>CM053401.1:167295462-167342982 GCA_028644305.1 Xerus rutilus
TGTGGGGAAGGACATGGGAACAATGGTGGATCTCTGTTCACAGGGGTGTAAGGGGGGAGGGGGCATGGGGACAGCAAGGGTGGTGGAATATGATGGACATCATAGCCCTAACTTTATGTATGACTGCATATATGTTGTGATTCTATACAACTTACAACTAGAGAATTGATATGTTATCCTCTATCTATGTACAATGAATTATTTACAGTGTTAACATGTAAGCCTAAATAAAATTAAAAAATAAAAACAAACAAACAAACAAAGAATGTAGACAAACAGATTTTGCCAGACATCTGATGTGCTGTGTTCATTATCGTATCTTCAGAATTTTTCCATTTTTCCCTTCCCAAATGCTGTCATGGTTTTCCGCGTTAATCCTGCAAAAGCTTGCGTGACATTATCATTTCCATAGCAATGAACTGAAAACAGGCTTGAGAAGGCAACGGAGGATGCCCCAGGTCCGGGGGCTCTTAGAACCATCCCAGGTGTCACCATCCGCGCTCTTGGGAAATAGATTTTCCGGCGGGGACTTGCCACCAGCTCTTTGCAAATTTGCTCCCCCACCACACACTCTGCTGCACTGAGAGGTCCCGGCTCTGCAGCTGGTTAATACGCCCAGCCACAAGCACTTGGGGCTGGGAGAAGATGCTTCCAGTTTGTGGCTCCGGTGAAGCCCCGGGAGGTCTGGACCCCGGAGGCTCAGTAGATCCTGCGTCTCTAGGCTCAGGGTCAAGGAGTCCCTCAGTCTAGGGACGCGGTGCAATTCCAGGTGCGGTTTTTGCCGCCCCCCGGTGGTCGAACCGCGCAATGGGCATCTGGACACTGACCCTTTGCACCAGGTGCCTCGTGGCACCTGCAGTGTTCTCGCCTTCACCACCCGCCAGTGTGGGCTTGCTCTGGTCGCGCCTGTTCTCTGAGGTCTCGGTTTCCTACCTGTGTCAGGGGAATCCCCCTCCCCATTCCATCTGGGGCTGATTCATTGGCAGTTTGAAGGTAGTAAACAGAAAACGACGCTGCGTTTCAGCTCTGGGGCCAGTTGTGGCTTCAAAGACGCAGGTGGGGCCTGGGTTCCAACTACCCCTTTGGGCTCCTCCTGTGCCTACATCTACCCTGGAGAGAAAAGGGGGATCCCTCTATCAGGCCTGACTCAGGCCCTACTTTCCCCTGTGAGCTGAGTGTAACAGTAATGGTAAGATGTGAATTGTTGAGCTTGTACTGCCCAGAGCGCTCTCCATTCCTTAGTCTCAAATACCTCTCACAGCTTTCCTAAGAAATAGGTGCTGATTTTATAAACAACCTCATTTTTAGGGTACTGAGGCCGCAGACAGTACATTGCCAAACCCAGGTCCACTTTACCAAGCATGTAACTTGCAGTTTTAACCCAGGGCAGGGCCCTGCGTGATACTTTGTTTCTAGCTTCTAGAATAAGATAGGAATCAAGGCCTTTATCTTCCAAGAGTATTTGCAATTTATTAGTGAGTCCAGGAATTCAATCAGATCAAGACCTGAAGGATCTTGAAGGTAGCTAGGTGGGGCAACATTGTAAAGACCATTTCACTTGGGCGTAGCACAGGTGTGCAATTCAAATGCATTGAAATCTATGCAATTGCTTAATTCCCTGAGGGAGGTAGGGACTTGCCAAGTTCATTTTTGCAAAAGAAGTCATGTGACTTGCCCTGAGGTTTCAAAGAAGCAGTGTAAAGATTCAGGCAGAGGGGAGAGAGACATTTTGGGGTTCCACTGTAACTCATCTCTTCTGATCTTGTCTCCTCTTCCACTTTCCCCAGCTTCCTCCAGGGACCTGCAGTCTTCCAAGATGTGGGAAAGGCACCTTCTCTCTTTCTGAGGGGGTGGGCGTGTACTGGGTAATAGATACTGGGAATTAAAAACAATGTGGCCTGAGGGGAAAGACAAATAGAGCTATGCTAACACCTCTCCCTTCCCCTGACAAATGTTTCCCTGAGACTAACTGCAGATAAGGGAGGAGTGCCCCACCAGGCCGCCAGGCCGGAGACACTCTCCGCTGACCCACGGGCCCGAATTCCTGAGCACTAAAAGTGGCCATTTCATTGATTGATGGAACAAGCCCCAAATTCCTAAGTTCCGGAGAGAACCGGCACGTTTCCACTAGACCACCTCTTGAAACAAGCTATAAAAACCCAGTCCCTTTCTTTGTTCAGTGGCTCATTTTCCACCGGGAAAGTGGGTCCATCTCTGTAGATGTGGTCCTGCTCCTGAATAAAGCCTGAAATGACCTGTAAAGTGTGCTGCCGGCGGCTGCCGTGTGCTGCCGTGTGCTGCCGGCGGCTGCCGTGTGCTGCTGTCTGCTGCCGGCGGCCGCCGTCATGATCTTTCTGCCTTACACTGGGGATTGAACTCAGGGACACTTTACCATGGAGCCACATCCCTAGCCCTTTTTATTTTTTATTTTGAGGCAGGGTCTCACTAAGTTGTTTAGGGCCTCACTAAATTGCTGAGGCTGGCCTGAAACTTGCAATCCTCCTGTCTCAGCCTTCAGAGTTGCTGGGATGACAGGCATTTTGTCTATTAAAGGCACCTTCTCTCTGCCCACTCTTTGCCCACCTAGATGAGGCTTCTTCGGGTCTTGCTACTGAAGGTACCACTCAGCAGCTGATTTCATAGGAGGGGAAATTGGGGCTTCTGAGGCACCTGTGAGGAGGGCAGCAGCTTAGGCCTAGCCCAGAGATCTCCACTTGAAGGAGATGCTAGGTGACTCTCCCTGTTTGCAAAGCACTACTGCTGAGCTTTTTGGCCCCAGCAGGCAGAAGCAGGAATCCTGGGCAGGTGGGAGATGGGGCAATGGATGGGTGGGACCCCAGCTCCTCCCCCTTCTTCTCTCCTCCCATCACATGAGTTCCCACCCCTCAGCTTGGATATGAAAAGCTGCCAGTCCCTGGGGTCTCATAGTAGCCTCCTCTCAGAGTCAGGAAGATGAGCCGGCTCTGCCTCTGTGCGGCTCTCCTGGTCCTCCTGGCCACCCTGGTGGCGGGTGCTAGTTCCCAAGGTAAGTCCTGGCTCCTCTCTCCTAGGTGGTCAGTGGGAGGGCCTGAAGGAGCAGGGGTGAGGGTGGAGGTAGAGTTAGAACCCTCTGGATTGTTCTTGGGGAATTAGGATGTTTTAAACCCATTTTGTCCCAAATGTGGAATACTTATAAAAGCATATTGAGCAACAAATATACTCATGGTAACTTTGAAATTATTATTATGTTCTCAGAGACCTATTCTTTTTTCTTTTGTCCTGGGGATTGAGCCCAGGAACACTTAACTGAGCCACATTCCCAGCCTTTTAAAATATTTTATTTAGGGACATGATCTTGCTGAGTTGCTTAGGGCCTTGCTAAATTGCTGAGGCTGGCTTTGAATGTGCAATCCTTCTGCCTCAGCCTCCCAAGCCATTGGAATTAAGGTGTGCACCACCGTGCCCAGCGAGGCCAATTTGGAGAAAAGTAGTAGGTGAATTATTAGAGTGTTTGAAAATACTTTTAAATTCATGTGAAAATGGCATAGACTTTGTTGCAAAAGTTACTTGTAGAGGGGCTGGGATTGTAGATCAGTGGTAGAGCACTTGCCTTGCATGTGTGAGGTACTGGGTTCGATCCTCAGCACCACATAAAAATAAATAAACAAAATAAAGATATTTGTGTCCATCTACAACTAAAAAAATTAAAAAAAAAGTTACTTGTAGATGTTCAAAGGAACAAACTAGTGCATACATAGTGGACATGTAATACATATGATACATTCATGAAAGTGTTTTCTAGGTTGTCATTTTATTTCAAAGAATTCATTGTATCTATTTTTGTTGTTGTTTGTATGTTTTTGTTTTATTTTTGATATCTGGGATAGAACCCAGGGGCACTTTACCACTGAGCCACATCCCCAGCCCTTTTTATTTTTTATTTTGAGACAGGGTCTGCTAAATTGCTTAGGGCCTCGCTAAATTGCTGATTCTGGCCTGAAACTTTCAATCCTCCTGGCTCAGCCTCTTGAGTTGCTGAAATCACAGGCATGTGTGACCGTGCCTGGTTCATTGTATTTACCGGGATAACATACAGTGATGTAGCTGGGGGATGGGTGGGTGGTGCAAGCCTGGAATTCTAGTTACTCCGGAGGCATGCCTGTAATCCCAGAGACTCAGGAGGCAGAGATAGGAGCATTGCAAGTTCAAGTCCAGTCTCAACAACTTAGTGAGACCCTCAGCAACTTAGTAAGACTCTGATGCAAAATAAAAAGAAAGGAGCTGGGCCCAGTGGTGCACACCTATAATCCAAGCACTTTGGAAGGCTGAGACAGGAGAATCGAGAGTTCAAAGCCAGCCTCAGCAACGGCAAGGCACAAGTTCAATTCCTGGTACCAAAAATAAATAAAAAATAAATAAATAAAAAGAAAGGGCTGTGTATGTAGCTCAGTGGCAAAGCACCCCTAGGTTCAATTCCCAGTTTTAAAAAAAAAGTTTATCATAGCAAATGCTTATCAGATCCTGGACCCCATCTCTGAGATACTGTCTGTTCCTGGCCTCAGTCCCTTCCCTGAAACTCCGCATAGAAGAGTAAATATTTGCTTAGTTCCTAGTTCCTGGAATGTGCTCCTGGAACTCTTGGCATTTACTGTCCTGTATGCTGAGGGAGACCCCCTACCCCGACCCTGCCTGCCTTCCAGCAGAGTTTCAGATGGACTTGGTGATTAATTAGAGGAAGTTTCAGCCCTAGCCCTGACCTCCAAGGAGGGAGTGGGCTCAGGAGATTGAGTTCACCAAGGGCCAACGATGGACTCCATCGTGCTACAGTAATGAAACCTCCATAAACTCCTAAAGGATGGATTTGGGGAGCTTCCAAGTTGGTGAACACGTCCAGTGTGCTGCGAGGGACATGCACCGTGGGGAGGGCATGAAAGCCCCCCACTTCCTTGCCTGTAATCCCAGCAGCTCAGGAGGCTGAAACAGGAGGATCACAAGTTCAAAGCCAGCCTTAGCAACTCAGTGAGGGCCCTAAGCAACTTTGGGAGACCCTGTCTCTAAATAAAATGTTAAAAAGGGCTAGGGATGTAACTCAGTGGTTAAGCACCCCAGGGTTCAGTCTCTGGTACCATAAAATAAAATAAAGTAAAAAATGGCTCAGTAGTACAGAACTCTTGGAATCAATCCCCAGTAACGACAACAAAAAAAATTATATATTTACTCTCTTCCACTATTCTTCCCATTCTCTGTTGCTGGCATGCCAGTTGTTTCCATTGCTTGCTGTGTAAATGGTGCTGTGTGACCACCTTCTAGCTGACCAAGGGTCCTCTCTGTTGCTCAGATCTGCCACCTGCCTTCTGCCTGGAGCCTCCCTACCCGGGTCGCTGCAGGGCCTCCATGCCCAGGTTCTTTTTCAACGCCACCTCTGGACGCTGTGAGATCTTTGTGTACGGTGGCTGCAGGGGGAAGGAGAACCGCTTCCTGAAGAAGGAGGAGTGCATGAGGATCTGTGGGGGAGAGGACCACAACCTTGGTAAGGCTGGGGGCGGCCAGAAGGGGGGGCTCTGGGGAAAAGAGATGGATGGTGGGGGGCACATGCCCCACACCTGCTCAGTGACTCTCAGACTCCTGGGCTCTTCTGCCCTTGGAGGAGGAAGGGGCAACATGTCTGTGAAACCAAAATCACCTCTTCCTCAGGTGAAGCCTCTGGCATCCAGCTCTGAGCATCAGCCATGGCAAGTGGTGGTGGCTCAGGCATTTTCCAGAAAGAGATCTTCCAATTGCTGTGATGTTGGACATTTTTCCTGTCTCTGTAACTTCAGACTCTGTCTCTTGGGCCTTATATTTAGATACATTCATTTTCTGATTAAACTAATTAACTAACATCCCCTCTGGTCAGCTTGGAAGAAGGTCACTGCCAGATGTGCCCTTGACAAAATCTGAACCACCTCACCTGCTCCCCTTTCCCGATGGCAACACGGAGGCAGCCGCCCTGCACAGTGGCTCTGTGCGTTCCCTACCCAGGCTTGGTGAACTCATTCCCTTCTTGTGGGCCCCTGGGCTGTGGGAGCACCTCCATGACTCATTTCTGGGATGGCCTAGATCTGTCAGGGTACAAGGATCTGTTCAGGGGAAGGCCATCAGGCATGACAATCAGCAAGTCACTTTCTCTTGCAGGAAGACTCATGTCTGTGCTACCTTGAGATGCAGGAGTCGGAGCTACCCAGGGCTGGGCTGTGGCCTTCTCTGCTTCTTTCTCGAGCCTGTCCTTCATGCAGAACCTCTTTCCCCTTCCCAGGGGCTCACTTGTTTCAATGCCATCTTATCCAGTAGATTCTAAGCACCACAGTGTACCTCTGTGTTCTTGATCACTCTGTCCCCAGTATAGTCCCAGGCACAGAGGTGACAGTCCCTAAGTATTTGTGGAGAGGATGAGTGAATGAGCACGTCTCCTGCCCAGGACAGCTGCAGGGCAGGGGGGTTTGTGTGCAGGCCCCAGCCCTGACCTCATCCTCACCTCTTCCTCAGGTGAAGCCTCTGGCATCCAGCTCTGAGCATCAGCCATGGCAAGCGGTGGTGGCCTGGGCGTTGTCCAGAAAGAGATCTTCCAACCCCCGTGATGCTGGACATTTTTCCTGTCTCTGTAACTTCAGACTCCATCTCTTGGGCCTTATATTTAGATACATTTATTTTCTGATTAAACTAACTGCAGTCGAATCTGTTGTTTGCTACTTTAATTGATGGCAATCTGCAAAAATGGTGGTGTTTCCCATTGTTCTGCTGAGCCCTGCCACTTGTGGGAAGCAAAATCCATGTAGTGGCATCTGCTTCTTAATGGCTACCCCAAGCTACACAAAAACCTGGGTGATGCTTCAACATTAAAGCTTTTTTTTTTGGTATTGGGGATTGAACCCAGGTGTGCTTAACCACTGACACATCCCCAGTCCTTTTCATTTTTCATTTTGAGACAGGTCTCACGAAGTTGCTTAGGGCCTTGTTAAATTGCTGAGGCTGGCCTCAAACTTGCCATCCTTCTGCCTCAGCCTCCCGGAGGATTGAGCTGGGATTATAGGCATGCACCACCATGCCTGGTGTGGTCTGTTTTTATACCACTTATTTTTTGGTACTGGAGATTAAACACAGGGGCACTCTTATTACAGAGCTACATCCCCAGCACCCTTTTATTTTTTATTTTGAGACAGGGTCTCTCTAAGTTGCTGTGGTTGGCCTGGAACTTGTGATCCTCCTGCTTCAGTCTTCTGAGTGTCTGGGATTACAGGAGTGGGCCACCCTGCCCAGCTTTTTAAATTTATTTTTTAGACTAGGTCTTGCTATGTTGCCCACCTGGTCTCAAGTGATCCTCCTGCCTCACCCTCCTAAGTAGCTGGAACGATAGGCATGCGCTGCTGTGCCTGGTTTCTCCTGGACTCCCTCAAGGAGAAAGGAAGGAGCATGAGGTTCAGTTGACCCCTTCTCTGAGGTTGTGCCTGTGTGTGGACAAGGCAAGGATCAGGGTCGGGGTAGCAACCTGCTGTTGTAGTCCCATCAGTCCCAGCTGCACAGGGAGCTGGCTCAGTGCTTTGCACTTTACACACATTGTTTCATTTCTTGTCACTCTGTGAGGAAGGATGTATTGCTGTCCCTAATTTACAGAGGTGGATGGCGACGCACTAAGCTGTCACAGCTGGTGTACCAGTTTCCCAGTGCTGCCATAACAAAACACTATACAACTGACTGTATATTTAAACTGAGTGGTTTAAATAGCAGGAATCTCTCTCATAATTCTGGAGGCCAGAAGGACAAGATCAAGGTGTTGTCGGGGCCATGCGGGTGCTGGGGAAAGATCCGTCCCAGGCCTGTCTCCTGGCTTATGACTTGTGGCAACATACCTTGAATCTTTGCATGATGAGAAGACACCCTGTCTGTCTCCCATTTCCCCCTTTCTACAAGGACACAGTTATGTGGGATGAGGCCTGCCCTAATGACTTCATCGTAGCCTGACTACCTCTGTAAAACAGCCCATCTCTAAATAAGGCCGCATTCCAAGGTGCTGGGAGGAAGAACTCCACTGTGTCCTTTTGTGGGGGGTGGGGGGGATGACAAAATTAAATTCATAGCAGTTAAATGGCAGAACCCAGGCCTTCGTCCTTTGGCAGGAGAAAGGCTACGAAAGTTGAGAGTTCATATGCCCCCAGTGAGGCTGTAACCAACCTAGTGAGACCTTCTCTCAAAATAAAAAATAAAAGGGGCTGGGGATGTGACTCAGTGGTCACGTGCCCTTGGGTTCAATCCCTGGTACTGGAAAAAAAAAAAAAAAAAAAAAAAAGAAGAGAATCAAACACATAGCACTTTAGTGTCACCTCCTGGAAGTGTATCCCAAGAAGGTCCCTCCAGACTCCAGGAAGGCCACAGACTAGATGGGTCCCAGAATTCCTTGGGGGGGAACCTAAGGCCCTAATGCTTGAGGGATAGCCCCAATCAGGTCCAGTTCCTGGAAAACCCACCCATCCCACTGCCTGTCAAGTTTGTGGGGAGGTGATTCTCTTTGGGACAAAGATACCCCTTGTTCTGCCCTGAGGAATCATTTTAAAGAAAGGCACTGCCCACCCCCTGGTGGCAGCAGGGGGAAGTGCAGTTTTCACCTTCACCCAAGCACATTTAATTCTTTGTGCAACTGCTTTCCAAAGACTTCCATTTTTCTCTTTTCAACATTGGATATTGAACCCAGGGCATTGAGCATAGTAGGCAAGTGCTCTACTGCTGAGATATAACCCAACCATTCTCTTTTTGATAGAGAAATTGAGTTTATAAACTGTAAAAGCCAGATGACCAAAAGGAGGCGAATTAAAACTGCTGGGCAAGCCAGGCACGGTGGCTCAAGCCTATAATCCAAGCACTTAGGGAGGCTGAGACAGGAGAATCACAAGTTCAAAGCCAGCCTCAGCAAGGGCGAGGCGCTAAGCAACTCAGTGAGACCCTGTCTCTGCATAAAACACAAAATAGGGCTAGGGATGTGGCTCAGTGGTCGAGTACCCCTGAGTTCAATCCCTAGTACCAAAAAACCAAAAACCAAAACTGCTGGGCAAGGTTTTATTGGAAATACACACTCTCGGGCTGAACTCTCCCGTCCATCAGATTGTGTATGGGAGAATGGTGCACTTGTTCGGGCATACAGACAATTTTAAAAGGCCTGGTCAGGAAGGGAGGGCTTAGGGCAGGAAGAGAAGGCCAGAGTCCTTCCTGGACAAGTCAGGAAAAACCCGCTGATTGACAGGAGCCTCTACTGGTGCCTCAGTGTCTGGCTGGCTACTCAGTTCTGCAGCTGCCCTGACCAGTCCCCCTAATTGGACACCCTGAAACCTGAACTGACCTAACATCCCGGCATTTTTGATGATATAGGACAGCAGATTTGGTCTGGCTACTTCTTGTGGGATTGGGGGCGCCGGAGAGGGGGAGATGGCTCTGGTGTTGGTCAGGCAGGGAGGCAGACGCAGGGCTGTGGGAGCCTCTGGTTGTCAGTCATGTTGCTTGAATGTGGAAGCATCACCCGTGGGCAGGAACAGAGGCTTGGGAGAGATTACTGATTGGCAGAAAAAGAAGGGGGCTGCCGAGAAATTTTGAGTTTGGTGGGAGTCCAGTGCTGGTTGGTTCTGTAATGAAATTTGTTCAAGTTTCTAAGTATAATCAAGTTACTGCATAATCAAGTCCTCCTGCCCCAGCCCAGAGGCAGCAAATGGGGGCCAAGGAGAGCCCAATTATTACCAATAGAAAGATTGTTCTTTTTTGCCCTAGAGAGGGAGGTGGTAACAAGTCATGGTAATTCAGCCTCACTGTACAGTTAATTGAGGAACATCAATCGGAATTATAATTATGATTCAAATCTACACAGAGGAACAGTCTGAAATGTAGGAAGTATAAGGGTTGAGAATTTGTCCCCATAACAAGGCTGGGGAGGACAAGGCATGTAAACATAGTATCTAGTTTTTAATGTCACAGATGTCTATCTTTAAACTATTTTAAATGCTCAGGAATGGCTGTGTTCTTGGTTTTGCTGTTTTGCTAGGTGTTTAAGATGAAGCAAGTCAAATTGACTTTTGTTCTTCCCTATTGTTAAGGGTCACCTTTTGGTCTCCTGGGAGGCATCCTCGAGGAACTTGAGAGCAGCTTATTAGCTCTGCTACTGCCATCTGCATTAGGATAGGTCGAGGTCTGGCGCTGACCATGTGGCTTCCCTGGGAAGCATGAGAGATGGTTCCCTCTCTCTTGGACCTTCCTGTCCATCGTATGGCATTTGATCAGCTCTTTAATTCTCTAATGGTCTCAGCAATCTCCCTGATCGGGAGGTCCTGCGGCCCAGAGGTGTATAAAGCCCTTAGAGAAGTTTCCTCATTCCTTAGATTCAGGCTGACTCAGACGGCAGGAGCCAAATACTCGGTTTTCTTGGTCCTTTAATTTAATTTTAGTTTTTCAGTCTTGATCTTAAACACTCAACAAGCCAATCTCACCAGTCTCAAAGTAAGGGTACTGGGCTTTAACTTTAAGGCCTATCTGTCATGTAGGTGATGGCTTATTTATTTTAAATTAAATTGGGTTGTCTGTCCTTGAAGTAGTACCTCTGTAAAACATTAACAGGCAATAGTCTTAGAGTTTAAGGAAAATACAAAATAAAATCAACAACAGTAAAAACATATTTAGTTTGTGTAACGGCTTTCTCAAATTTCAGCTGAGTTACACATTATATCCCTGTTTGAGATCCTAATGATCTTTACAACAAAATCAATCCTTTGAACATATCTTTAAATGAGCTGGAGTCTGGCCTATGTTGAAGCCATTGTAGTAAGCTGGGAGACAGAACTATCTCAGGTAAGACAGGCTCCTTGCAAAATCTTAGTAGAATTTTAAATATTAGGTCCTCATTTGTTTAAAAGATCATTCTGATGTAAAAATAGCCTAAAGCCTTATCTTATTGATGATAGGTTCAGTTATAAAACATTAAATGTTATAAATCGATACCATACAAGTTCAGCTTGGAGAACATCAGCCTGACACAATGCTCTTTAAAACCTTCTACTTTAAAGCTTGTACATCTGAAAGATATGAACACATGTGATATAAAAATAGAACTAGTAGAACCATAATTACATTGATGTTATTACATTAAGTTTAGTTCTCAAAGAAAAATTTAGATTCTAACTTTCTGTTTAATCACAGTTGTAAACCTTTTGAACAGAAATATTCTCTTTCCTTTCAATAAATACCATATTTAGAATCTTTAATTCCTTCTGTTCATATCCCAAAGCAATCCTGGTAAGTTTTGAACTTAGGCAACAGTAGAAACCTTTAAAACTTCATATAGGAATCTATAAACCTTTGTATTTACTCAACTTAAATTGAACCTTTTAAATCAAGTGAATTAAAAATATTTGGATCCATTTTTTTTTGGTTTTAATTCATGAGCACTCATTATCTGTGCCAACTTTGATACCATGTACACGGCACACACACATACACACACACACACACACAGACATATAACACAATAGTAAAGGCCTACAGGCAATATTAGATGTTTTTAAAAAACTCCATGGTTGAATAAAAATAGGACTGATCAGAAAACATTATCCTAGATGTGAAGGATTAAGGTCATGAGCTCAAAAAACATAGAACTTAAGAAAAGCAAGAGTCTTAGAAAAAATGATGCGGCCAGTAAAATAAGAAATGCAGGGTGGTTGGCTCGGTAGCTCACAGACTCCAAGCTGCCTGTCTGAGTGGTGCAGACATGAGCGAGAGATGCAGGGGCAGGTGGGCTCCACCCAATGCCTCGTCTCTGCCCTCGGGGCAGTGGCAGTGCCACCTCCTGGGAAGATGGCGCTGCACTTCGGCAGAGGTGGGAGCGAGGGGAGGCGGGGTCTGGGTAGGGAGCGGGACATAATGGCGGCCGCACATGTAGATCTGAGAATGAGGAAGGAGATACAGAAGAGCAAATGGGAAAGAGGGCTTGGGATTTTCCCTAGCGAGAACAACTTGAGAGGACAGAACAGATGGGAAAGAAGGGAGGGGTGAGAGTGTACTTTCCAACAAAGCCTTAACATAAGGAGTTTCTGTCCATTTCCCCCTCCAGTGACAAAAATTAGCCAAATCAGTGAGGATTTGAAAATCAAAAGTTCCCCCTGGAGGCCATTTTGATCCGTTGTCTAAGCCATACTGAGGCCATTCTACAGTGGAAAAGAGGACCAGACGCTTATGGCGGAGGTCTTTAACAAATCCTAGCTTCTCAAAATTGCAATACAGACAGCCCAAAGGAGTTTTGGGGTCTAGAGAAGAGTCGGTGTTTGCCGTGACCTCTCAGCACTCCAGGGAAGTGGGCGGGAACAGAAATAGGCCTCCCTAAAACTGTTCGTGTCCACCGGAAAACGGAGGGCCAGGCGGGGAATTCAGGCGTCCCTGGAAACTTTCCAGGGCCCGGATGGCGGGTGGCTAACACGAGGACTGGGGACATCTCCCCAATCCAAGCGGCCCTGGACAGAGAGACCTATTGCACATGTGTGACTTATCGGATAGGCCTCTGGAGTGGATGGACGGGAGGGAGGCTGAGAGGCCAGGGGAGATGGGGCGGGGGTGGCCTACCTCACTTTTGTTGATGCAGATGGGAGGAGACGGAGAGCGGCTCAGGAGTTCTCCCAGTCCAGAGGGCTTGCCTCTACCCTGGTACAGGGGGAGGTTCAAAAACCCTCCTGGGTTTCAGCACCATTTGTAAAAAGCCAGATGACCAAAAGGAGGTGAATTAAAGCTGCTGGGCAAGGCTTTATTGGACATACACGCTCTCGGGCTGAACTCTCCCGTCCATCAGAGTGTGTACGGGAGAATGGTGCCGTGTTCCGGCATACAGACAATTTTAAAAGGCCCAGTCAGGAAGGGGAGGGCTTAGGGCAGGAAGAGAAGGCCAGAGTCCTTCCTGGATAAGTCAGGAAAAATCCGCTGATTGACAGGAGCCTCTACTGGTGCCTCAGTGTCTGGCTGGCTGCTCAGTTCCACAGCTGCCCTGACCAGCCCCCCTAATTGGACACTCTGGACCCTGAACTGACCTAACATAAATTACAAATTAATATGAATAATTAATATAAAATATGTATTCACTTATAGTAAACAAGACAGACAAAAATCTCTGCTGTCATAGGATGTGCTTATTTGCAAGAAAGCTGGTCAGCATTGAACAAATGATTACGAATGGATGTGTTCATTGCTGGTAACGGGAACACCCGGTGTGTGGCAGGAGACAGGAGCTGGCTTCTGTGAGGTGGCATTGATGGTGAGCGGGAAGCTGCCCCTACAGAGGGAAGCTTCCCACAGCCAAGACCTGGTGCAAGCAGAGCTACCGAGAGCAGAGATGGAAACACAGAAGCCGTGGGTCACTCAAGAGAGGCACAGACGGATGAGCTGGAAGGCAAGACGAGATGGATCCGGATGCAGAAGTGGGGACCAGACACATGGAACCTTGAGGGACAAATTAAGGGTTGGGGCTTTATCTGAAGGCGGGAGGAAACACCTGGACATCCTGGGAGAAGATTTCTAGTAAGGGGTAGAGGGGGTGGGGCCTGAGGCACCTTGGACTTGGCAGAGGTGAGGGGGTAGAACCAATGGGCTTTGTTCAGTATTGCTCATGGGGCAAGGAGAGGAGGGATGGAGGACAGCGGTCAGTTTTCTGGCCTGAGCAGCTGTGAGAATGGAAGACGAGCAAGTCTTTTTTTTTTTTTTGGTACTGGAGATTGAACTCAAGGGCACTTGACCACTGAGTCACATCCCCAGCCCTATTTTGTGTTTTATGTAGAGACAGGGTCTCACTGAGTTGCTTAGTACCTCGCTGTTGCTGAGGCTGGCTTTGAACTTGCGATTCTCCTGTCTTAGCCTCCCAAAGTGCTGGGATTACAGGCTTGCACCACCACGCCCAGCTCTTTTTAAAATTTTTCTATTTTTTAATTTACTTATTCTACTTAGGTACACATGACAGCAGAATGCATTTTGATTCATTGTACACAGATGGAGCACGACTTTTCATTTCTCTGATTGTACATGATGTAGAGTCACACCATATGTGCAGTCATACATGTACTTAGGGCAATGATGTCCATCTCATCTCACCATCTTTCCTGCCTCCATGGCCCTTCCATTCCCCTTTCTCCCCTTTGACCAAAGTTCCTCCATTCTTCCCATGTCCCCTTCCCCATTATGGATCAGCATCTATTTATTAGAGAGAACATTCGGCCTTTGGTTTTTCGAGATTGGCATCACTTAGCATGATATTCCCCAACTCCATCCATTTACCTGCAAATGCCATGATTTTATTCTCTTTTAATGCTGAGTAATATTCCATTGTGTATATATACCAGTATCTTTATCCATCTATTGAAGGGCATCTAGGTTGGTTCCACAGTTTAGCTATTGTAAATTGAGCTGCTATAAACATTGAAGTGGCTGCATGACTATACTATGATGTTTTTAAGTCCTTTGGGTATAGACCAAGGAGTGGGATGGCTGGGTCAAATGGTGGTTCCATTTTGTTTTCTAAGGAATCTCCATACTGCTTTCCAGACTGGTTGCACCAATTTGCAGTCCCACCAGCAATGTATGAGCGTGCCTTTTCCCCCACATCCTTGCCAACACTTATTGTTGTTTGTATTCTTGATAGCTGCCATTCTGACTGGTGTGAGATGAAATTTTAGAGTAATTTTGATTTGCATTTCTCTAATTATTAGAGATGTTGAACATTTTTTCGTATATTTGTTGATTAATTATATGTCTTCTTGAGAAGTGCCTGTTCAGCTCCTTAGCCCTTTTTTTTTTGGTACTGGGGATTGTACTCAGGGATACTTGACCACTGAGCCACATCCTCAGCCTTATTTTGGATTTCATGTAGAGACAGGGTCTCATTGAGTTGCTCAGTGCTTCGCTGTTGCTGAGGCTGGCTAGGAACTCAGCGGTTCTCCAGTCTCAGCCTCCCAAAGTGCTGAGATTACAGATGTGCGCCACCATGCCCGGCTCAGCTCTTTAGCCCATTTATTGATTGGATTTTTTTTTGTTGTTGTTAAGGTTTTTGAGTTCTTTGTGTATCCTGGAGATCAGTGCTCTATCTGATATGTGTGTGGCAAAAATTTGCTCCTAGAATGTAGGCTCTCTGCTCACCTCATTGATTGTTTCTTTTGCTGAGAAGAGGCTTTTTAGTTTAAATCCATCCCATTTATTGATTCTTGATTTTATTTCTTGCACTTTAGGAGTCTTGTTAAGGAAGTCGGGGCCTAATCTGACATGATGAAGGGTTGGGCCTACTTTTTCTTTTATTAGGTGCAGGTTCTCTGGTCTGATTCCTAGGTCTTTGATCCACTTTGAGTTGAGTTTTGTGCATGGTGAGAGACAGGGGTTTAGTTTTATTTGCCACATATGGATTTCCAGTTTTCCCAGAACCATTTGTTGAAGAGGCTATTTTTTCTCTAATGTATGTTTTTGGCGCATTTGGAATAGCAAGTCTTTGTAGGAAGGACCATGAGTTTAATTTTGTACACGTTGAGTCCATGTTGACTAAGGAACATCTAGGTGAAGCTGTTGAGGGAACATTGGCTCAGGCACTCCCATGTTCAGTGAATATTTATTAAAGAGAACATTTAATGTGGTGATTGAAAGCACAGACCAAGTTGGGTGCAGTGGTGTTTGCCTGTAATCCCAGCAACTTGGGAGGCTAAGGCAGGAGGATCATGTAAATTCAAGGCCAGCCTCAGCAACTTAGTGAGACTCTAAGCAATTTATTGAGATCCTGTCTCAAAATAAAAAATAAAAAGGGTTGGGGATGTGGCTTAGTGGTAAAGTGCCCCTGGGTTCAATCCTTGGTACAGGGGAAAAAAAAAAAAAAGCCCAGACAAGGTTCCAAGTCTTGGAGATTCAAATCTGGCTTTGCAGAGAAAATGTGCTCCACAAGGGCAGAGATCCTGTCTGTCCTGTTCACTACCTGTGCTTCCCTTCTCTGTCATCACTTGCCTGGGGTGGGGATGACAGTACTTTGGTTGTTAGTGAGGACAGAGGGGTTCACATAGTCCAGGTCAGACTTTAGAATAGCGTCTGCCCCCAGGGAGGACCTGAGCGGAGCTGTGCTGGAGTGCTTGCTGGGCACACCAGGCCCAGTTCTGGTTCCTGGGTCACAGGTGTGAATACAGCATTCTGCCCCCATGCTCTGGCTGATATTCCAGCAGGAGGGGGCACCTAAGTAAATGACAGTGACACATGTTTCAGAGTGACAACCACTATGAAGAAAATAGCACAGGGTATGGGACAAGGAAGGACTGGTTTAGGCAGGAGTGAGGGAAGGAGTCAGGTTCCTGGGGGTGCCGGGAGGAGAATGAATGCAAAGGCCCCAGAGGAAGTTCCTTCTCCTGCCCCAGAGGAAAGGCAGGCAGGGTTGGCGCGGAATCCACGGCGCGGCTATTCGATGGTGGTTCCAGACGCAGTGAGAAGGGCGTGGAGCAGGAGTCACACGATCTGATTTTTCTAAGGTCACTGACAGCCTGGAAGAGATGTAGACACCAAGAACGGAACAAGTCTGGAACGCTGGTGATCTGAGACGTGCCTGTGCGCACGGCTGGGGTGGAACCTAGGAGATGAAGGCCATCTGAGATGTTTCACCTAGAAGGGAAAAGGGATAATAGGAGTGGGGGACACGGGCAGGGAGTGTATATAGAATAACAATGGTAGGGAAAAGGCAGCCCCGCCATTGCCTTACCACGTGACCCTGGAGATGCCACCTCTACCTTGGGGTCTCATTTACAGTGGAGGGTGGTGATGGATGAGATAACTCGACCTTTCCTTTCTGCATTCCTGTAACCATCGTGTCATGATACTGCTAAATAAGCATCACCGTAAAAATCTTTTACAGTTATGCTCCTTAGGCAAGTTGGCGACAAGCACCAAAGATAACGCCCCTGGCACTTGCTGTGAGCCTGCACTGTGCTGCCTGAGACTTGGGCGCCTGCTCAAGCTTTGCTTTATCCTCTGTAATATGGGGATGGTGAAATCTGTCCTGCTCACCTCTCAGAAACACAGGGGCGTTGAGATTAGATAAAGCCCAGGGAAGAGAAGGGTTAGCCTCTAACCTGGTGCTGGCTCTCCAGTGCGTACTACATGCTCCGTCTGAAAAACTTCAAGCTACAGTGGTTTAAAGAGGTCCTGGGTTAGTTAAGTCTCCAGTAACTTGGCAGAAACAAAGTATCTTTGGAGGACTTTACTATTTAGGACTCAAAGAACTCCCATGGATACTGCTACTAGCTGCCCCTGCCTCTGCCTCCTCCTCCTCCTCCTCCTCCTTTGTACTAGCGATTGAACCTGGGGTGCTTTATCACTGAGCTACATCCTCAACTTTTTTTTTATTTTTTATTTTGAGATAGGGTCTTGTTAAGTTGAGGTGGCCAGCCTCAAACTTGCAATCCTCCTGCCTCAGCCTCCAGTCATTGGGATTACAGGTGTGCTCTACTGTGCCCAGCCCCACAGATAAACTTCAAAGGAACCGGAGTTCACAGTGAAAAATTAGAAAATAAAAGGGAAGCGAGGTATGATCAGCAAGAGTCAGCAAAAATGACAGAGTGGAATGAAGCCCACAAACAATTAAGATTTTAGAGGTATCTCACACAGGTAGAATATCTCACACAGGGTAGAGTGTCAAGTATGTTAAATATGGTTCAGGGACAGATACACATGTGGTTAAACTATTAAACAAAGCAAGGAACTAATAAGCACATGATTCAAGTTGCTGGCTCTGTCCGAAGGGAAAGGATAGGAAAATGGCCAAAAGGCACACAAAGGCTTCACAGGTCCCCGTAATGTCCTTACAGCAAACACTCCTACGTACCACCCACACCGGTTTCACAAGTGTTTGCTGTGTTGTTATTCTTTATATTTTCATCATATCTCATAAATGCTGTTTTTCTCTCTCCTGTTTCATAAAAGCAGCTCAGGGCTGGTTCCCTCTGATGTGGGAGTGGGTCTGCCCTCTTCCCAGGCTGGGACTTCTCATGGTGGGTAAATACTTGAACTATCTTTCCCCCACCTTTCCAGTCTGGGTTGAGGATGCCTGTCCCCACATAATTCCACATGTCCCCAGTGAGTCCCATATATCTAGGCAGCGGTAATAATCCTACCCCGCTTCTTCCTGCCACCACTGGATTCCCAGAGCACTTAAAAAAAAATCTTTCACCACAACTGCCTGTTTCTTTGTGTCCACTGAGCCATCAGGCCTCAAGGGCAGGGTTATCTCTCTTTCTTTCTTTCTTTCTTTTTTTTTTTTGGTACCAGGGATTGAACTCAGGGGCACTCGACCACTGAGCCACATCCCAGCCCTATTTTGTGTTTTATGTAGAGACAGGGTCTCACTGAGTTGCTTAGTGCCTCGCTGTTGCTGAGGCTGGCTTTGAACTCGCAATTCTCCTGTCTCAGCCTCCCTAAGTGCAGGGATCACAGGTGTGCATCACCACGCCCGGCTCAGGTTTATCTCTCTCTTTTTTTAAATATTTTTTTAGTTGTTGATGGATCTTTATTTTATTCATTTATTATTTATATGTGGTGCTGAGGATCGAACCCACTGCCTCATGCATGCTAGGCAAGTGCTCTACCACTGAGCCACAGCCCCAGCCCTCAGGGTTATCTCTTAATCATTGCTATGTCCCTAGTGCCTGGCCCTCTGGAGGACCATACAGTACATGTTGGTGGGCTGGAGCTCAAACCTGCTGCCTGCCTTCCCTGAATCACTTAAGTACATTCGTTTCTCCTGATTCCAGGCCTCCGAATACACAGGGTGGGCCAGCTTTTCGTTGCTGTGATCAAAATGCCCGGCCCACACGACTTGGAGGAGGGAAGATTTGTTTGGGTCACAGTTTCAGAGGTTTCAGTCAATGATTCACTGACTTCGAGGCAGGGGCCTCATGGGGGAAGGGTGTGGTGGAGGAAATCTGCTCAGCTCATGACGACTGGGAAGGACAGAGAGACCAGGGACAAGATGGAGTTCCCACGGGCATGGCCCCCATGGCCTGCACCCTCCGGCTATGTGGCAATGGTTACCACCAGTAATCCCTTCAAATCAGTAACCCATCAAGTGGGTCAGCCCACTCAGGAGGTCAGCACCCTCATGATCCAGTCATTTCCCCAGGCCCCACCTCTGGACACTGCTGCCATGGGGACCACAAAGGGCATTCCAGATCCAAACCAGGACGGGGGGCTCCTCAGACCAGGGTGTCCATCCCCTCTTCAACAGCAGGTCACTCATTACCTGAGACGTGGCGTCAAGGTCAGCAGGAGGAGTGGTTTTTGAGAACCAACAGGAAGAAGAACAAAGAGGGGCAGAAAAGCTCATCTCCTCCTCAGTGGCCCTCGGTTCAGCCATCTTTCTCCATCCCACGGCCGCTGACTCAGCCCGGGCCTCACCAGCCCCCATCTCTGCATCACACCTACCTCCTGTTCCTGCCGACTGTCCCTGTGCCTCCAACCAGAGGAATCCGCCCAAAGCAAGGTCCTGCATCATCTGCCACCACCCACCCCCTGCTTCATTTCTCCTCCCTGGCAGCTTCCTCAGTCACACAAAGCCATTTCCACAAAAAGTCCCCTCGGGTCTCTGCTTATGCTCTTCTCCATTCCTCTACTGACAAGGAAAGCCCTTGCTCCTCAGGACCTAGCCCTTCTGGAAGGCCCTGTTTCCCTACTTGAGCACCCTGATCTGGCCCTTCCCTGTGTGAAGTGCAAGAACTTCACTGTCATTGTGTTTACAGTGTCTTCACAAGACACAGAGCTCCTGGAGGGCAGTGCCCACGTATGGCAGCATACAGGTGCCCTGTAGGCACTCGTACCTGTGGGCTTGCATGCCCTCCAAAGTGGTGGTCCAAGGACACTGGGTTCTATGAGGTCCTTGCCCAACTACACATCTGGGGAGGCAGTGCAAGAGAGCAAACACAAACCGGGTGTGGGGGCACACGCCTGTAATCCCAGCACTTTGGGAGGCTGAGACAGGAGAATCGCGAGTTCAAAGCCAGCCTCAGCAACGGTGAGGCGCTAAGCAACTCAGTGAGACCCTGTTCTCAGCCTCCCAGAGTGCTGGGATTACAGACATACACTACTGCACCCTGCAAGTCTAATAGTTTTTTGGATAAAACATTCTGGAGTAGGTGGTCCATATCTGGCATATTTCTCATGATGCCACCTGGGGCTTTCCAGATCTCCAGTTCATAAAGGATTTTGTGTGCATGCTTATTACCTCATGCTCACAAGATGGCTGCTGTTTCCCTAGGCATCATGTCTCCATTCTCAATTTTATTTATTTATTTTTATTTATTTATTTATTTATTTTTTTGGTACTAGGGATTGAACTCAGGAGCACTTGACCACTGAGCCACATCCCCAGCCCTATTTTGTGTTTTATGTAGAGACAGGGTCTCACTGAGTTGCTTAGTGCCTCGTCATTGCTGAGGCTGGCTTTGAACTCGCGATTCTCCTGTCTCAGCCTCCCTAAGTGCTGGGATTACAGGCTTGAGCCACCGTGCCCGGCTCCATTCTCAATTTTAAAAGAGAGGAAAACCCCAAACTTTCTTTCTTTGAGTTTTTATATTTTTATTTGGACATAGAGGTGCTCAGCAGAAACTTCAGCCTATGGGCCATGGGGTAGACCTGTGTCTCATGACCACTCTTGGCTGGAAGGAGAGGCCAACAGAGCCCATACTTTTAGCAGGTTGTTTGTTGCCACACACAAAATTAAGCTTTCTTTTTAGTGAGGGTCTTGGTCCATTTTCTATTGCTAAAACAGAACATCTGAGATTTAACAGTTTATAAAGAAAAGTTTATTTTGATTCACGGTCCTGAAAGTTGAAAAATTCACTATCAAGGTGGTTGCATCTGGTGAGGACTACACACGGCTTCTATTTATGATGGAAAAATGGAAGGGAAGGCGGTTCAAGGGAAGAGGCCAAGCACAGGGGGCAGCCTTGCTTTATGACAAGCTGCTCTTATGGTAGCTCATCCAGTCCTGTAAGAGTGAGAACCCATGGCAAGAGGAGGGCATTGCTTCGTTGTGAAGACTTGATCTCCTCTTAAAGGCTCTGAGACCTCTTCTCTGTACCAATGCATCGGGAAATAAGGTTCCCACACAAGAACTTTGGGGGGACACATTCAAACAATCAGTGAGGAAGAGGAACAGTTATGGGTGGATGTCTGGGTTGGTCTCTTAGAGCCTCTCTCAGGGAGATCGAGGAGAGGAATCACCACATCTGACTTTACAAGGCAGAAAAAAATTATTCTGGGGCATTATGAACTGGTGGGGAGTGAGGAAGGTCCAGGCCTGAAGCTGCCTGAGCATGCATTGGAGCCGGAGGGATGGTTAGGATCTGGATCTAGAATGTTCCCCAAAGGCTCATGTATTGAAGGTTTGCTCACCAATGCAGCAGTGTTCAGAGGTGGGACTTGGGAGAAGTGACGGGATCGTGGGGGTTCTGACTGCATCAGTGGATTAAGCCTTTGAAACCTGAATGGACTATGAGGTGTCACCTCGTTGGATGAAGCAGGTCACTGCGGGGCCTGTGCTCAGATCGTCTCTCTGGCCCCTTCCTCTCTCTGCTTCCCAGTTGCCATGATCTCAACAACTTTCCTCCACCATGCTCCTGTGCCATGAAGCTTCACCTCAGGCCCAAAACAATGGAGCTCACTGACTATGGATGGAAACCTCTGAACTGTGAGTCAAAATAAATTTTTCCTCTTCTAATTTGATTTTCTTGGGCTCACTGGAAGGGCATGACAGGTGTCTTTCTTCCTATTTTCTGAGGACTTGCTCCAAATGCAGAGGTTGTCTGGCCTCAGTGTGCCTAGGAATTAGCAGAGAAGCTGACTGCAGATATAGACCTCTGGGTCCTGCCCCCAGTTCTCAGATGAGGAAGCTAAATCTCAGAGAAGTTTAGCAAATTGCCCAAGGTCACACAGCCAGTGAATGGTGGAAGCAGGCTTTGAGTGTGGGCAGTGAGCTATGGAGTCTGTTCTTGGTTCTGTGCACTATGGCCTCAAGAAAAATTAGAATACTGACCACATGAACCGAAGCCTGAATCCTTTCTAATTAGCTTGGACCTAATCCTGGCATGCTTGTCAGATCCACAGGGAGGTGCGGACTCTGCAAGTGGACCTTTTTTGACTTCATTGTACTAATGGGGGTATGACTTGATTTAGAAATGGAAGAAAAAAAGGCCTGGAGGGGGGGGGCATGTCTCTGGCATCCCAGGATTTCTACAGCAGTCCACACCTGTGGTCCCAGCAAGAATGTTGAAGTTACCTGATTGCATTTTGATATGCTTTTTTAAATTTAATTTTTTGAATGACTGCAAGACTGTATTTGCATATTCTGAAAATCAAAACAATATAAATGTGTACTTTTTTTTTTGGTATCAGGGATTGAACTCAGGGGCACTTGACACCTGAGCCACATCCCCAGCCCTATTATGTGTTTTATGTAGAGACAGGGTCTCACTGAGTTGCTTAGCACCTCGCTGTTGCTGAGGCTGGCTTTGAACTCGCGATTCTCCTGTCTCAGCCTCCCAAAGTGCTGGGATTACAGGCGTGCACCACCGCACCCAGCCCCCAGCCCTTTTAAAAATATTTTATTTAGAGACAAGGTCTTGCTAAATTGCTTAGGGCCTGGCTAAGTTGGTGAGGTTGGCTTTGAACTCTCCATCCTCCTGCCTCAGCCTCCTGCGCTGCTGGGATTACAAGCATGCGCCACTGCACCTGGCTAAATGTGTACATTTTTTTAAAAGGGCAGAAACTGCATGAGCTTTTCTGAGCTAGCCTCAGAAGGCACAGAATATTACTTGTGCTCTATTAATGGAAGCGCTCACAAATCTGCCTAGATTCGAGAGAAGGAGACAGAGAGCCTTCAGTTGGAGGAGGGTCAAAACATTTGTGGTCATATTTCAAAACTGCCACCTCACTCTTGGCAATAAAATCTCATGGCTCTCAACATGCTTCCCTATCGGATGGATGTGGCCTTCACGGTAATTACATGGAATCTCATCCTTCCAAACCCAGGAACGGCCAGAGTCGGGGTCAGGAGATTGGCATCCTGCTAACAGATGAATCAGTGACCTCTCAGCTCCCTGTGACTTTATCATAGGGTGGTGAGTCTAATAAATTACACCTGTCTTCCAGACTGACCAGCACCAAGTGATTCATTATCCTTTGCCTAATTAAAGGAGCCATTACCATCAATCCTTTGCCAAAACAACTGCAAAAATTCCCCTCCTACTCCTCTAATTTCCACGACTGCTCTCTTATAATCTGTTCTTCAGAGCAACTGGAATGATTTTCAAAAATGATTAAGCAGATGATTTTGTACCCAGCCTCCCAGTTGAAACTAACCCACGACCTCCCTTGTACCCGGAAGACATCCATACTGCTTATTATTACTTTCCGGCCCTACACAATCTTGTCCCTACTTAGCTCTTTGATTTCATTTCCTTTTACTGTGTTCCAGCTACATTGGTTTTCTTACCGTTCTTGGAATTCACCAGACTTGTTCCTGCCTTGAAGCCTGTGGACTCCTTTTAACCTTTTCCTGTAACCCTCACCCCCAGATGACTATATGCACGAACATCTCACCCACCATAGAGCCCTTTCCTGGTTCCCTCACTCTCAACTTACAATAATGTGACCTTGCTTAGTTTTATTTATAGCATGTATCCATGTTTGCAATAATTTTTTTTTGTGTGTGATACTGGTGATTGAACCCAGAGGCACTTAACCACTGAGCCACATCCCCAGCCCTTTTTTATATTTTATTTAGAGACAGGATCTTGCTGAGTTGCTTAGGGCCTTGCTAAGTTGCTGAGGCTGGATTTGAACTCATGATCCTCCTGCCTCAGCCTCCTGAGCCTCTGAGATTACAGGTGTGTGCCACCACACTCAGCTGATATTTTCCATGTACTAATTTTTTGTTTATTTTCTTCATTACAGAGTTTGGTCCATGAGAGTAGAGATCTTTTTATTTATTTATTTTTACGCAGTGCTGAGAATTGAACCCAGTGCTTTACATGTGCTAGGCAAGTGCTCTACCACTGAGCTACACCCCAGCCTGAGAGTAGAGATCTTATTCATGATTTATCACCATCCTGGTTATCTATTGCTGTGTAAGAAACCACCTCAAACTTTTTTAAAAAATATTATTTTAGTTGTAGATGGACACAATGTCTTTATTTTATTGCTTTGTATGTGGTGCTGAGGATCAAACCCAGGGCGTCACGCATGCGAGGCAAGTGCTCTACCACTGAGCTATAATCCCAGCCCCTCAAACCTTAGTGGCTTAAAACAATAATTCATTATTATTTTTTCTAGCTGAATCAAGTCTCTTTTTATTCTTTTGGTCATCTCCTCCAGAGTTAATGACTTCTGTTGCAGGTGATATAATATACAAGGCATCACTTAAAATGCTGGAATTGTGCCAGGTGCGGTGGCGCACACCTGTAATCCCAGCACTTAGGGAGGCTGAGACAGGAGAATTGCGAGTTCAAAGCCAGCCTCAGCAACGGTAAGGCGCTAAGCAACTCAGTGAGACCCTGTCTCTACATAAAACACAAAATAGGGCTGGGGATGTGGCTCAGTGGTCGAGTGCCCCTGAGTTCAATCTCCAGTACAAAAAAAAAAAATTGCTGTAATTGCTATGAGCCTGGTCTTCCTGGTTACTAAAACTCAGAAAGCTCTGATTACTGCTTACCTTAGGTTAAATATGTATTGAACTAAGAGACGTTCTCTCAAACGAGTTTGAGTGAATTTTATTTTTTTGGACAACATGCATGGCATGTTCTGTCCCTTAAAACCGATGCTTCCACTTTAAAAAGAAGTCATGGTCAAAAGAAACAAAAAGTTCAAGAGGACATTGGTGCCCTTTGCCCTAAGTCCTCCTGTGGTGTGAGGACCAGCAGCAACCAGTGGTGAAGGTGACAGGTCCCCAGTGATTGCCAAATCAGTTAATGTTCTTCCATTTCTAAACCCTCCTTAAAGAAAGTCAGGTTTAGGGGTCACGATGCCCTCAGCGTCATCCAGTAGAGCAAGCGTGTCATCTGGGTTCACGTGTTCACCAACAAAGACCTAGTCATTTTTGAAATTAGCAAGGATGCGCTTGATTTGCTCCGCAGCTTCTGTCACCAGCCCGTGTTACTCTTCTGGCTTTGGCTCTCCCAGTTCTGCTTCCGTAGATTTCATGCAGTTTTCCATGTACTCCTTACAGGCTTCTTTTGGGAGGCTGGTTTCCTGTAAGAGATGGTTGGGGACAGTTTCAGCACCAGCAGTCACTGCGCTCTGGTACCTTGCTTTTGGGACTCTCAGCAGAGGCTGCTCCAGCAGTGAGTGAGTCCTGGGTGTTGCCGTCTGTCCTGCTGGCCATCGCCCCTCCATCTCCAGGCTCACCCTTCGGTGGTCTTCTGGATCCTGTAAACATCACAGAATACATCACACTGATGAGGCCCAGGCAGATAATCATGATGGCAGGAGGGAGGCCACTGTGGCACCAGCTTAGCAGGAACTGGAGCACAGAGCTCAGAGCCAGCTCAGGGCATCCAGGGCAGTACTGAAGGGGAAGGAAAGTGGGCAGAAACCTGACAATTTATTACCTCTCCTGGTTCCACGGTTCACCTGGATCACAGGGGAAGTTCCAGTTTATGTTCTATCAGGAGTCGGAAGGTGGCTGGAGCTACTGACCCCTGAAGGCTTGTTGGGCTTGACCCCTAAGCCAACTCCCTTGTGAGATGAGCATTGGCAGTTGGTGGGAAGCTCAGTTGGGACTGTCACCAAGGAGCACCTGGAGGGCTTGGGCATCTCACAGGGTGGTGGTTGGATTCTGAGAGGGATGTCCCCAAGGCTGTGGATGCCCCCAAAGCCAGTTTCCCAAGAGGCAGGAAATGGAAGGTACCAGGCTAGTGAAGGCTACGCCACAGAACTGGCGCAATGTTCCTTCTGCAATAATCAATTGATGGAAATGCTCAGAAGACGTGCCTGGATTTGAGTGAGTGGAGAAATAAGCTCCCCCTTGAAGGAAAGGCTACGTCATATGCAGAACAGCCACTGGACGAGAGATTATGTCACTACAGTCTTTAGAAAATATGATCTGCCATGTTGTCATTTGAACACCCTCTACAGCATCAGATATGTGGAGGGCACAGTAAATATTTGTTTAATGAGTAAATTCAATGGGAGGGGTTAAGTCTTGTGCAAAAGAAAATTCCCAGTCCACAGGTTGAAACTGTCTTACCTTCTTGTGTCCTAGCCTTCAAGGTGAGACCATGAAAAACAGAACTTAACTGTTGCATATTGCATAGATTCTACCGCACGATGGACTTCTCCTCCATATCCAGGGAAATCTGACTGTAAGCTTCTATGTTTTGGCTGCTGGGGGCTGTTGGGAAAGAAGACTCTGGGGTCAGCTTGATCAAGGAACATTTGTTGGGACAATGAGCTCCCAGGGAAGTCTGGGCAGCACAGAGCAAGAGATGTGGCTGGAAGTAAAAACTGGACTCAGTAAAAAAGTCAGGCTAACTATTCAGGTTTCATGGCCCACGCCTATAATCCTAGTGATTTATGAGGCTGAGGCAGGAGGATCACAAGTTTGAGGCCAGCTGCAGCAACTTAGCAAGGCCCAAGGCAACTTAGTGAGACCTTGTCTTAAAATAAAATAAAAAATAAATAAAAAGGGCTGGGGATATGGCTCCATGGTTAAGCACTCCTGGGTTCAACCAGGCTAAGGAGCTTAGTCTTTGTCCTATAGGCAATGGAGAGCCTGTAAAGTTTACTGTCAGGGAGTTCACCTGGAGAGAACAGGGCTCTAGGAGATTATTTGGCTTGGGGTAGAATCAACATAATGTCTTGAAAAGTCTCATAGATACAGAACTAGTTTTGTATGCTGGCTCAGCCACCAGGTCATGCATGAGTCCTGGGCGATGGCTGTAACCTCTTGGTTTTCCTGAACCTGGCCTCCTTGCCTTCATAAAGTGGGCAAAAATAACTACCTGGAAGATTTGTTCTTCAGTTTCAGAGGGATAATCAATATATAGTGGCAAGTCAGAGGAAGGATTTGGTAAAATGAATGTTATTTTTAGAATGAGTTTATTCCATTTATTCATCCAACAAATATTTATTGAGGCCTTGCTACCAGGAAGTGCTAGACACAGGGGCTAAGGGCATAGCAGAAAACTAAAGGACATTCCTGTTGACAGAGTTAGGATTCTAGAAGGGAGAGAACAGCAAATCCACAAATATGTAATGTGACAGCTAGCAGGAGCACTTTGGAGGAAATAAAGCAGAGTAGTCAGTGAAGTCCTCTTGAGGAAATGTCATTTTAGCAGAGGCTAGAATAAAGGGAGGAGGTCAAGGCTAGGGGTTCTCTGGCAGAGAAGAATTCAGGCAAAGAGAACAGCAAGTACAAAGGCCCTGGGGTGGACATGCTTGCAAAGTCAAGGAAGAGCGTGGAGACCCACAGAGCTGGAGAGTGAGTGAAGGGGAGAGGACCAGGAAACATAGAGGGAGATAGAAGCTGGAGGGAGAGGAGAGGGTCTGTGGCTCAGGGCAGGACTTGGGATTTTATTCTATGTGCCACGAACAGTCATTGGTGGATCTGAAAAGAGAAGTGATATAACCTGACGGTAGATATAATATAACCTGCAGCTGCCCTGTGAAGAATAAGCCCTGAGGACATGATATTACTCATTCTTTCAGGTACCAAGTCCTCCCCCAAACCCCTCCTAGGACCTGGGATCTAGCCAGGAATAAAATGAAACCAGTCCTCTGCCCTCACGGACCTTTTATTCTACAGCGAGATAGAGATAATAAATAAAATGTGTGTTCCATCAAACGGTAACAAGAGCTATGGAGAAAAACTAAACATGGAGAGGAAACACAGATTGCGAAGTCGAGGAGGCTGTCATTTTAAATTGGATGGTGAACAAAGCTTCATTGGAGATGGTTCAACAAAGATGTGAGGGAGTCAGCCTTGGCCGCTTTTGGGGACAGGGGGCAGAAGTGTTTCGGGCAGCAGAACAGCAGCAGGTGACAAAGCGTGAGGCAGGGGCATGTTGGGTGGATTTCAGGGCGAGTGAAGGGCCTGTTTGGCTGGACAGCTCAATGAGGACAAGTGGCCGCGGATGAGGCTGGGCAGTTGGATGGGCCCATGAATGAGACGGGAGCCACTGGGGAGTGGAATGGAGGAGCGGCATGGCCTGGCTTGCTTGTGGAAGCACTCCTGGACGCATGTGCAGAGTAGATGGGAGAGAAGGGAGGTGGGGGCAGGGGAGGTGCCCTGTAACCCATGGACCAGACAGGGATGGTGGAAGTGGTGAGAAATGGATTCTGGACACATTCATAGAACTGAAGGCAGAGCCGGCAGGGCTGCTGACACCCTGCTCTGGGTTGAGGGAGAGAGAGTTGAGGATGACCCTAAGTCCTTTTTGGCCTGAGCACCCGGGGAAATGGAGTTGTCATTTACTGAGATGGCCAAAGCAGGTGATGGCAGTGATGGGAGTAGAGAATGTGGTGGCCTTGTGTTTGGGATGCATGTCGGACAACCAAGTGAGGACACAGGGACGCAGGTGCGATCATCCAGCCTTGAGGGAATGAGAGCCTGTCCTGCAGGAGAAGAAAGAGGAATGGAGGAGATAGATGTGGCAGATGTGCAGCCGGAAGACTGGGCTTAGTTACAGGACAGGGATGAAGCAGGAGCCATAGCTGCTCTTACCCACGGAGGTGCTGAGCTGGAGCAGATGGGATGCTGGAGCGGAAATGGTCTATTGCAGACAACGGGCAAAACCAGCCATTGAGGAAGAGAGGAGAATAGAAAAGACACTGAATGTCACAGATTCAGAGAAGGGGTTGGGTGTGGAAACTGACATGGACTGAGCACCTACTATGTGCCAGACACATTGCTGGTGCTTTATATCATGATCACAAACAGCTCTTCAGCCAGGTGCGGTGGTGCATGCCTGTAATCCCAGCACTTTGGGAGGCTGAGGCAGGAGAATCACGAGTTCAAAGCCAGCCTCAGCAACGGCGAGGCACTAAGCAACTCAGTGAGACTCTGTCTCTACATAAAACACAAAATAGGGCTGGGGATGTGGCTCAGTGGTTGAATGCCCGGGTCCCCCATTCCCAAATAAAAGAACATGATCACAAACAGCTATTCAAAGGTGCCCACAGGAGACTGTCATCATAACATTTTACATATGAGAAAACAGGCCCAGACAAGGTGAGGGGATTGCTGGATAGCACAGAGGGCAGAAGAGCAGAGTGAGTCTTCTGTCCTGAGTGGAGGGCAAAGTCAGGAGTGGAGGGAATCCCTGGGGGGAAGCAGGTATAACACAGTAACACCCCTTACCACTTACTAAGTCAGAACTTCGTGTCAAGCATTGCCCAGAGATCTTCCTCAAGCCGGAGCTCAGAGGGTTAAACTCTTTTCCAAGGTCACCTCGCCTATGATGGCAGGAATTGGCAACTCAAGGCCCTGACTGCAGAGCTCCAACTCCAAACAAGAGTGTTTTAAACTGTGTTCTTGAAGGTCCTGGAGAGCCACAAGAGGAGATTGGGGGCACTTCAAATAACGAAGCTCCGCTCCTTGTGGATTTTCGCGCTGAAACCATGTGAAGACAACTTTAAAATAAATAAATAAATAAAAGATTTGGTTTGAACATTATTGCATTTATTCCATATTCCATGAAGGCCTTACTGTGGGTTAGAGGAGGATAAGGCTGGAGAAAAAGCCACTGAATTTAAAAATGAGGAACTTAATGGTGACCCGGGTCTAGGGAGTCAGAGCACTTTGGTTGCTAGCAACAGAAACCAACTGGCTGTTGTAAGCAGGGATGATATTCAAGGAAAATTCACGATGAAAGCCACATTGAAGGAGCTTTATGAAATGGGCTCAGGAGGCCATTAAGAAGCAGCCCCTATGCACTTTTCAAATTGCTGCTAGGAATGTCAACTTTGGTTACCCTTGCCCTTTGACTGCAGGCATCTTGAACAGGTGATTACATTGCGCCTAGAGACCCAAGATGCCTATTGAGAGATTTTTGGACTTTTGCTTTGTGGACATTTTTAACTAAGCATAAACATTCTTTTCTTTATCTTCCATGGGTTACACTAGCTCCTGTCATTCAGTAACTGATCTTTCTCAATTTCAATAGAATTCCCTACAGAGGAATTCTAACTCTTTGTACTGCTTGCCCCTTTTTTAAAAAATAATTTTTAGTTGTAGATGAACACAATACATTTATTTTATTCATTTATTTATATGTGGTGCTGAGAATTGAACCCAGTGCCTCATGCATGCCAGGCAAGCGCTCTGCCACTGAGCCACCACTCCAGCCCTGTTTGCCCATTTTAAGCCCTGACTTCTTTGGAATATTGACTCAGAGCTCTCTGAACCTTTGTCTCCTGAGTTACAATTACTTAGACCCCAAATAAAATTCTTTTTACTTCTGCAGTTGCAAAGTTTGGACTGATCAACCAAGGAATTTATGAAAATGGTGTGAAGACGTACTGAGTATCCATTCTCCCTCCCTAACGGCTCTTTTAAATTAGCTAGGGATGAATTCTAATATTTGCAACCAATCACACTGATTAGGTTTAGCTCACAGAACTGAAGGGAAGCCTAAAAGAACCTGGTTTGAAAAGGATGGTAAACAAGGCAGAGCTGAGGCCTTCCCTGGACATCTCTGAATGAGCTCAGGTTTTTTGTCCTTCCTTGTTCAAGATGAATATTCCAGGGACAACATCTGATCAACTATTCTCTGGGGATAGGACTTTGAATGACAGTTCCCCCTGTCCTACCTATCCTGGTAGAGGAAGTGTCACTCTGCCAAAACCAAATCAGGGCACTTTATCAGAAGAAGGATAAACAGATGGTAGGTGACAAAACAAAATAGCCAATATGCCCAGAAAGAAAGAGAAAGAGGTTTCCATAAAATGAAATTTTATTGAGTCCAATAGTTCAAGAGGACAAGGCTCCATTGTATAGTTACAGACACCCTGTTAGTTCCTGGGAATTTCTCAAATCTTCACGATTAACTTGTTTACAGTCACTTTAGAGTGGGTGTGGCTACAGGTGACTAACATCACGTCCCTTTATAAGCCTTTCCTTCTTTCCTTTCCTATTTCCTTTCTCTTCTTCCTTGATAAATATTGCTTTACACTCATGAAGTCATGTCCAAATTTTTCGATGTATCATCTACTTTAACCTCGAATAGTTCTGTGGGTGCCAATGTGTTTTGTGTGTGTGTGTGTGTGTGTGTGTGTGTGAGAGAGATATTGAAATAACTGGGACCAAATGAGCAAAAAGTATTGGTATCTTTCTTCTGATTTACTGGCTGTCTTCTCTTTGGCCAGTCACTTTGTCTATCTGAATCTCCATTTCTTTTCCTGTAAAATACATACTCTGTAAAACTGTTGCCTACATGCAAGCTAACTGAACACTTACTACATGCCCACCCACAGATCACAATGTAAATGCCCTCTAGGGACAAGCAGGTAACATCAACTGAAGTAACTGGGGGCAGGGCATGTGAGACAATAAGGAATGATGGAGAAAATGGGGAAATGGAAAGAATGCTGATTTCATAAAGAGGGCAGCTCCATTTAGCTCTAGGTGACAAGTTCAAAGTGTGACCTCTTAACTAGCGGTGTCAGCTGGAAACCTCTCAAATGCACATTTCTGCCCAGGACCTACTGAATCAAAACTCAAGGGAGTGTCAGGCACAGTGGTGCACATCTGTAATCCTAGTGGCTCTGGAGGCTGAGGCAGGATGATCACAAGTTTGAGGCTAGCCTCACAAATTTAGCAAGAGTCAGCAACTTAGCAAGATTCTGTCTCAAAATAAAAAGGACTGGGGACTGTAGCTCAGTGGTAAAGCATCCCTGTGTTCAATCTCCAGTATCAAAGACAAAAACAGAAACAAAACACGCAAAACCTCTGGAGGTGGGGTGGGGATCCTGCAACCAGTGTTTGAACAAGTCCTCCAAGTGACTCTCATACAGGCTGTTTTGAGACGCACACTGAAGGCTGCTCTGTAAAGGCTGCAGGACCATGCTGCCAGGTCGTATACTTTTTCCAAGAGAAGAAAGAGGTTTATTTTTATGTGAAATTCCCCACGTTTAAACCTCAGCAACTAATTTAAATTTTAAAAATGTACTGTATAGGCTAATAACACATGAGCTATAGCCGGAATTGTGGCCTCTGGTGTCTGCTTTTCCCTTTAATCCTTAGAATAATCGTATGAGATGTTATGATGAGGGGCTGGGATTGTAGCTCGGCAGTAGAGCGCTTGTCTCGCATGCGTGAGGCCCTGGGTTCGATCTTCAGCACCACATACAAAGCAATAAAATAAAGATATTGTGTCCATCTACAACTAGAAAAAATTAAAAAAAAAAAGATGTTATGATGATGCTCATTTTGTGGAGGAAGATATAAGTCCTAAAAGTGACGTGCTGCTCTAAGTCACAGCCAGAAAGTGGCTAACCCTTTAGAGAGACCTGGACACATTCGGTTTTAAAATCTCTGCTCTTTTTACTTGTGCAGAAGAGAAAACAGTACGACTGTTCATATTGTGGCCTGACACCACAGAAACCAAACATCTGATGCCATCGACCTATGAAGCTTTCTTGTCCATCCTTCTACTACCCCACCCCACTTCCTACGCCTCACACTAATCCGCATTCTTTTAAGAGTGAGCCATGGGAGGGGGGTGGCTATGAAGAGGTGGGAGGGGCGAGGCTGGTGGTTTCCTGGAGGAGGGGGCACAGGACAGGTCCTGGAAGAAAGCAGCAGGCCGCAGTGCCAGGGCTGAATGTCCAATAGCCTGCCACTCCACAGGCTAAACCCAGGGGCTCACCAAAGTGTCCTCTGCCATGCCCTGAGTTTCGGGAGTCTGCCCAGGGCTGTGTCTCCCCCTGGCCCTTGCCCTCATGGCTGTTGACTGTTCTGAGCTCAGAGCAAACAGTCCTGGCCCCTCCCTACAACGGCATGTGTCCAGTGCTGAGGTTGGGCATGGAAAGCTGGAGGAGACATTCTCAGACTCTTTCATAGACACCCATCATGGGAACAGTGGCTGCTGGTACTCACATCACCAAACTACTCACCTGTCATCCTGATTTTTATTGTTCCTGACCCCTCTAGCCACTAGCAGCAAAGACTTCCTGGGGCTTCCAGACTCTCAGATCACTGGAGCAAGAAAAATGTTTGAGGGCACTTCTTTCTAACTCCCTTGGCAACTGTTTTAACATTTACCACTCTGAATTCTAAAGCTCAGTATATACAGTTGTCCCTAAGCATCTGCAGGGGATGAGTTCCAGGATCCCTGTGTATATCTACCCACAGATGCTCAAATCTTGCATATAAAATGGAGTAATATTTGGATTATTTGGGAACATTTCACATATACTCTAAATCCTGTATAGATTGCTTAGAGTACCTACTACAATGTAAATGCTAGGTAAGTAGTTGTATACTGTATTGTTTAGGGAATAATGGAAAGAAACAAGTGTGTACATGTTTAGTACAGGTGCTATTTTTTCCCAAATGTTTTCCTTTTTTTTTTTTTTTAATACTGGAGATTGAACTCAGGGGCACTCGACCACTGAGCCACATCCCCAGCCCTATTTTGTGTTTTATGTAGAGACAGGGTCTCACTGAGTTGCTTAGCGCCTCGCCGTTGCTGAGGCTGGCTTTGAACTCACAATTCTCCTGTCACAGCCTCCCAAAATGCAGGGATTACAGGCCCGGCTCCAAATGTTTTCCATCTGATGTTGGTTGAATTCAAGATCATGGGAGCCGTGGTGGCCGGGGGAGGGTGTTTGTGTACTAAACAGTCTCCTTATTAACAGTAGACACTTATCAGTTACTGAGCACTAGAGGCCATTTATGTAGTACTTATTATGTGCCAGGTCTGGGGTTACTATATCAATTAGCGTGAACTTACCTCCCATGAGTGTTCCACGCCAGGAAGATTCATCTTGTAGATGAATGTTCATGTTGTGGATGGCAAAATGGCTGTTCTGAACTGAGAAGTAAGTCATTTAAAGACCCTCAGATGGAAAGTGGTGGAGGTGTGTCAAACCTAGACCTTGTTACAAGAAACAAGAGCTGAATGACTCCTATTGACTATTTTCTCTATCCCAAGTGTCCATATGTGTATACACCCAGCAAATATTTATGATGGAGTGGGAGTGGGGAGCCCCAAAACGAGGCCTGTAGAGAAAGATCTGGGTATAGGTAGACTTGTCTGTACGCTTTGCATGGGACCTTGGGCAGGGAGTCCTCAACCTCTGTACATCCACTTTGTCATATCCGGCTGGCAAGAATAACTCTCTAATCAAAGGCTGCTGGGAAGATTCCATGAGGCAAGGAGCACTGTACTTGGTGCCCCGTGAACCCCGACAGGGTATGGTGTGAAGAAGAGGCAGAAAAATATACACAGAATGGCTGGAAACTGCTGACAGTTTTCTACCTTCATGGGCCTGTTCCTTGTCAAATGGGTTCATTTATCACCAGCAAGCACTGTTTCTACAGCCTGTACTGTGTGCTCTGGATTGCCACCCAGCCCTCCACCACTAATCCCCACACAGCCATCTGCACTATGATCCAACTGACCCCAAGTCCAGTCACTTAATCCCCAGGGTCTATTGCCTCTCTGTGGCCTTGCTCTTTCTCCCTCCAACCCTCAGCCCTGGGCACTCCAGGGAGGACTCCAGTCTTAAAGAGAAGCCCAGGAGCCCTGGGCTTGGACTGTGCTGGCCTCTGGCTGCCCTACCCTCAGGCCCCAGGAGGGAGGAAAGGAGGCGGGAGTGGACTAGGGTCCAGCTGCAGCTGGTCGAGCTGCTCCTGGCCTTGGAAGCTGCTTAGGTTCCTGGTTCCCACCGGGGCCAAGAGTGACACCTGATCCCGGGGGATTGTGAAATGGCATGAGGTGGCAGCGCTCCCGCTGTGCCCATTGGGCTCTTAGGCCCCCACGGCACCCCCTCTCTCGGCCCCGCCCCTGCCCCACGCCCCCCCATGCGCACGCGGTTAAATCCCCCCACCCGGCTGCAGCTGCAGCTGCACCTGCACCTGCACCCCGCCCCGGAGCAGCACCATGCCTGTCCCTCGCCTCTGCGCGCTGGCCGCCGCCCTCCTCCTTGGACTGCTGCTGCTTGGCCTCCCTCCGGCCACAGGTGAGTGGGGCGGGGAAAGGCCGGGTGCCCAAAGGGCCGAGCTACCGGCACAGGACAGAGTCAGGCAGAGGTGTAGCCTTTCTGGGGGCTGGGGAAGTGGGGGGCGGAAGTGAGGACACCCCTGAAAACTAAAATGTGGGGACTTCTGGGGCCTAAAGGTAGTGACCCTTGGAGCTCGGGGTGTGGGAGCCAGTGTACTGGGTGTGGCGAGACTACCAAGGGCTCAGGTTTGGAGGGGCGGGGGCCTGCGCCGAGGGCGGGGACTGCGGCTGCCCTGGAGCCCAGAGCTGTCTAGACGTCGCAAGCTCCCAGGCGCTCAGCTGTGCGAGTCCCCGAAGGACTGAGATTTGAGAATCTGACGCCAAGCCTGGGGCGCTCCTGGACTCCCAGGGGTTGGAACCCCAGTAATGGAGGTGGGCCCTCTAGGAGCTTTAGGGGCCCCGAGGGCTAGAAAGTGAGAATGCCTAGGAGCTGAGATGTGGAGGTCCCTGGAGTAGGGCATCCGCTGGGACTGGGGTTTGGGCCCTCCGACCGACAGTCCTGCTGCCCCGCACCCGCCCGCAGGCGCAGGAGTAAAGAGAGCGGGCGTGTGCCCGCAGCTCCAGCCCGACGCCAACTGCACCAAGGAGTGCCTCCTGGACGGCGACTGCGCCGACCACCGCCTGTGCTGCCTGGCCGGCTGCGGCTCTCTCTGCGCTATACCCAATGGTAACCCAGCGGCGACCCGGCTGGGGACAGGGCGGGGCAGCAGAGGGTGCGGGGAGGCGGGAGCGCCAGCTTTCCGGGAAGGAGCGCGCCCCTACACCCAGCGACCCCACGAAGGTCAAGGCAGATGAAACCAGATCCGCCAGTGCCCTCCCTTGCGTGGGCCGAGGGGGAAGACAAAGGCATCCCAGAGGCGCTGCAGCAGAGCGGGAGGGCGGTCCCCTCATCCCGGGCTGGATTCGATTCTCTGATGCATGACGGGCTTCCGGGCACTCACAGCGGGACATTGTTCCGGGTAGCCTAGGAACCCAGGCTGTGGTTTCCTTCCCGGCCGGCTGGGGCCTGCGGGGAATCCTGGGCTGGTATCCGAGCTGGGCAAGAGGTCTGGGGCACTCTAGCCTCTCGGAGCAGTCCTTCCTTGGGGCCTCCCAACCCTGGGGAAAGGGACTGGGAGCCCGGGCTGGCAAGACTTCTTAGATTCCTCCCTGCGGGCTGAAAAAAACAAAACAAAACAAAACAAAACAAAACAAAACTTCACAGATTTAGATGAGCCCACATCTTAATCTGTGGAGGAAGAAGTGTTCTTGCCCAAGGTCGTACTGCCATCCCGTGGCTGACACTTCAATTTTTTTTTTTTTTTTGTATTTGCCACTTACTGGCTGAGAGGTTTGAAGAATGTCAGGACCCCTCTCTAGGCACCTTAGCCATCTTCCTAATCTTTAGATTTCTCTCTCTCTTCCATCATAAGTACCCAGTGAGAGCGCCTGGGTGCTCCACCCTAGGTGCTTGCTGGGGCTCTATGCTGCACCAGCCTGTGAACTCCGATCAGGGTCCATGTGGCCTGAGCATGGAATCCAGACTTCTCATTTCCCAAAGGGAAAAACAGGAAAAGCAGGGATATGATCTGGGGCCAGGGACAGGCATGGGAAGGGGGTGTAGAAACCATGGTATTGTAATTACTGTTCTTTATCCAGAATACAGACTCTGCGATTTTCCCCTTTGTTATTTCCCCCTCAAAATGATGGAGGGAGGGCTTGCCCATCAGGGGCAGCTTCTGGGTGTGGAGGACTTTAATGTGGACCTGAGAAGGGAGGACCTTAAGGGGACAGGAAGATTGGGGGAGGAGGCCAGAGGCAGACAGGCATGAAGGACATGAACCTGGTGGAGGGGCAAGAGGTGTCTGTGTTGTTAGATGGATAAAGAGGGACAGGCCAGATGGCTGCCTGGGTTAGGGAAGGAGCTTGGAGGTTGGAATCCTAGCCCTGGCCTTTCCCAGGTGTGTGATCTTGAACAAGTTGCTTTATCTCTCTGAGCTTCTGCTTTCTTGTCTGCAACGTGGGATTGATGTGAGGGCTAAATGAAGTGGGACATGGAAGTGTCCCATTGATGCTGGGACATTCTATGCACTGTGGTTCGCTCTAAACAGAGCTGTTCTTTGTTTATGTCCCTTGTGTCCCGGGGCAGCCTGGTATTGAGAGCTCCTGCCCTTTTCAGGGGAATGGGTTTCTTTGTATTAGGAAGTCAGGACTCTGTCAACCATACTTGGGGTCCTCTGCAGCTAATCACCAGTTCTGTGCCTGTTTTTACATTTGGCTGGGCCTAGCTTCCCTCTCCCTGACCCAGGAAGTAGAGTGGTGTGTGTTTGTGTATTGTAGAAGGCTGGGCTAAGTTTACTCCTGAGCAGCAGGGTGTTGCTGGGTAGCATCTCTCTGTGCCTCATTTTTCTCATGCATGATATAAATAGAGTTAGAAATACCCCCGACAGCTGGGCATGATGGCCCATGCCTATAATCCCAGTGACTTGGGAGGCTGAGGTAGGAGGACTGCAAGTTTGAGGCCAGCCCCAGCAACTAAGCATGGCCCTAAGCAACTTAGCAAGACTCTGACTCAAAATAAAATGATTTTTTAAAAAAGGCTGGAGTGTGGTTTAGTGTTAAAGTGCCTCTGAGTTCAATTCCTGGTACAAAAGAAAGAAAGGAAGAAGGAGGAATGGAGGGAGGGTGAGAGGAAGGAAGGAAGGAAGGAAGGAAGGAAGGAAGGAAGGAAGAAAGGAAGGAAGGAAAGAAGGAAGGAAGGAAAGAAAAGAAAAGCAAAATATTTTAGGGGTACAATGGGAAAATAGTTCATGTGAAGATTAAAGAAGGTAACAGGTTTTCCTAGAGAGAACATGGCACATCTCTGCAGTGTTCACCTGGTGTGCATGTGTGTAAGGATGTGTGGTTTTATCTGTGCGTTAAATATGGAGGGCCATGATGCTGAGTGATTGTAATTGGGAGTGAGTCAGTGGAGGTGAGTGAAGAGAACGTTGAGTGTGTGACTTCTCACATGTGCACTGCACTTTGGTGTTAGCAGCACAGTGCGCAGTGGCTAGTGTACACGCTCTGGAGCTACATTTCCTGCAGTTCAAATCTTGCCTCAATCCTGTGTGTCCTCAGACAACTTAAACTTCTCTGTTAAGGAGGTTAACAGAGTAGTTTAACAGAGTGGGTGTGAAAGCCGGAGTATCCCTGGGGCACTATTCCTCCTGGCTCTTCCTCTGCCTCAGTTTCCTCCTCTGTAACATGAGGAACTATTAACAGGTCCCTCCTCCTCTCTTAGGGATTTTCTGAGAATCAGATGAGCTAATATGCATCAAGTGCTTAGAATAAAGCCTGGAGATAGCAGGAGTGAATGAAGTGTTCATTGTTATAACTACTCATTATTATTACACAGTAGTCTGATCTTTTGGGGGAGAAACAGTGTATGTTTGCTTCAGTTGCTTTTGAGGCATGTGACACTTACACCATGTGATATCTAAAGACCCTGAGGCTCTGTGAGATTTCTAGCGCCAGTCCACAAATGGCAGAGCGGGGATGCAACTGAGGGTCTTATGATTCTGAAGCCTTCTGGGAGCCAGAGGGATTTGCAGGTGACCTCCTTGGCTCAGGCCCCCAAAATCGAACCCCAAGACAGCGCTACTGTTTCTGAACCAGGGTGCGGGGCCACGGTGGATCTTGCTTTGGTCATCACCTCTCTGCACTCCTTTGATCTGCCTCGTCTTACTCCTTTTTCTACTCAGAGAAGCCAGGTTCCTGCCCCAATGTGGACTTACCCCAGCTTGGCATCTGCCAGGACCAGTGCCGGGAGGACAGCCAGTGTTCTGGCCTGATGAAGTGCTGCCGCAATGGCTGTGGAAAGGTGTCCTGTGTCACACCCGACTTCTGAGGTAGGTGGGAAGAGAGGAAGGATGTGCATCCATATCCAGGGATGACAGTACCCTCAGCAGGCTGAAGAGGGAGACCTGCACACATGCTGTGGAGCTCGTGCAGCTGACCATTTACTGCCTTTTTTTAAAAAATATTTTTTAGTCATAGATGGACACAATATCTTTTTTTTAAAAATATTTTTTAGTTGTAAATGGACACAATGTATTTTTATTTTATTGCTTTGTATGTGGTGCTGAGGATCGAACCCAGGGCCTCACGCATGCGAGGCAAGCGCTCTACCGCTGAGCTACAATCCCAGCCCCTGGACACAATATCTTTATTTTGTTTATTTATTTATTATGTGGTGCTGAGGATCGAACCCAGGGCCTCACAGGTGTGAGGTGAGCACTCTGCCACTGAGCCACAACCCTGGCCCCCATTTATTTACTTTCTTTCACTCAGCAAACACTTACGGAGCATCTGTCATGTGCTGTGGACCACTCTGGGGTGCTGGGAATGCTCCATGGGTGAACAAATTGGGCAAAAATGTCTCTGGTGGGGTTTAGAGTCTAGAGGGTGATAAAAAAATAAGTCAGCAAGCAGAGTTTGCAGCATGGTGCAAGAGAAAGTACCCCGGGGAGGGGAGGACAAAGGACAGTGTTGCATTTTATACACAGGACAGTGAGTGAAGGCCTCACCGAGAATGTGGGAAATGGGGGAGGACACTGTGAGGATGTCCAGGGAGTTTCAGGCACAGGGAATGGTGGGTGCCAAGGCAGGAGCATCCCTGGGGCACTTCAGGAAGAGAGATGCCCTGGATAGGGTGGAGGCAGGGCAGAGGGGTGGCTGGGTTTGGGATGTGGTGAAGGCAGCAGGGCTGTGAGAAAGGCAAGGTTTCCTTTCTTTTGTTTAAAGGGCACTTCAGCAAGACAGGAGCTGGAGGGCAGCAGCTGTATCCTGGGAGAGGGGGCAGTGGCTGAAAGGGTTGGGCAGGAGATAGGAAGCTCTTTCATGGCCAGGGGGAGGCAGAAGAATTGATCTCTACTTTCATCAAGGTTTGGGGGACAAATGTGGTCGAGATCAGATAACTTCAGTTTGATTCTTCGCACATTTTGAAGGGTGTTAGACACTCTGTCGCAGACCAGGGCTAAAACCAGCCACCCCTAATGGCGAAAGGCAAAGATTGTGGAGCCTCCTTTCCCCCCACATATAATACTAATAATTAATACTAATATGTAAAGTAAGCATAAGGAAGTAAAGGCAAAAACAAAGCAAATGATTGGTTGGCCCATCAGGTGATCCTGTACTATGTCATCGGCCATGCCAGGTGCTGGGACAGACAAGTGACCACTGCCTCTTCCCGGAGCTTGCAGTCCAGGAGCTGAGGCTGATGGATGGGTGATATGCCCAGTGCCTGTGGTCAGCTCCTGGTGCTGTGGGAAACAGGAGGAAACATCACAGACAGGGGTGGGGATGGGAGGCAGATGGAACAGATCAGTGGGGGAGGCTTCCCAAGGGGCTGACCAGAGCCACAACTGAAAGATGAGTAAAAGGTAGGTGGCCCTGTGCAGTGCAGTGGGGTGGCTGTCTCAGGCAGAGGGAACAAGAGGAACTTGGAAGTGCCCTTTGGTTGAACACAGTTTCAGCAAACGAACCTGAAAGTCACTGATGAAATCCATTAGTGCACAGAGGAAAGAACTGAAACAGAGAGGGAGGACCTCTCCCAGGTCCTGCTGTTTCAAAATGTGCTCTTTAGTGGTTAAGAGAGAGCCATGATCTCTCAAAGACCCAGAGCTCTCCTATAGTGCCAGCTACATAGGTGGGTTTTGCAGGTAGGAAGACCCAGTTTCAAATTTCAGTTCTGACATGTAACTAGCCTTTTCACCTCCCCGAGCCATAATTGTTTTGCTTCTAGAATGTGGATAAATAAGATCTATTCGATCAACTCCTCTCGGCTTAGTCTATGGAAGGACACTACGATGGAAATTCTTGCTGGTAGAGGGATGCCTAGGGAGGTGAAGGCTTACAGTCCCTCAAGAAGGCCACAGTGGTCAGTTGGGACCATAATGTACCCAGGTGTGTCCTGGGGATGATCTGAAGCAGAAGAGATGAATCTAGAACCTTCAGAGAAATGCAAGCAGAGTCCCCAAAAGTTGAAGCTTTGTTGTGTGTGAGTGGGATGAGTGGGTCGGGAGGAGTTAGTCCAGGATTTAGGCTGCTGGTACTCTCGTGTGATGAATGTCATTTTTGATGCTATTGTTATGATTTTGTTTCTCTAGCTCCAGCCACCACCAGCCTGAGGAGTGGGGAGGGGAAGTTTCTGCCTGGCCACACATCTGGCTCCATCATAACCACCCTCCCTTCTTTGTGGCCTCTGCATTCCTTCCTGGGCTGACCACGGCGTCTCCCTACTTCCACCAATAAAGTGACCACTTTCAGCACCAGTAGAGCCATAGCTTCTGTTCACATCACTCTGTCCCTGTTTCTCGTGACTTGGGTTGAGTGGACAGGCAAGTTGGGGGCAACCAGATCATCCAGGCATGAAGTCCAGGGAGGGTGTAGCTCTGAAATGATCAACATGACCGTGTGTTAGCATTTTCCTGGTGAATTCTTGCACCAATCCTGTGAGGCTGATCATTGTTCTCCAAAGGTGATGAATAAGAAGAGGTTAGTGACTGACGGAATGCCTCCAAAGTCACTCTGATTCACTGCTGGGCATCTGATGATAGCAGCAACATGTACCATGTGCCAGACACAGTGTTGAGAGGTTGGTTATGAGGTCTCCTGGCTACTCGAAATCCTCAGAATAATTCGTAGTAATCCCAAGTTAGAGACTGGGACTCTCAGAGGTTACATACCTGTGACCACACAGAAAGAAGCCAGTACCGCTGGAGGTCCAGTCTAATTTTCAGAGTGACTCTGAGGTTTATATGTATTGTTCATAAAGAGTCTAGCACCATGCTGGGCAGGATGAATGATAATTATCATTCCTTGGACAATGGGAAAGGACTCAGGTGGGCTTCGAGAGGGACTCCTGAGTGAGCCCAGCAGGTGAAGGTGAGTGCACAGACGAACACACCTGCTTCCATTCTGTCCTCCAGCCCTGATGACAGGGAAGTCTGAGAAAATAATGGGGAGAGCTTTGCAGTGCATGGGACGGACACTGGGATTAGGGATGTCCCTGTTTGGTTCCCACTGTATGATTTTTTTTTTTCTTTTTTTTGGTACTGGGGATTGAACTCAGGGGCACTCGACCACTGAGCCACATCCCCAGCCCTATTTTGTGTTTTATGTAGAGACAGGGTCTCACTGAGTTGCTTAGCACCTCGCTGTTGCTGAGGCTGGCTTTGAACTCGCGATTCTCCTGTCTCAGCCTCCCAAAGTGCTGGGATTACAGGCGAGCACCACTGCACCTGGCTACACTGTATGATTTTAAAGAAGTCCCTACCCATCTTTGAGTCTCATTTATTTCTCTTGAAATAAATGAAAAGAAAACCTCATGTTTTTCTCCTCTCCCTCCAAGTAGTAACCATTGGCCTTGCTTAAGGCAAACCCAGGCACTCTAGGACCAGGCTCTTCAGTCCTCTCCCGTGTGGCAGGAAGATGTGGGATAGCCTTAGTAGACAAGAGCTTTCATAAAATTTCACTTATTTTAATTAAAAGTGGTCTCAAAAATCTTCAAGTCCTCCCTCCTTTCCCCTTCCTTTTCCAGTTTGTTATTCCTTTATCTCTGCCACAAAACTCCAGAAACTCTTTCCTTATCCAATTTTAGCCCTTTAAATACCATATCCCAGGTTTCCCAACTCACCTCCCTCCGCCTTCAAAAACTTAACTTCCAAGGTGTGCAGCAGTAATTCACACTAAAGTATGAGTGGCTCTCAAGTTTTGTTCCCCCATGTGTGTATTTTACAAAGAAACCCTTGAGACTTTGAACATGATGCCCACATTTGTATTATTTCGGGCCCAGAGATGAAGTGATATTAGGAACATACGAGGAAAATAAATTTGGGGGCAGAAGAATGAGTCTCTTATTATGAGGGGAAAAAGAAAAAAAAATGACTTTAGCAGCCTTGGAGCAATCCTGACTCCACAGAGAGCTGTGTTCTTGTTAGGAAGGCAGATGATTTTGTAGGCTTCCTCACACAGTATTTTTTCCATGAATCTGTTGTCATTGCCTTCGCAGCCCCCCGTAGACAAACAGCTCACACTCATTATTCTCCGCTGTGTAATGCCATGGGAACAGGCCCGCGTGGCAGGACCCCTTCTCCAGAGGCGGTTTGCATACACTCGGATCTACAGAGAGAAAGCAGTTGAGGGCCGTCAAACCCCCCCGCCCCATCAAACCCATTTGTCAGGGGCTGAGATGGTCCTGAGAACAACGCTGAGGCTGCCCATGGCAGGTGTGCCCTGTCCCTCTCCCTTCCAGCCCAGAGAAGTTGAAGATTTCACTTTTAGAAGTTGCCTGAAATATTTGCCAATCCCATGCTTTATTATTATTTTTAATTGGCACACATGGTTTTATTCTAGCTCAGACTTCACTTTTCAAACCCTGTAAAACTGAGATAGCCAAGGGGCCAAGTGACTTTTCCAAATCATGTCACCAGTTGGGGCCAATCTCATACTTGAGATTGCAACTCAAATGTATGTTTGTTTGTTTGTCACGTTAAGGAGTTGAACTTCACCTCTCCTGGTGCCTTTCAAGATCCGATTTTCTAGAGTGGGCTCTCTCAGGCTTCCGTCTCTGTCTCCTAGTCAGTTCCAGAATAGATAGCCCCTGGGGAAAGGGCAGGTTTTGAGCCTGAGAGCAGGGTTTAGACTTGCTTGACTCAGTAACTTTCTAGCTGTGTGACCTTAGACAAATGACCAGTCTCTCGGATGTTCAGTTTCCTTCACTATATAATGGGTGTCTAATATCCACACTTTAGGCTCATTGAGGGGTTAGAGATAACCAATGAAAATCACGGATAAATGGTGGCTGTCCTTAGAAGTTTTCTTAACCAAGAAAGCCCTGGAGCATAGGAATGTCATCAGGCTGTTTCTGCAAGTCTAGTGCCTAACATGGGCCTGGCTCTTAGTTCTCAGTAAATATTTGTTAACAGAGAACAATAACTAGGAGCTCCTCTGAGGCTGTGTCAGAAGTGCCTTTGTACTATCCTTTCATGTTCCTGTCACCATCTGAGTGGTTTTATCCTGGTATTTACTCTTCACAGCAGCTATTATGACTTCCAGTGTTACATGAAGAAACGAAGGTCAGAGAGATCAAGTGCCTGTCCTGACATCATGCTGGGAAGTGGTGGGACCTAAAATCAAACCCAGCATACACCAGCTGCAGAGTTTTGCAGGGATTCTACCCACCTTTGCTGTGATGGCATTTCAGGCAGGGAAAGCTTCCGCTCTGTCCCATCTGCCACCTGCAAGGCTGACTCCAAAGGTGAAGGATAATGGAGAAGCAGGAAGGAGCCCCTGTCTGTAAGGAACGCTGATTTGACCAAATCTCTCATCTTTAAATTTGGGCCAACACGAACCCAGACTTTGGAACTCCCTTTCCCTGCTTTGCTTTTTCTATTTTCTATGACGCTTTATCATCTAGAATGCTATTGTGTGTAATATGTACTGTGCATCTCTCTCCCATTAGGATATGAATTCCACAAAGGCAGGGCCTTTGGCTTACAGCTTCAACCCCAGCACCTCGGACAGTGGCTGGCACAGAACACACACTTAGCCTCGTTTAAGGGCATTGACCTGACTCCCTATCCTGTGAGATGGGGAAGGCACTTGGTGCAGCTGGGCCTCTACTCTGGTGCCTGTCTACTCTTTGAGATCCCATATTCCACACCTACCTGTTTCTGATTGAGAGTGAAGGTCTTGAGAGATGAAAATCAGGAGAAATAAGAGAGAAGCTTGGAAGTCCATGGTTTTGCCCAATAGTGGCCTAGCCTAAGGCTGCCTTTTTAGGGAGAAAGGAGACCAAAAAGGGGTGGGAGATGACCTGGTATTCTGCTCATTCACTCCTAATTCCTGCAGCTCACGGCAGGAAGTGCTACTCACTCACAGCACAGTTCTGCCTTTCTCCTCCTGACTTATCTGATCTGGCCACCGAGGCCAATTTGCTACCACTGCGGAGTGAAAACCCTTTTAACAATTCTAAAACATGCATCAAATGCCTTTACTTTTCCAGGCACATGTAAAATCCTCATTGTTTTTTTTTTTAATTTCTAAATTGTGGTTTTTTAAAATTAAAATATGCTTTACACATTGTCTCTTGAATCCGCACAGGAACATTCGAGACTTAGGACCCCCATGCTATGGTTTGGATATGGGTTGAGTGTGTTGCCTAAGGGTTGAATGTGGTCCCCACCATGGTGATGTGGAGAGGTGGGGAGCCTTAACAGACAGGGCTTAGTGATTAGGTGATGAGGTCACTGGGGTACTGCTCTTGGAAGCGGTTAATGACTATCTCATGAGACCCCAGTTAATTCCCTTGAAAGCAAGTTGCTATGGAGACAAGAAGCCTGGCCCCTAAGTTTCTCTGGCTTCCTCTCTCACCAGGTCATCTCTCCCTCTTACATTTACTCCTGCCAGGATGCCATCTGCCGTATTGTGACACAGCCAAGAAGGTGTTCACCAGAGGCCAAACTGAGAGGGCCACCTCATTTTGCAAGACTTCAGCCTCCAAAACTGTGAACTAGAGTAAACCTCTTTTAAAATAGGTTCCACAATGGGGCACAGTGGTGCACACCTGTAACCCCAGAGACTCAGGAGGCTGAGGGGGAAGGACCACAAGTTTGAGGTGAGCCTGGGCAACTTGGCAAGACCCTGTCTTAAAACAAAAATAAAAAGGGTTGGGAATGTAGCTCAGTAGTAGAACATCTGTGGCTTTAATCCTCAGCACACACACAAAAAAGTAAAATAAGTTACACGGACTTGGATATTTTGCTACACAGACTTGTATATTTTGCTATAACAAAGGAAAATGGACTAATATACCCAATTTTGTAGTTGAATTGCCCTGAACATTGATAGCAAGCTTCAGAACCAGTCCTGACACTCAAGTCTGTTCAGCTCCGATGCTTTCATGTCACTCATTCAATCAACAAACATTCATCAAGTACCCTCAGTGCACTGGGCATAGTGTCAGGTGCAGCCTCTATACTAGCCGGGTGCTCCAAGGGAATTATGGGAACAGCACGCATAGGTGGATGAGGTCAGAAATGGCTACTCGCTTGGAAAACAGCAGATTTAGGGCTGGGACTGTAGCTCAATGGTAGAGTGCTTACCTGGCATACGTGAGGTACTGGGTTCGATCCTCAGCACCATATATAAATAATAAATGAATAAAATAAATATCCGTCAACAACTAAAAATATTTTTAAAAAAACAGCAGATTTAGTATATTTAAAAAGAAATGTCAAAAGCTCAGTGTGAGGGACTGGGTTGTGGCTCAGTGGCAGAGAGCTTGCCTTGCACGTGTGAGGCCCCGGGTTTGATCCTCAGCACCATATAAAAATAAATAAACAGGGCTGGGATTGTAGCTCAGTGGTAGAGCGCTTGCCTCGCATGCGTGAGGCCCTGGGTTCCATCCTCAGCACCACATACAAAGCAATAAAATAAAGACATTGTGTCCATCTACAACTAAAAGAAATTAAAGTAAACAAATAAACAAAATAAAGATATTTTTTTAAAAAAAGCTCAGTGGAAGGAGGGCCCAGCTTTGGGAGGTTCAGTGTGTCATTCTGTCTAGAGACACATCCCAGTGTTGAGTCTGGCATTCAGCATGTTTCCCACCTGTCTCTTTCCTGAATCTAATTGTTTTTGAGACACAAAACTGGCATGGCTTTGTGGGATTTAATGAACCTTGAATTTGAAGTCTGAAATTGTGCTTGAATTCAACTACTCTTTTTTGTTTTTGTTTTTTATCATCCTATCATATTTCTTTCATTACTACTATTTATTTATTTTTTCAGGTTTTTTCCAAATTTTAAAATTTTATTATTATTATTATTATTTTTAGAGGATAACATTTCATTTCTCTGGTTGTAAGTGATATAGAATCACAACATACATGCAGTCATACATAAAGTTAGGGCTATGATGACCATTATATTCCACCACCTTAACTGTCCCCATGCCCTCTCACCCCTTACACCCCTGTGAACAGAGTTCCTCCATTGTTCCCATGTCCTTCCCCACATTATGGATCAACATCCACTTATCAATGAGTACATTCAGCATTTGGTTTTCTGAGATTGGCTTACTTCACTTAGTATGATATTCTCCAACTCCATCCATTTCCCTGCAAATGCCATAATTTTATTCTCTTTTATTGCTGAGTAATATTCCATTGTGTATATATACCACAGCTTCTTTATCCATTCATCTATTGAAGGGCATCTAGGTTGGTTCCACAGTTTAGCTATTG
>CM053401.1:167343482-167436441 GCA_028644305.1 Xerus rutilus
TTCATCAACTGTGTTGTCAATGGATTCTGTTACAGTGGTATCGAGGTTTATTTGGGGCACTTTCTTCCCATGTTTTTTCATGTTGATTGTGTATCTTCCTTTCTTGAAATACCAATCTGAGGTATTGCGGCTTCTATCCTATAATCTTGCATTGACACTCCAGATTACCTGTGTCTCACCTTGGAGCTACTTCTGTTCCCCCAGTGTCCCCAGATAGGCACTACTGCCACTAAAGTTGGTGGCAGAAGTAGTGGATGTACCTCTAGAGGGCAGTGGGAGTGGCCTTGGCTGGGCTCCTGAGGCGGCCCCTGAGGGCTGTGTTGCCCCTCTTTTGCACTCCTGCTGGTGAACAGGAACTCTGGAGCAGAACTGGAGGCGGGCCCAGGTCTCACTTTGGCAGGGTCACAAATAGGAGAGTCTGTGTGTGACCCTTATAGTGAGTGTGAGCTCCCCTGGGGCTGGAGGATAGCAGGCTCTGGTCTGCCTTCAGCTGGGCACCCCTGGCATTCCCTAAGGTGGTTTTGGGCCTTCTGTCTCGCCTGACCACAGGAACTCTGGGGCGGAACTGAGGCGGGCCCAGAGCACACTTGGGTGGTGCCTCTTCTTGCTGGGATCTCTGCAGGAGATTCTTACACTGGGTGTGCCTTCCTCTGTGGCTGGTAGCTGTCAGTCTCTGGTCAACCCTTGGTTGGACACCCGTGGAGTTTCCTGAGGTGGATTTGGGCCCTCTGTGGCTCCTGCTGGTCCGCAGGAACTCTGGAGCAGAACTGGGGCGGACCCAGGCCACCCTTGGGTGGGGCTGCCTCACGCTGAGGTCTCTGCAGGGACTCTTACCCTGAGTTTGGGCTCCCCAGTGGCTAGTGGCTAGTAGTCCCTGGTCTCCCTTTGGCTGGACAACCGTGGAGTTTCCTGAGGGTGGATCTGGGCCCTCTGCAGCTCCTGCCGGTCCGCAGGAACTCTGGAGCAGAACTGAGGTGGGCACAGGCCTTATTTTTGCACTATTGAATCCAGGAAATCTAGGCAAGCACTCTGTTACTGAGTTAAATCCCTTGTCCTTATTTATTTATATTTAAAATTTTGTTTTGTAGTCATAGATGGTCAGAATGCCTTTATTTATTTATTTTTTTGCCTTTATTTTATTTATTTATTTTTATGTGGTGCTGAGGATGGGACCCAGTGCCTCACACATGCTAAGTGCTCTACCACTGAGCTCCAGCTCCAACCCCCTCATTTGTTTTTTAGTTGACAAAAATTGAGTGTATTTATGGTGTACAACATGATATTTTGAAATAGGTGCAGACTGTGACATAACAAGCTACTTAGTGTATGCATTATCTCACATACTTATCACCGTGTGTGTGTATGTGTGTGTGTGTGTGTGTGTGGAGCGAGAACACTTCAAATCTATTCTCCTAGTAGTTTTCAAGTATACAATACATTGTTATTAACATCGTCACCATGTTGTACGACAGATCTCCACAACTTATTTCTCTTACCTGACTGATATTCTGTATCCTGTGGCCAATGTGTCTCCAACCTCCATCCCCAGCTCTGGTAACCACCATTCTACTCTCTGCTTTTAGGAGTTCGGCCTTTGTAGATCACACATGGAAGTGAGATCATGCAGTATTTGTCTTTCTGTGGCCCTCTTATTTCCCTTGGCATAATGTCCCCAGGTTCATCTATGTCATCACGAATGACAGGATGTCTTTCTTCTTAAAGGCTGAATATAAATACCAGGTTAATTACACTAACTTAGTATACTTCCTAGAATTGGCACAAAAGTTCAATGAATATTACAAACGCTTCATATGTTACAGGTGCATGCACGGGTACATGCCATCTGCAAGTACGTGTGGCATGATGCCTTTTTGGACCTGACAGTGCTGACTGGGTCAGCTCCGTACTTGATCCCTGTAGCAATTAAGTCCCCTGAAGCCATGATGCTCACTCCTTGGCCCCTGCTTCTTCCAACTACAGCCCACACACTTATCATATGTTGATCTTTACTGTTTACTCCAACTTTTATTTCCTTGAAGGCACTTCTGAAGCCTACATTTCAACTTCTCTGTGGCACATCTTTTGCATTTTGGTGGGCTCACCAGAATTATCCTTATTATTTCCATCCTTAACTTTTTGGATGGTCGAGTCTGTTCATCAGAAAACAAAATAGTAGCAGAAGGTGGCCTCTGGGCAATGAGTAGACTGGCAACAGCTCTTTAGGCAGAGGAAAGGCCTATTGGTGCTTCTTGGTGGGGAGCTCACCACCGTGCTCTCTCTTCTGGAGCAGCTAGCTAGGAACCAAAAAGCAGCCTTTAACACATTATTCAGCCCAGGGATATCTGCAATGTCTAGAGACATTTTAGAAGGTCACAAATTGGGGATGAAGAGCACTTACCTGTATTACTGGAGTGAGTAGAGGTGAGGGATCCTCCTAAACATTCTACAGTGCCCAGGACACTCTCCCCCGACAAAGAGTTATCTCTCAAAATGTTAATTGTGCCCAGGTTAGGAAACCCCATAGAAGAGTTATAGATATAAATAATTTTTTAAAATATCAAATATTTCCATCACCAGGCTGGGGATATAGCTCCATGGTAGAGTGCTTGCCTAATATGCATGAGGCCCTGGGTTTGATCCTCGGCACCAACAAAAATTCTTTCCATCATAAACAGTGTGATAAGGGCTCAGGACAGCGGGAGGTGGTGCTCAATGAGGGGTGTCTGTGCTTATTAAGTCAAATGAGCCTTGCTAGTGGGTTTGAGACAAACCAATGGTTGAAGAGCAGGCATTGTGTACCCAGGTTGCTCTGGGGGAGCTGTGATCATGACTCAGTGACTGAGTGGCAGATGATCTGATGGCAGTGTCTCTGTCATTCCAGAAGATGGAGACCAAGTATAACATTTATTAAAAGCACATACAGAAGCTGGCAGGCACGTCTCCCTGGTTACCTTGCACTTATAAGGAGTTTCACTCTATGTCAGCCACATGTATGGCACATGTGTAAAGAATACTTAATTTTTTTGGCCTATTTACCTCATTTTTTATTATTCAATAAAACATGTCTGGCTTTCAACAAAAAAAATTACAAGACAGGCCAGAAGACATGCTAAAATGTAGTCTGAAGATAAAAGTCAGACTCAAACATACCATTGAATTGCTAAGTTGGAAAAACTAAAGTTATTATAATTAATATGTTAAATACTCTAATGGGAAAAAAGTATACAGCATGCAAAAACTTATAAACTATGTTAGGGAATATGGAAACTTTAAGAATCAAAACAAAATTCTGGAAATCAAACATGCTGAAATAGAAAGGAACAGTGCCTTCTGATGCCATCAATTAAATTGTGGCCAAGGAAAGAAACCATGGTCTTGATGATAAGTTAATTTAAAAATTTCCAAACAAAAATGCAAAGGAAATAAAAGCAACCCAAGAACTGTGGGACAATATCAAAGAATAAAGCATGCACAATTAGAATATAAAAAGAAGAAAGGAAAACAGAGCAGAAAAAATATTTGAAGAAAAAATATCTGAAAATTTTTCAAAAACTAAGATGAGATAAAAAGCACAGATTTTGAGAGAATATCAGGTAGGATAAGTACCAAATATAAATAGGTGAACAAATAAAGTAATACCTAGTCATCTCATATCCAAATTATAGAAAAGTAAAAACTAAGAAAAAATTTTTTGAAAGAAGAAAGAAAAATAGTTGCCTTACTTATACAGCTATAGACGAATAAGGATAAGAAATTCATTGGCTAGCACAATAACCAATTTTTATCTTCAGCTGATGTTCCTACCACAGTCCTTTTCTCCATTGTAGGCATAGCCCCGAGCCAACATCCGTGTGAATTCCACAATTTGAGTCTTTTTAAAATTCAATCTGCCAGTCTATGTCTTTTAATTGATGAGTTTAGGCCATTAACGATCAGAGTTATTATTGAAATATGGCTTGTACTCTTGTTCATTTTAGTTTATTTTTGGTTTTTAACTTGATTTGGTTTCTCCTTTGATTGGCTTTTCCTTTAGAGTAGTTCTCCCCTTTGTGGATTTTCACTGTTGTTTTTCATTTCCTCCTTGTGGAATATTTTGCCAAGAACATTCTCTAGTGCAGGCTTTCTTGCTGTAAATTCTTTTTACTTTTGTTTATCATGGAAGGTTTTTTATTTCATCATCAAATCTAAAGCTTAATTTTGCTGGATATAGGATTCTTGGTTGGCACCCATTTTCTGAGTTGCTTAGCACCTCGCCATTGCTGAGGGTGGCTTTGAACTTGCGATTCTCCTGTCTCAGCCTCCCAAAGTGCTGGGATCACAGATGTGTGCCACTGCACCCGGCTTAGAGGTAGGATTTTAAAGAATAGTTTCCCCATTTGGATTCTAACCTCTACATAGCCTTTATCTTTTCTAGAAGGAGAAAGGGGACTAACATCATATATGCACCTACTAGATGTCAGGCAGTTTTCTGCCTTGACTAAGTAAATTCTCATGAAAAGTCCCTGGACAGATATTATTGACATCCCCATCTTCTAAAATAGGAGAACACATTGTAGAAAGGGGCCATGGTTTGTACATAAAACAAATACAGTTATCATAACCACATACATGTCAACAGTGTCTGTTTTTCTTTTTACTTTATGTATGTTTAAAATAAATGTCCAACCAGGCATTTAAATAAAAATAAAGTAAAAAAAGATAAGGATGTAACTCAGTGGTAGAGCACCCCTGGGTTTAATCCTTAATATCAACATGAAATGAAATAAAAATAAGATAAAATAAATGTCAAGAGGGGAAAAATAGGACTGGCCACTTTGAGAATAGATTCAATTTATGCTTTCAGAAATTCAAGTGGATTTTTAGCATAGAATAATTTTTAGCATTCTATAACTAATAGCTTGAATGTAAATAGGGATTCTAGAGCAGGGCAGACAATGTCTGTAGAACTCAGGAACCTGAACATAAAACATGGGGAATTCCTATTGTGGGGGGCTCAGATTGATCCTTTTCCTGGCAGCTGTGACTTTCCAGGGTTTCATCTCAGTGGTTGAGTACATAAAGTGGCATCTGTCTTGTGCACTTATAAAATTACTCATCTTGATTGTTTATGGAACATCCTGTTCACATTGGGCAGTATGTTATGCATGTTACATAAGTCACCTTCTGTTATCTTGATAAACACTGTTTAGTACAAGTTTTATTGTTTTTCATATTTTGCAGATGAGCAAACTATGACCCAGGGAAATTCTGAGACATGCCCAAGTTTATTTAGTTTGCCGATGGCTTGACTGAGATTTAACTAAAAGTTTCTCAGACTTAGCTGGGCGTGGTGACTCATGCTGGTAATACCAGCACTTTGGGAGGCTGAGACAGGAGAATCATGAGTTCAAAGCCAGCCTCAGCAATAATGAGGAGCTAAGCCACTCAGTGAGACCCTGTCTCTACATAAAACACAAAATGGGGCTGGGGATGTGGCTCAGTGGTTGAGTATCCTTGAGTTCAATCCCAAGTACCAAAAAAAAAGTTTCTCAGACTCAAGTCTTGGTTAAGTCATCATTACCCAGTCCTTCCAGTCCCTTCCCCTGCAAGGGTCTCTGCCCCACTGTATGACCAATACCCTTTGTCACTTTTCCTATCCCAGACAGACTGGATTCTCTGTGAATACAGCTCTTGTCCACTTTTGGTCTTTATTCCTTCTAGAAATGAAGTCTGGTGGAAGAAGAGGAAAGAAACTCACAACATGGACAGCAGGGTCTGGTGGGGCAGAGGGATCCTGGGCTTTGGCTAGAGACAGAATTGAGTGTGTATCATTGACTTAATTCCAGTAAAATATAGTAACTTTGCCCCAATATAGCTCTCTCTCCTGTTCCCTCTTCTGGGCTTTATCATCATATATATTATATTTATGTATGTTATAAACCTAACAATATGAGAAATCAAGAGAAGACCACACACACACAAACACACACACTTTTGCATTTATCCTCATATTTATCATTTCTGGTGTTCTTTATTCTTTTTTGTGAATCCATATTACTATCTGGTCATTTCAGTCTGGTCTGGTCTGAAAGAAATGGATTTTTGTTGATATGAGGAAATTTTTATTTTCTTTCATTGGAACTTTTATTTGAATAACTGTCGATTCACATGCAGTTGAAAAAAACAATGCAGAGATCCCTTGCACTTTTCATCCAATTTCCCTCAATGATACTCTTTTGTGAAACAATATCAGGGTTGGGATATTGACATTGAAACCATCCACCGATCTCATTCAGATCTCCTCAGTTTTACTTGTATGTTGCATGTGTGCATGTAAGTACTTAGTTCTATTAGAGTTTATCACCTGTGTGGATTTGTGTATCCACCACATCTCTGACACTGAACAGGTCCATCACTACAAAGACCTGTTGCTCTTTTGTACCACGATCCTCTCCTCCCCACCCCATCTCCTGCTCCAAATCACAGTGCCTGGAAACCACTATCCTGTGCTCTGTTTCTAAAGTTTTATCATTTGAAAATTTTATATGAGTTGAATCCCATGTATTTAACCTTTTGGGGTTGGAGTTTTTCTCCCAGCATAATTCTCTGGGAGTTTGTCCAGGTTCTTACATCAATCAGTAGTTCATTCCTCTGTATTGCTGAGTAGTGGTCCATGGATGCTCCCAAGTTTTGTTTAGCCATTCATCTGTTGAAGGACATCTGGGCTGTTTTCAGTTTTTGGTCATTATGAATAATGCTGTTATGAGCATTCATGTGCAGGTTTTCATGTGAACACTCATTTTCATTTCTCCGGGATAAATGCCCAGGAGTGAAATTGCTGAGTTGTTTGATAATTGAATATTTAGTTTTATATGCTACACTGTTTTCTGGGGATGTCTTCCTTACTAACAATGTAGGACTGATCCAGTTTCTCTGAGTCCTTGTCCTCATTTGTTGTTATTGTCATTCTTTTAAAAAAAATTTTAGACATTTTGATGTATAGCGTGTAGTGATATCTCATTGTGATTTTAATTTGCATCTCCCAAATGGCCAATAATGTTGAATATCTTTTCATGTGTTTTTCATATGCATCTCCCTTTAGGCAAAATGTCTGTTCAGATCTTTACTCACTTTTTAATTGAATTATTTGTGTACTATTGATTTTTGAGAGTTCTTAATATATTATAGACATTAGTTATTGTTATATGTATAGTTTATTGCCTTTATTTTGAAGGATAAAAGAAATATTCTTTGATAGTTTTTTCTTCCAGTATTTGACATAATATTTTAATGCTTTCTGATTTCCATTTGTTTCTGATGAAAACAGAGCTATTATAATGAGTCATTTTTCTGTAGTTTTGTCAAATATTTATTTGTTTATCGTAAGTTTGATGCTAATGTGTCTAAGTGTGGTTTCCTTTATGTTTAATTTACATGGAGTTCACTAAGCTTCTTGGAACTGAAGCTCTAACTGTCTTTCAAGAATAAATGCTTCATAATTAGTTGTTTTACTATGGTAAATTTCCAGTGCCTTGATTTGTTTTTGATGCATTTATTCAGTTTTATACTTGATTTCTGTCGTTAGGAATGACTTGGTCTTTTTAGGTCACTGTATCTGGCAGCCCTTCCCTTGGATAAATATACAGAATACATTTATCCTTTAATGAGCCTCTTCTTCAAATACAAGTGATTCCATTACTTCCTGGAGATGCGATGTGTACACACCTGTGTACGTGTGCACTTATGGGGGGAGGGTGCTTGTGCACGTGTGGCTGCTCTCCACTGTGACTTTAAGAGAAACATTCATATCCAGCACTTGCTCAGGCTGTCTGCCACACACCTGAGCACTGGTGCTCACGTTTCCCCATGGTTCACAATCTGATGGGCAAGTTAGCTAACAATAACTAGGGAGACTACACATCCTCTTTTCCTTGGATTATCTGTTTTAAACTCACTGGTCTGGTGCCATTATTAACAGTACCTTCTTATACTCTCAGAAATGTCCTATTTAGGGGCTGGGAATATAGCTGAGTTGGTAGAATGCTTGCCTCACGTGCACATGACCATGGGTTCAATCCCCAGCACCACAAAAAAAAAAAAGTCCTATTTGGGTGATGAGTTTATATACGCATTTGACTTGTCACCTACTTTTTTTTTTTTTTTTGCACCAGGGATTGAACCCAGAACACTTAACCACTGAGCCACATCCTCAGCCCGTATTTTGCGTTTTAGGTAGAGACAGGTCTCACTGAGTTGCTTAGGACCTTGTTAAGTTGCTGAGGCTGGCTTTGAACTCTCGATCCTTCCACCTCAGCCTCCCAAGCTGTTGGGATTGCAGGCGTGTGCCACAGCACCTAAGGAGTTGTCACTTACTTTGAGGATAGGCCATCTCTCTTTCCTCATAAGCACTCATTCCTGAATGTGTCGTTTCAAAATTCAGATGTGGGGTGGGAGCTGAGAGCTTAAGCCATGTGATAAACTCCATTTTAATAAAAAAAAAACTTGCCCATATATTTTACAGCAGGACTTCGTTTCACATTTAGCTCTCATTTTCTCCAAAATTTGGGAACCTCAGAGAAGAAGTAAGAAGAGGGTTCAGAAAATCCTGGATCTAATTTCTGCAAAATATCACACCTAGTGTGTAATATCATGTGGGTCCCAGGAACCATCACTCAGATTTCCCTTCAGGACTGAGGTGCTCATTCCTCCAGTTGCTGGGACTGTTGGTTACTGAAGGCTCACAACTGAGTTTCTCTGTGGGAATTGACCTTGGTCAAAGGGAGCCCCTTCACCAATATCCAACAACTGATCAAATGCCCGACCCCCTTGCCTTGATTAGAGACAACTATGAAGGTCCACTTCTCAAGATCTCCCAGTGGGTTGTCATGGGAACCCTCTATTGCAATTGCTTTATTATTTGCTTATCCATCTATTCATCTGTATCCATACATTAATTCATCTTTTTTTCTTTCTAATGCAAGAAATGACAAATTCCAAGTCATTGGGATTTCTAGCCTGAGTCCCTTCAGGTGGCAGGTGCCATTCCTACCATAGCAGTCACGGTTTCAACACACAAATGCAACTCTGGTTATTTTAAATAGAAAGAAAATTTATTTCTAAAAGTTGAATCACCAGCAAGACTGGAAAAGATTAGGAGAATGGGTGGAAATGAGGAAGGCTGTGTAGCCAGGGCCACACTCAACAGGACACTGGGCATTGGGTACCCATCTTATACCATCAATGCCATCACCCTCAGCTCTGCTACTGCTGCTCCTTGGAACAGGAAGAGACCATCTGCTGTTGTTGTTGCCATCAGAATGAATTCTCCATCATCTCTGTTTGTTTTTTTTTCTCACTAGCTTTCAATATACTGTCTGAGTTAGGAGTGTCTGATGGACAGCCTAAGTTGAGTATCCAATTCCTAGCTGCAAGGGAGGCTGGGAAAGTGAACATGATGGTTACTTGTCTACTGACCTCAGCTCCAAGCCCATCCTTCTGTATTCTTCTTCATGACACTGGGAATAGGACTCTGCACACTAGGTTTCTCTTTTATCTTTTCCTAGTTTGCTTCAAGTTGGACACTGAGTGGAAGCCACTAAGAGGACATTGATGGGTAAACTAAGAGGACAAGGGGCTTTCATCCAGTTTCTGGCTTCTACCAATTTCTGTCCAGCAGCAGAATGCTACACCTACAATCTCTGGATCCTTCTGGCATTCTCCAAACCAGTTACACTGCAAACCCACTCCTCCTCCCTGCCAAAGATACTAGTACTAGCAAATTGTGCCTGCCCACCCAGTGGACCAAGTACCATTTGAGCCCTCGGAAGTCTGAATACCAGGTGCTGCACATTATAACAAACAAGGCCCAGTCACATAGCTCCTGCTTCTCTGTCCTCCCCAGAGGTGTCAGCACCAGCTGCACCTGGGTCCCCTCTATTAACTCTTAGCTTCTCCCAATAATAATATTTTATTCTCCCAAATCTAGGAGCAACGGATGACTCAGCTTCTCCTTTTTCCCTTCACCCTCCTAGTACTCATGCAACCTGTTCTCAATATTGACTCCTCTCTGCTGGGAATGCCTGGTGTAGGTTGTGTTCCTTACTGGACCCTGACTGAGAGCCTGGTCCTTTCAGCTATTATATTGAAATGCCTCCCCAGCAGGGAATCCTTCAACTGCAGGAATGAGATTGAGATGCTGAATATTAAAAAGCAAGAGGACAAATAGCCTTGATTTCCAGATCCTGGTGGCAGGATCTGGCAACAACTGTCCACTCTTCAGACCTGGATTTTAGCTCCCGTTTTGCTATCGATGTCCTGTGTGGTCACGGACAAGCCCATTGTCCACTAGAAATTGCAGTGAAGCTGGTGGAGTTCTCCAGGCCTCTCAGCTCAGACATACCTTGAATCTCCAAACCATTTGAGCTTCCCCTTGGCATTTCTGGTTTTGGAGGCAGCTCTTTAGAGAGAAAAAGGGAAGGAAGAAGAGGGGTCCGGGATCTGCATAGTACTTTGGGAAACACCTACAGAGTCCACTTAAGATATGTTCTGGGGTCTAAATGGAAGAGTAACAACCCAACAGTCAGTATTGGAGAACCCAGGCCCTCTAGCTCCACTGCGTGTCCCTCACAGCAGGGGTTCCTAGTTCATTCCTGAGCCGAACAGGTGAGCAGATACCATCAAATACAGGGTGCTCTGGCCATTTTGAAAGGCCTATTTGGTGCGTAGGCTCCTGGGACAGAGCAGTTTATTCTAGTCATTCATGTGTGTCCACTCCAATCAGGGACTGAAGGGTGCCCAGGAGTGGAGGAACACCAAGCAGCAGGTTCTTATCAGATGTGGCAGGAGTCCTCTGCTGTCACATTTCTCAAACTTCGAAGTCCCCTTGAACATTGTCAGTCTACCACCATCACATAAACGGGAAACGTGACCTCAGACGGAGTCCCTCCACCCTGCCCTGTCTGGGCCCTGCCCTAGGGACAGCAATTTACCAGATCTGGAAGCTCCACATCTTAAACAACCTCCCCCTCCTAAGTGGCTCTAAATGTGATGTTTGCTAATGGCATTTTCAGAAATAGTTAATTAATGACTATGGTGGAGTTTCTGCACCATACTGTGAAACTGTGTCCTTTACTGAAGCCCCAGAAAACAAATCCATGAGCCCTTTAATAGACATATTGGGGGCTGGGGTTGTGGCTCAGTGGCAGAGTGCTTGCCTAGCATGTGTGAGGCACTGGGTTTGATTCTCAGCACCACATGTAAATGAATACAATAGAGGTCCATCGACAACTAAGAATTAAAAAAAAATACACAGATTGCCATGAAATGGATGGAGGTCAAGCCTCAGGGTTCCTCACTTGAGCAGGCTCCTTTTAAGATTCCAAGAGTGGCTCTAGCTATACATTGACACTGTCAAATGATTTGTGACATCTGTAGATATAAGATATTCCAGCTGTCACCAACCAGGCCTCCTTACCTCCCCACTCGGACTTTCTATCACACTTCTCCTGGGCCAGGTGCTGTTGGAATGGCTATAAAGTACTCCTCTTGTCCCCCATGTTAATTCCCTTGACATCACAACACTACGTCCTGGGGCTTTGAGGTTGCATTGTAGTATGAATGTCCTTAGCCCTAGAAAACTGTGAGTAGTGGAGGAGAAACAAATTTTGAAATGTACTGAGACACCAAAACAAGTCTCTGGAAAATTCTTCCAAATATCAAATACCTAAAATTATAGATAGGAAAAAATATCAGTTTTTATAGAAACCTGTTCAGAAGTTCTTTACTAGTAAAAGCATCCTTGCTAATTCAGTATTCTACCATGAATATTTTCTTTCTTGATGGGATTACACAAAGGAGAATTTATTAAAGTTCCTGTGGGTTTTTTTTTTTGGTGCTGAGGATTGAACTCAGGGGCACTCGACCACTGAGCCACATTCCCAGCCCTATTTTGTATTTTATGTAGAGACAGGGCCTCACTGAGTTGCTAAGCTCCTCGCCGTTGCTGAGGCTGGCTTTGAAAGTTCCTGTGTTTTTAGCACACATACCCGTAAATAGAACTACAAATATTAAGGGTGGCTTTGCCAGGCACAGGGTTTATGCATCCCAAATGTCATCAAAATAAAAATATAACCATGTTTAATCAGTTGTGAATGAGACTGAATTGTCTTTCCAAGCTCTTTTTTAAAAATATTTATTTTTTAGGTGTAGGTGGACAGAATATCTTTATTTTATTTTTATGTGGTGCTGAGGATCGAACCTGGTGCCTCACGTGTGCTAAGCGAGCACGCTACCACTGTGCCATAACTCCAGCCCCTCCAAGCTCTTTATAGAAATTGAGCTTTACAAATTGATGTCAAAGATTCAAAACATTAATAAGTAATTAATTTCTATGAATTCTGTGCAGTTAGTGGTATTTTAAAAAATTTAGTTGTTTGTGAGTTCTTTTCCCCTGTGAAATAATCTCTTTTGCATTTCACTTATATTTGGCTTTTAAAGGAACCCCTAGTTTATCAGTTTTAGATCATGCAAAACCCAGATCTTCTCAGACTCTATTCTTAAGCATCTTAGGACAATTTTACCAGGGTTACAGTGTCATCAGAGTTCTCAGTTTTACAGATTTTCATTCTCCTCTCTCCTTTTTTTGTTGTTACTGGAAAACCAAATAACCTCTTGTCCTGTGAAAACTGCATGTGAAGAGATACGAATATATGTGAATACCTGCATGTTACAAATGGGAATCATTCAGAATGAGGTTATTGGGTCTCAGAGCACTTTAATAGGGGAAACTGGAGGCTTCATTGGAATAAGTGGGGATCTTGAAAGTTGAAGAAATAGGGTCTCACACCAAGAAAGGCCCAAAGGGCGAAGGCCACCATGTTTGAAGAGAAGCCGAGTAGAGAAAAGGGAGTAAAGAAATCCTGGGGTTTGGTTTTTGGAGCTGCCAACACTGGAGTGGCTGACAGGTGACCAGCAGAAGCCAGCGTGAAGCATTGGTCAGGCACACATGGAGAGTCCTGGACTACAAAGCAAACCCGAAGGTGGCTTCAGCTCCTTATCCTAGTAGAAATTCATGTCTGCAAGACAGCAGGAAGAAGGGTGAGATGTGTGGAAATGAAAAAAAGGAGCTAGGATCATTTTGACATCTTTAAGGAGGAAGTGAAAACCAAAGTGAGCTGAATTTGGGGCCCCACAGGGTGATCATGTGTTCTGATTTGCCCAGCAGAGTCCCAGTTTATGCCTGTTTTCACAGACTAATAAAATAACAGCAACCCTAAGTGTCTCCAAAGTGTCTTGGTCTGGCCAAAAAAGGATATAAGCTTACCTTGGCCTTCAATCATCTTTTGAAGGACGAGAAGTTGTGACAAGTTTCTATGAGAAGTAAAGGCTGGTCACAATTGGATCGAGAATGACACCCAGTGCTAGACAGCCTACTTGGTCTGGGACGCTCTACCACTCCTGTTTTTCTCTGCGTCCGTTTCTTACCTCATCCACGCCAATTTCCCTTTGTCCGTTGGCTCCCTTCCTGTCCTCTTTTTCTCAAATCGTCTTCTACTTACCCTCCCACAAGATGCACCCTTATCTCCTGATTGGAACTGATTCTGTTATCTCCAGGCCTGCTGCGCCTTGGAATGGACCAACACCCAAATCTCTCAGCCCGGCCCTGTTGAGCATGCGAGTCTGAGACCCCCGGGACTTACACTTAGGTCGTTTTTGGCAGACAATCTTGCAGATAGCTTCAGTTTGGAAGTTGTTATTGTTCCCTTGGCAACCACCATAGACAAATTGGGAGCACATCTCAGTATCTTTATCATACCACCAGCGTGGGATGAAGGCCATGCAGGGCCCAGAATCCTTTGGCATGTTGCATATATCTGCAGGGAGATCATAGAGCAGAGCAGTTGGGATGCTGGTCTCCCTGGACAATATCCACCTCCTCCTGCCTCTGGCCACTGCCCTCTTTGTCATTACTGAGAGGCGTATTTGTCTCAGGACTTGGCTCCCAATTCAGTGTAAACCTTGGTCACTTATTTTAACCTCTCTGGTCCTTGATTTCCTGTACATCCATAGAAATTAATTTAAAAAGATAACTGTGGGCAAATGGCAGAAAGATCAACAAAGGGCAAGGAACAGAGAGTGGGGAAAGGGAAGGGAAAGGAGAGGCACTGGGGTCTGAATTAGAACAAGATATATTCCATGTGTGTATAATTCTGCCAAAATGGATTCTACTGTCATGTGTAACTAAAAAGAACCAATAAAATAGTAATAATAAGAAGATGAGAATACAAAATACCCCCCAGCTCATCTCACACGCTGTCGCAGGAAGTAGATGTGGCCATACCACATGGACTCTTGTTATGCCTCCGCCACATCCGAGCAACCAAGATCTCCATCATTTTGAGAGCAAATCACTCTCCTTTCTCTCCCTTTCTGCCATTTTCTTAATTCAAGCACCACTATCCTTTTCCAGGACTATCATGAAAGGCTACTGACGAGTGTGCAGCCCCTGCCTCATCTGCTCCACACTGGTTTCCAGAAGAACTGATCCACTGGGATCAAGACAAAGTTCTACCCAGAAGGACTCCAGAGCCCATTTTCTGGCCTGGGCTATAGCTGAGGAGAAGAGCACCTGCCTTGCCTGCATGAGGCCTTGGGTTTGATCTCGAGCACCCCATCCGTCCAAAAAGAAGTCTCTCTTAGAACCCATCTCCTCCTTCTCTTTGGCTTTATCTCTTTTGCTGCCCTTATACTCACCCTTTCTAATGTCCTGCTCTAAGAACATCACAGTCTTATCCACCTCTGCCTTTGCACCTGCCCAAATGTCCATCCCTCTCTCACTAACTAGATGCACTCCTATTCATCCTTCAAAACCTTCCCGGGCATCAAATCTTTGTGATGCCCTTCCTGGATTCATTGTTTACTCCTTGCTTTTTATTTTTATTTTTGCTTCTAAATCTTGCACATTTATCACTTTTGTGACACACATTTATCACCTCAGTGTAATTGTTTATTCCCATCTTCTGGCTTCTCCATGAGAATGTAAGATTTTCTAGAGTGGGTATTGTGTCTTATGCCATCTCAGTACAGCAGTTCCTAGCAGATTTGGCATAGAGAAGATGTTTCGGGAGTATTCACAGTCAAAACAAATGTATCCTGAACTTAAAGAAGCATTTAATAAGCAACTGTTTTGCCCACAGTGCTATGAGGTACAAATACAGTCCGTTAGCACTTCTAGTCTGGATCACATCCAAACACTCTTAGCATTTATTAAAATGTCAGTCATGTGCTTAGCATTTAATATACACTGACATTTAATATTATGTGGCTGTCCCTTTTACTGCTCTCACTATGCAGATAACAAAGATGAAGCCAGGTAAACGATAAGGGATTCGAATGGAGACCATCTACCACTCTTAGGATCAAGACCAGACCCCTGTGCTCCTCAGTAGCCCAGCCCCATCTTTCCCATCTCTTGACCTCTCAGGCTTTCTTTGCTCTCTGACTTTTCCAGGCCGGAGCATGATGCTTTCTCACACAGGGCCTTTACATGTGCTATTATCTGTGCCCAGAACATTCTTCCCTCCAATTTTTGCCTATATACCACCCATTTTTCAGATCATAAACATGGACTGGGAATCCTAGAAAAATTTCTCCTGCCCTCTCTGGCCACAGCAAGCAAGTGGAGCCCATCATGCATGACAGAGGTCTCCCAAAATATTTGTTGAGTGAATAAATGAATACATAGTCTTTGATGGTCTTCTTCAGGACCCAATGATATGGGGCAGAGAGGAAAGAGTGTAGAAGGTCAAAGGTGATCACAGAAAGCTTCCTGGATTTATATAGACAGAGAGGCCTGGGGACAAATGCCAGGAAATACCAGTCATCCGCCTGTCTCTTATGGTGATCATATAACCGGATGTGATGTTGGCATCTGATGGGACTTGGGTGGCTACTTGGCATTTCAGAAGATCACCACAGAGGAGCCCAGAGACCATGTGGCCCAGTACCCGTATGTAACTTACGGAAGGGGAAACTCAGGTCCAGAAGGGGAAAACTACGTTGCTCACATCACATACAAAGGTCTCCCAAGTCCAGCATTGATGGGATTTGTGTCAAGGAGAAGATGCATTGGGACTTGTTCAGGCACCAGCTCTCGGTGACACAAGAAAGGGGCTGGACAGCAGGGCGCAGTGGCGCACGCCTGTAATCCCAGGACTTTGGGAGGCTGAGACAGGAGGAGTTCAAATGCAGCCTCAGCAAAGATGAGGTGCTAAGCAGCTCAGTGAGACCCTGTCTCTACATAAAACACAAAATAGGGCTGGGGATGTGGCTCAGTGCTCGAGTACCCCTGAGTTCAATCCCCGGTAAGAAAGAAAGAAAAAAAAAGGAAGGGGCTGGACAATGCCAGCGTGGGAGGGAGATGGAGGGCTGCTGTCATTCAGGGAATCCGTAGGTACCTTTTCTGAGTTCCAAGCATTTCTTTCCGCAGCTGAACATGCAGCACTTCATATTATCCGGGCACTCCCTGTGTCTCGTACATTGGTTCCTTTCTTCAATTTCGCATTTGACTCTGACTTTGGGACACGACTCTAGAGAGAAGATATGCTCCTTTGAGACTTGGAAGTGGTTGTCTTTCCCTCTTCCCTGGTCCAGGGCCCCTCTGCAGAGTTGGGGAAACTTGATTCCCTTCTGTCCCAGGAGGATAGTAACCTTCAGGGGATTCAGGATTCTCACAACACTAGTCACATTCCTGACCCGGTGACTCATCACCTAATCCCTGAGCCCACTCCCAACCCTTCTCCCCACTACCTATAAAGCTCCTGGGAGGAGGACATGCTCCTCTAGGATTCTTTGGGGCACTTGGTTTTGTTGTGCTTGGAGGTTCCCCTAGGGGGCACTGTAGCTCCTAATTGAGATCTCCACTTGAGCATCGGATGCTGGGCTTTAGAATTCTGTACAACCTTTGGTATGACAGGCACCCTCTCTGAACCTTCCTTTCCTCATTTGCATAGAGGGTCTTTCCAAAAACAGATGCAACAAAAGTTTGAAAAGCCATTGTCAAGTTGCCTGGGACAAATTAAAATGTATTGATGAAGTACTTACTATGTGCCTGAACTTTTCTCCTTAATCCTCATTCCAAATACCTGGGTAAGTCCTATTAATATTCACATCTAATAATCAGGAATCTGAAATATAGGGAGGCTATGTGAACTCATCCGGGGTCACATGACTATTAAGGAGTGGAGTCAGGATTGGAACCTGCAGTGCATGGCTCCTGAGAACTCACTGCCAACTACTGCCTTTTCAGTGCTCAGTACATTTAGCTACTAATTCTGGAATCTTCATATTTCAATATTGCAAGGGACTTTGGGAGACAATTCTTTATCACAAAGGCAAGGATCCTTTGCGGGTGTAGGTGTGGGAAGCTTATTTGGGGCTTCAGTGGGGAAATTTGGAAGTCATGAGGATGCTGCCAGGGAGTTTCATGTCCTCAGGGGACAATCCTTCTGGCTATCTAGTTCCCCAATTCCACTTAATGCTGGAGTCCAGGCACCTCCAGGAAGAACCCCTTGGGATGCAGTGGATGTGGGGTGGGGAGCTGCTACAGACAGGTTACTCCGTTCACAGAAATGTCTTACCAGAAGGAAGGGGGCTGAACTAAGGACTCCAATCCCTTCCCTGTGTCCTCCCCAGGGTCCAGGCTCAAGTGGGAAAAGCATTTCTGGTCTGTGATACTCTTCTTTGTCCTTCAACCCCTTCAAATTCTCTCTCTGCATTAAAGGGACTGTGTCCCCAATACTTACTGATAAAGAACCCCTCAACCAGCCAAGGTTCCTGGACACACCCCAGGAGGATGAACAGTACCAGGAATGGTAGAAGTCCCAAGAGTCCCATTTTAGGAAGTCCTGGTCGATGGCATCCAAACTAGGTACCGCTGCTCCCTGAACTGCCTCTGAGCGTTGGCTGCCCAGCTCAGCCCAGCGCTTCAGGAAACAACTTCCTCCTCCAGGCCTTAGCAATCCAAGACTCTGTGTTCCACCAGCGGGAGGTGTCACACTTGCCCAGGACATTCTAGTCGCCTCCAGAAGAAGGCATGCACAGCTCCAGAGCCTTCTTATTTCCAGGGGCAGTTTGGAGGCTGAGTGCATCTTGGTTCTCATCTTTCGGATTTTACTCTTCTCTGATCACATCTATTTGTTTTATTTTTCTCGCTGTTTCTCTTTCTCTTCTCTGTGCTTCTTTGTGTTTTTACCTTGCTTCTGACCCCGCCCCTTCCTTTTCAACGACTCTCTTGCACTGTCTGGGTCTGTTTCCCTGCCCTTCTTTCTCTCTCTCTCTTCTTGGTCTATTTTTTTTTTCTTTGAAGTCCTGGGGAGTGAACCTGGGTGGATTGGGCTTAACCACTGAACTACATCCCCAGTCCTTTTCATTTTTTATTTTTTTATTTTGAGGCAGGATCTTGCTTAATTGCCCAAGTTGGCCTAGAACTTGGGGGATCCTCCTGCCTCAGCCTCCTCACCCCTCTTTACACACTTGCAGTCTGCCATGTTGCTGGGATTACAGGATTACCCACTTACCCCTTTTCTTTAGCTGTTGTCAAGGAGTAAAAATATTGTTTTGAGTAAGTGTGGGTAGGAAAGATTAATTCCAAGTTGAACTGAGTCTACAGAGAGTGTGTGTCCAGGTCTTGGTATTTTGAAAGCAGGAAAGAATACTAGAGCTCTTAGAGACCTTCTAATATCAGATGCAAATCAGAATAAGAGATTCAAGAAGTAAATAATAAATATCAGTCATAACTTCTGAGCCTGCTGCAGCAGCAGAGCCTAAAGAATGTTCCACTACCAGTTCCTGAATTGTTCCATGGATTTAAGTCTTGAAGCATCAGAAGAGAGCATGAGCAGTACATCGCAGTGGGGACCGCCGTTGCTACATCCCAGCATGCCCTCGGCCTACCTTCAGTTTCACCTGTAGCTACAGGAGACAGTCAGTCCTAGAGGACATTTTTTCTAAATCCATTTTTTTTAATTGAGGTAGAATTCACATCACGTAAAATCAACCATTTCAAAGCGAAGAATTCAGTGGCTGTTTTTAGTACATTCATAAAGTTGCATGACCACTCTCTCCATTAATTTAAAACATTTTTTATCACTTTAAATTAAAACCCTGGCCCCGTGTGCAGTCACTCCTTAGAGGCCCCCAGCCCACTCCAACCCGTGGCAATTGTTTCCTATAGGTTTACCTGTTCTGGATACTTCACATAAATGGATTCAACTGTTCATTCTTGGCTTGTGTCTCATAGTGTAATGTTTTTGAGGTTCATCCACAGTGTAGTATGTATTGGTGGGGCATTCCTGCTCATGGCCAAGTAGCATCTGGGGCACACTGAGCCACCCATTTCAAAGTGGCAGAGTTCCTACTTCTCTGCTAAGGGTTTTCTCTGGCTCACAGGAGCTTCCTTAGCTTGCATGTGGAACTATTTGGTAGAGTGAGGGATTTGATGCCCCAGGCATCTGGTGGGAATCTGTGGATCAACATCTCAGCTTCCCCATCACTGGAAACAGATGAAAATTTGTAAGCATGTTCTATGTGGTTTACATGATTCCTGGGAAGGTGCCTGGCAGGATGGAGCCACTGTTTCCCTCAGTGACAACCAGCTCATAATCGACTACTCTCCTTCCCTGAATCACCCCACCTCCCACCTTGTCCTTCTTGGGACATCTCCCAAATCAGCTATTTGCACCCATGCTCTTGTCCCAAGGTCAGTTTCTGGGGCATCCAAATTAAGGAAATGTCCCTGGATCCTTGCCTTAAGAGTTATCTTTTTATTAAAGAAATGGAGGAGGATAACAATATCCCTGGAGCTCTCAACTCTCAAGGTTCTGATTGTCCTCACTTGCTCAAATGGTGTCACTGGAAGCTCCCACAATCCCTTACTCTCTGCAATGTGTGACATGCCAAACATGTGAATTACTCAGCCTCAGAGACACAGGATGAGAACAAGCACTTTATTGAAAAAAATTGGGAGCCGCACAGGGTTAAACAGGGATTTCTGGAAGTTAGGGATGATGGGGGTGAGGCAGAGAGATGAAATCCAAGTGGAAGGTATCATGCATAAAAAGAGGTGGAGACAGAGGAAGAGGAGGCAGATCCTGTGGTTCGCTGTTGGAAAGTGCTAAGGCCTTGCAGTGCTAAGCGCGGAACAGTGGGAGTCACCTTGGAGCATAGAGCCTGAGCTGGAGCCAAATCCTGGTGGTGGTTCCCGTGTATCCTTATCCATGCAGGAAACCAAGCCTGTTGAGAATATAGGTATAAAATATAGCTTGGGCTTTGAAGCTTGAGGTTATGTTTATACATCTTTTTACAGGAGGAGATTGAAACTAGGTTTGCTCTAGGAAATTATCAGTCTCTTTCAAGGAAAAATGAATGAGATTGGATTGCTGGCAAAGAGCTCAGTACATGAGAAAACTGGTGGCAAGGAAGGATTGGCTGGTCAACGTGACCAGTGCGAGGTTGGACACTCTGTGATTTTTCTAGTGGGTCTCTGAAATTGCACGACTTCTGCATCCTCTCTTCAGATTGCCTGCCTAAATTGCCCGACGTTTGCCAGCTTTGATTGACCTCCATGTCCCCTCCCATGATCAGTTCCCAGAAAGCCCCAAGTCCCTCTGCAAGGTGCAATCTTCTCTCCTGATTGGAGTGGGTTCTGTTGGCACTGATCTGCCAAGGACACAGCTACCCTGGAATGGACCAATCAATACCCAGACCTCTCGGCATGGCCTTGGTGACAAGGCAAGACAGGGGCCCCAAAACTCACATTGTTTGTTTGCAGGCATTTTGGCAGTTGCTCTTGGTTTGGAAGTTGTTATTGTTTCCCTGGCAGCCACCATACACGAAGTTATAGCAGGTATTATTTCTCGAACTGTACCACCACCGACGAAACAAAGCCATGCAGGGGCCAGCATCTTTTGGCAGAGTGCATATGTCTGCAGAGAGATGCCAGAGTTGAGATCTCAGTAGTGCTCAGCCTGGAACAAAATAGCTGCTATTGTTCTCCTTAGAAACCACCCTGAATGAAACTGGAATGTGTTCCTTTTCCCTGTTATACTGTGGGAGTTCGGCTCTGTGGACATACTACATACATTTGCAAGGAGATCCCAGTACAGGTGCCTGAATCCCTGGACATATGATTGTTGCAGATGTAATCAGTTAAGGTGATTGGCATCTTTATAAAAAGGGGTAGATCTGGACATAGGCATGTGCACAGGCGGAAAGTCACAGGAACATGGAAGCAGAGATCAGAGTGATGTGTCTACAAACCAAGGGACACCAAAGATGGCCAGAAAATCACCAGAAGTTAATAGAGAGGCATGGAACAGAATTCTCCCCCACACTCCTGAGAAGGAACCAACCCTGCGGATACCTTGGCCTTGGGACTTCGAGCCTGCAGAACTGGAAGACAATATGTAACTGTTGCTTAAGCCTTCAACCCATGATGCTTTATTCTGGCAACCCTAGCAAAGAATACAGGTCCCAGCCAAACTATGAATTCAATGAAGGCAAATCTTCACAGCTAAGCCATTAAGTCTTGTTTGTTTCTACCTCCTAATAGCTCACTTCTCACCAGTACCTTGAACTTAAGCCTCAGAATCTCACACCGGGGCTACTGAGCTATCCTCCAGCGGAGGCTATCCCTGCCTCCAGTCTTGGCCCCTCCAACTAATCCTTTATGCCAAGGAGAAGGAATTGATAGATTGGAAGGCCACGCTGAGATAAGATCTACCTTGACTTCATGACAAATTCTTCCCATCACCCACAGGGCCTTTCATTCTCTGGATCCGACTCCTGGCTCTGGCCTCTTCCCCTGCCTCAGTCCCCCTTGAGCTACATACTTCGGCAACATTCAGCATACCATGCTCTTCCACACCTTTGCACTGCCATGTCCCACTGTTGCTCGCTGGTGACACTTCTGGTCTCCCTTTAAGACCCTTCTCAGGCATCTACTTCTCTGTGAGGTCTCTCCTGACTCCATTCTACATCCCAGGTGCCTGAACCCAGGCTGCATTTCCATACCTTGTTTCTGAATCTTGCATGCACATTTATTATTCGTTCATACCTTCAGGCTCATTCCTGAGATTGGAGTTTCTGTTGAACAGGGATCAAGTCTGATTTCATCTTGGAATTCCAATTCCTAGTAGGTGGCCAGGCACAGTTTAGAACTTTATGGAAAGTTAGGAGTAAAACCAATGTCTCCTTACCTCAACTGAGTAAAGAATTCCTTGGGCATTTTGGTACTGTGTGCTAACACTTTAAGGGACAAAGGAAAGGTATAGTGTCTGCCATTCAGGAGTTCCCAGTCAAAAAAGACAAATGATTTACGTTAGTAGATGTTGGGTGTCTGCTGTGTGCCTCTATGTTCCTGTGGCCTTCTTCTTGTGCATGTGACTATGTCCAGATCTACTCCTTTTTCTAAGGATGCCAATCATTTCTCTAAAGAATTCAGGAGCACCAATTTATTTAATCCTCAAAGTAATCTTTATTTTGTTATCTGAAGAAATTGAAGTAGAGAGATGGAAAGTTGTTGATTTGCTCAAGACAAAACATCTGGTCAAACCTGGGCTCAGATTATAACTGGGAAGCTCTCAGCTGCAGGCATATGGACAGCTCATCGTGCATGCTCGAGACCTGGTACCTCCCAGTATCTTTCAGGCATCTCTCCATCCCCAGCTACTCCTCTAGTTTAAGCTACCATTTTCTTTCCTCCGGAATCCCTTTGGCACACTCCATTCCTCCACTTTCCCTATCATACTCTGCAGGCATCCCACAAACCTGCACATGTCACTGTCCTCTCTCAATGCGTTTCCATTGTTCTTAGGATCAAGATGAAACTATAATCTGGCCCGCCAGACCTGAACTGTTTGATCTTTACACACCTAGGATCTTTTTCCCCTTGTGCCATGTTCTTGTTCACTTTCTGCTTTTCTGAGCCTTTGTGTGTGCTATTCTCTGTGTCTTAAAAACCCTTCCACACTTTTATCTGAAATAGTACCCCTCATTCGGATCTCAGCTCCAGGTTTGCATTCCAGAGAAGCCCTTCCCATCCTCCCTGACCACCATGAGCAGATCAAATCCTATTATGGGTGCTTTGATTTGGACATGGTTTAAGTGTGTGCCCCCATAGGTTCATGTGTTGGAGTTTCATACCCCAAGATGGTAGTATCAAGAGGTGATGATACCTTTAGGAGGTGAGACCTAGTGGTAGGTCCTTGGGTCAATTGAGGCTGTGCCCTTGAAGGGACTGTGGGAACTCAGTCTCTATTTGGGCCTCTGTGCTCCACATCTGCCATGGGGTTCTTGCCAGAGCCTGTGCCTTGCTGTTTGGACTTAGCCTCCAAGACTGTGAGCTAAACAGACCACTTTTATTTATAAAGTTAGCCTACCTCAGGCATTTCATTAGATTGATGTAAAATAAACTAAAATACAATACATTTCAGAGGTATTTAGTAGATATTAGCTAAATGAATGCCTGAAGAATCCTTTATAGTCATCTCTAGAGCCCAGAGAGATGGAAAGGAAACCTCCTCTGGAGAAGTCAGGGGAGGTTTCCTGGTGCAAAGTTGGATTTACATTGGCCAAGAGGCAGTCGTTCAGGAGCAAAAACATAGGAAAGATAAATTGCTTATTTAGCCAGGTATGGTGGCACACTCCTCTAATCCCAGCAACTTGGGAGACTGAGGTGAGAGGATTGCAAATTTGAGGTCAACTTGGGCAACTTAGCAAGACCCTGTCTCAAAAAGTGGGGGTGGAGGTCGGCATGGGCAGGTGGGATGTATTTCAGAATTTCAGATGCATTTCAGTGGTAGAGTGCCCATAGGTTCAATCCTCAATACTGAGGGGCAAAAAAGAAAGAAAACTCTTAATTTGTTACTTGCAGCAACAAATAGTGTTGGTATATGTTAGGACAACAAGGACCATCTGAGGACTCAGAAAATCATGAGAGTGAAAAGTGACCAGGAAACCAGCTGATTCAATCTCACTGCTGTACCCATCACTTGTTTGGGAAAACTGAGGCCCAGACATTACCTGATAGGATCAGGACATTATTCATGTCATACAACATGTTAGGAGCACTAATGAATCTAAACCAGGTTCTCCCACATCCAGCAATTCTGCCCAGAGACCAGCCCTCCATGAACCAGAGACAACCCAGCCCAGGAGGCAGAGGGTGAGGGCGTGCGCGGAGGCCTGGGCTGTTCCAGGCTCTGAAGGTTACCTTGTCGGAGGTCTATGCATTTTTTCCCACAGTTGAAGAGGCAACACTTGTGGTTGGATGGGCACTGTTTGTCCTTCGTACAAAAGTCCCTTTCTTTGAATTCACATTGCTCTCTGATTCTGGGACATCTTTCTGGGGAGAGGAACAGGTTTATAAGCATGAGCCTTGGAGGGTCACTGCCCACCCTTTTCCAGACCCAATCCCGGACAGCCAGGGAAGTTTGCGCTCATTCTACTCTTCAGGAGTCTTTTCCTCAGGGTGCCCCTGGGGATCTCCCAGCCCCACTGACACTGCCCACTTCCTGACCACACCTCATCTCTACCTTCCCATCCTGGCTCCTCGTCCCACTTCCTGCCCCAATCCCTCTAAGGCAGAATTGCTCAACCACTGGTGACATTTGGGCTGGGGAAATTCTTTGTTGGGAGTGCGGTCATCCTGCTCACGTGATGTTTAGGAGTATCCCTGGCTCCAATCCCTTAGATGCAGATCACATCCCTTCCCCGTTGCAACAACCAAAATGTCTTCAGACATTGCAGACGCCCCTCTTTGGGAAAACTACCACAAAGAGGCACAGGTTTAAGCTGATCTGGTCTTTTCTGCTTTGCTGAGGCGTCCTGGTCTGCGTGTTCCTCCGGGGGGCGACATGATACAGTGATTGTAGCTCTCTGGAGTCGGTTTGGGTTTTGGATTCTAACACTGGTCTTCCACTTACCCTCTCTGAAACCACTCTCTTCATTTGTAAGATGGTTTTGGCCCTCGGAGTTGTGAGGAAGAAATGAGACGAAGTGTGCAAAGCGTCAGTCGTAGTAACTAACGGAGGCACCGTTGTGGTGAGCATTTGCCATAAGCTGCACACTCATCTAAGCACTTAAAACGTTATCTCCTCATTTAATCTCCATAGCAGCTAAAAAGATTAGCCCTATTTTACAAATCAGGAAACTGAAGCACATGGAATTTATATAGTTTGCACAAGGTTATATGGCTGTCGGGATTTAGTCCCTAAGTATGACTCCAGAATGCTTTTTTAAAACAATCTTTACTCAGAAATCTCTATTTTCTGAGTGTTTAGAAAATGCTAACAATTATTATTATTACTCATGTATTCATGGAGTATGAGTGTCTTACATTGAAAGGGACTCCTAGATATTCTTCTTACTCCAAAATCAAAACCCTCTGGGGATGCAAAGACTCCTCATTGGAAAGAAACAGGAGAAGATTGAGATGATATCCTGAGAAAAGGATCTATTTTTTTGGTGGGTGGGGGAAGGACCCTTAGTCTGCTCACATTTCTATAACGGCTCGCATAACTGCCAGATCTCATTACTCCTCCTCCGCTGCCTTCCTACCCAAAATGTCCAGGTCTGGGTTCCTGCATTCACAGAAAAGATTTTCTAATTATCTCCCTCCTGTCCCAACCCAGGGCCAGGGCTAAGATGGAGGAAGTAACCCAGATCTGAGGGATTGTTCCTGGTGCCTTCCTCCCAGCAAACTTCTCTCTGTCCAGGGCAAAAGCAGAGGCTCAATACTTACTGGGAAAGAACAAGGTACTTAGACCAGGTCCCTGGATGTTCACAAAGAGGACGAATAGCACCATCATGCTCAAAAGTCCAGGAGACTTCATTCTGAAGAAAGGATGGTTCCAGCGCTTGGAAATGTCTGGCTGTTGGGCCAGCCTATTCTTTCAGTGGCCACTACCTTGGATATGAGAGCTGGAGAAAAGCCAGCCACCCCCCTTTCTTGTCAGGAACATCAAGTTCCCAAGGCCATAAATGAGACTAACTGTCATCCACAGCCCACAGCTCTGGGGGAAGGGTCTCTTATTTAATGATCCTTAAGCTCTGGGCTGCACTGGGATGGACCTCTGGTCAAGTAGGGGGAATGAGCAGAGCTTGCCTCACACTTTCCAAGCTTCCTCAGGAGTGAATAATGCCACTTCCCAGGTCTTCATCTTGGAAACTCAGGGAGTGTCAAGGTCCTCCTTCTCATCCACTTTCCATTGCGCACATGCGCACACGCACACACACGCGCATGCCATCGTGCTCCTTCTGCTCCCCTCTGACAATGTCTCCATTCATCTCTTGCTGTTTCTCTGTGCCTCTCTGTACCCATGTCCAACATTTTCTCTTTTTCTGTGAGTCTCCCAGGGTCTGTGTGTTCGGTTCCCCTTCTCCCCCAGTTTCTTCCCACCATCCTCCCTTTTCTCTTCTCTTTGGGTCGTTCATGTTTGACGAAAGCCAAAGAGTAAAGATGTTGCCACAGCGTAGGGTGCTGGGGAGGAGTCAGGCTGATAACAGAGTCTTCAGATAGTGTTTGTCACAGTGTGTGGCTTTGAAAGCTGGAGCTTGCTGGGAGCCTCTACCACCTGATGCAAAGTCCTTGTTGCTGGCGAGAAACTACAAAATGAGCAGAACTTCCTGAGAGACTCTAACTGAATCAAGTTCAATAACACAGCAGAGGTGCTGGATTCTAACTGTGCTACTGGAGAGAGGGTGCTGGAGGGGAGCTTTCCTGAAGCCACAAATCCACAGCCTTTCTCCCGGCGCTGGCAGGGGGAGAGACACTCTTCAGAGAGTGTTATCTGTAGGGTTCCCATTTTCTTTCCTGATGAGGTGTTGCCCTATTGTGGCAACCACTGTTCTCAAAATTCTCTTATGTGACAGTGAAAAGTCAGAAAAAGCCAGCCTCATCATCAGTGAGTAACTATTATGGTCACAAAATTTGGGATCACAGCAGAACTCCCATGGGAATCCCATCCTGCCAACTTTGCAGTCTCATTTAAGGAAAATTCTGCAAAGAGACTAGGGAATTGAATTTCTAGTGAACAATCAAGATGTCCTAGGCAGATCTGTCCCTCTTTTTCTGCTTCTACCAAACTGGCCCAGAGGAAAGGGAAAACATGGACTATTTAGGTGGCAGGGCTTGGAGGGACCACCAGGTGCCATTGCTTTGTTTTATAGTTCGGAATCCTAAGGGCCAGAGAAACGAGGGTACTGACTCAATGTCATCCAGCACGTGAGTGTCAGAGATGAGGTTAAGAGGGAGCTGAACATGTAAGTTCTTGCCAGAGGCCATTAGGGAATTTCTGATGATGGTATGGCTATAATATTTTATTGTGGACTTGAGGTGAAGAAGAATGGAGTCCAAAGGGAGTGGATGAAATCTTTAGCAGAGACAGAGGCTGAAGAATCAGCATCAATAAGTTTACAAATGGGTCCCAGGTTCCCCAGTTAAGGCTACTTTCTTCTCTAAATTTTCTTAAAAATAAATTAAAACTCATTCTGGTTGTTGTATCACATGCTGTCTTGTCGAATTTCCCAGCCAACCCCATGGGTCTCGCTTTTTAAGCAGATAATGTGAAATTTGTGCCTTTGAGTTCTGGACTGAATAATGGTTTGGGGCTCTTGTAACATTTACTTTCCTGGAAAAAACTGGATAAGGGCCCACCTGGGTTCTCTTTCATCTACTTTCACTGAGGGTCACCTCTGCCCCGGTCTGACTTCTGTGTGACTTCTGACTTCATGCCCAAATCCTGGACTCAGAATATGAGCTCCAGGGAGAACCAAAGTACATTGGCCTCTACCTGGCATCTCCTGCTTTTTCACTGGACCAAGACCTGTCTGTTGCATGTGTGGATTTCCTACCAGTATCTTTTTTTTTGCGGGGCGGGGGTGGGTACTGGGGTACTTAGGGGTACTTGACCACTGAACCACATGCTTTTTTCTCCAAAGAAGCTCTGAGGTCAATTAAATAGGTCTGTGTCTAGAACCTAGTGTTTAGAACATAAAGAGGTCCAGAATAAGCACTCAGTACATTCTGCTGGATGGGCCAGATAGGTAAGGAATTGGCAGGTAGTGCAGAAAGGTAGGCAGATATGTGTCCACCAGTGGACAATGTATCATGAATAAAGGATGATATGTTGAGAATTTTTGGGTGTATGGATTGGTAGGTGGATGGAGGAGATCAGTGTAGAAATGATGGATAATATGTTGATGTATATGAAGGAGTGTGTGTGTGTGTGTGCATGCTCATGCAAGAAAGAGGAAGAAGGGGTAAATAATAAGCAGATTGATTAAAGGCTGGACATAAAATAGACAACTAGATTGGTAAAAGTAAGATGAAAAAGAAGGGTAAAGGGATGGATATATGGGTGAATAGAGAAATAAATTGAAAGGTATGTCAACAGAGGAATGGTAAATGGGGATTGGGTACCTGGATGCACAGTGAGAGGGTGGACAAGTGAATAAATGGATTGAATGGCTGGTGAGTAGATGGGTGGAAACATGATTATAGGCGTGTAAACCTTAACCAAATTTAAGGATATGAAAAGAATTACGTAGAGCTTAATTTATGTTACTCTAAAACAATACATTTTAAACAACAGAGAAAATGCATCAATTTTAAGAAATTATAAAAGACTCAAATTCACAGATTAAGAGGTAGAGAACCTGAATAAATTAGAAGGTGAAATATTTCAAAATTACTAAAATATACCACTATAGAAGAAATCTGATCTAGATGCTTTGGAGTGGAATACTGGGTACAGCCTTCAAAGAACAGAGAATTTATATATTATCAAAAAATTTCAGATTACAGAATAAGTATGTAAGTTTCCCACAGTTTTCCATCCAAGTTTCTAAAATTTTTTTTGTTTTTTCAGCAAACATAATCTTTAATAAACATTATAAGTCAAGTTTCTAAAAATTTTTATTTGTGTATTATAATTATACATAATAGTGGTGTTCATTGTGACATTCACACATGCATATAACAGAATTTCATTCCCCAGCACCTCCCCTTTCCCTACTTCCCCCAATCTCCTTCTTCTAACTCAACTGATTTCCCTTCTATTTTTTAAAATTGGTACATAATAATTATGCACAAAAGTGAGATTCATTGTGATATATTTATACATGCACATAGCATAATTTGGTCCATTTAATTCCTTACTTCCTCTCCTTTCTCTTTCCTCTCTCTTTCTCTGGTCCCCTTTTTTTATTCTACTGGTCTCCCTTCTGCTTTTGTGGGATCCTTTTTTATTCTTTTTTTCTCTCTCTATTTTCTGCATATGAGAGAAAATATTCAACCCTTGACTTTTTCAGTCTGGCTTTTTTCACTTATCATGACGCCCTCCAGTTCCATCCATTTACTAGCAAGCAACACAATTTCATTCTTCTTTGTGGCTGTGTAAAACTCCATTGTGGAGACATACCACATTTTCTTAATCCATTCATCTGTTGGTGTACACCTAGGCTGGTTCCGTAACTTGGCTATTGTGAATTTTGTTGCTATAAACTTTGGTGTGCATGTATGACTGTAGTTTTCTGATTTTAGTTCTTTTGGATAAATAGTAAGGAGTGTGATAGCTGGGTCATGTGGTGTTTCCAATTTGTATTTCTTCTTTTAAGAAATGTCTGTTTAGAGCCGGGTACGTGGCTCAAGCCTGTAATCCCAGCGCTTAGGGAGGCTGAGACAGGAGAATCGCGAGTTCAAAGCCAGCCTCAGCAATGGCGAGGCGCTAAGCAACTCAGTGAGACCCTGTCTCTACATAAAACACAAAATAGGGCTGGGGATGTGGCTCAGTGGTCGAGTGCCCCTGGGTTCAATCCCCAGTACCAAAAAAAAAAAAAAAAAAAAAAGAAATGTCTGTTTAGTACATTTGCCCATCTATTGATTGGGTTATTTGGTTTTGGGGGGGTTGAGTTTTTTGAGTTCTTTATATATTCTAGCTATTAACCCTCTGTGCAAAGACTAGCTGGCAAAGATTTCCTCCATTCTGTAGACTTTTTCTTCTTACTCTTATTTCCTGTGCTGTGCAGAAGCTTTTTCATTTGATGCCATCCCACTTAATGATTCTTGGTTTTATATCTTGTGCTTCAGGAGTCTTATTAAAGAAGTTGATTCCCACACCTATGTGTTTGAGTGTTGATTCTACATTATCTTCTAGTTGCAAAATTTCTGGCCTAATTCTTAGATCTTTGATCCATTTCGAATTGATTTCTGCCCATGCGAGTTTTTTGAAAGTTCCATGACCTGCATAGCAACAAACAAACAAGCACTTATTTTTATTTTGACTATAGATGTGAAAATTCCAAATGAACTCTTTGCCAAAAGAGCCACAGTAAATAAATGCAAATATATTAGCAATATGATTAAAGTTATTCTAAGAATGCAAGATGGTTCAACATATGACAATTTAATAAGTAGTTATGCCAACAAATTGGAAGAGAAAAATCATTATACAATTGGATGCTTAAAAGGTATTTGACAAAATTCAGCAGTTGTTTCCAGTAGCAGCTGAAAATGGAGAAGGAAAAAATCCTAAAAAAAGAAATAAGTGCATAGAACATTTTTTGTGTGTGTGTGTGGTGCTGGGGATTGAACCCAGGGCCTTGTGGCATGTGAGGCAAGCGCTCTACCAACTGAGCTATATCCCCAGCCCTCATATTTTTTTATACAGCAGGAGCCACTGACTTTAAAATAAGGAACTAGATGCTATTGCCTTTATTTTTAAGTTTTATCTTTATGGTGGTGGGGATTGATACCAGGACCTTGCATGTGCTGAGTACACGCTCTGCCATGGAGCTGCACCTCAGGCCTTCACTGCCTTTATTTTCAACATGATTTCAGAGGTTCTACACATTAGAAGAGAGAAAATATTCAACCCTTGACTTTTTGAGTCTGGCTTTTTTCACTTATCATGATGCCCTCCAGTTCCATCCATTTACTAACAAAATTTAACACAATTTCATTCTTCTTTGTGGCTGTGTAAAACTCCATTGTGTATACATACCACATTTTCTTAATCCATTCATCTGTTTTCGTACATCTGTCATGAAGTCAAGAAGTCATGAAGTTGGAGAAAAGAAGAGCCAAGTTTATCATTGTTTTCTGAAGATATGATTATATATAAAATGACTACATATAAGACCCCTACATGATATGATATATATAACCCTATTAATATTGTTATACTTAATAACAGTATGGCAAGGTAGTTGCTACAAGACAAATAAAAGAGCTCTTTATTATGCTTATTCCTAATTAGTATTTCGATGAGAATATTTTCCACTTACTGTTCATTTTTGGGGTTCCAAGCACTTCAGTCCACAAAGTGAGCAGCATTTCTCCCCTACTGGACAATCGCTATCCTGCAGGCACTTGGGTTTATTAATCCTGCTACACATCTGAGGCTTACGTGGGCAAAAACCTGGTTTGACTTTGTGGGGTAAAATAAGACACCTCATCTTGAAACAGTCCATCAGCATTAGACACAAATTTGGGGAATCTCAGGAAACCCATGAAAGTTTGTTCTGATCAAGCCTCTGCCCTTTCCACAACTGAGTGGAGGAGGCATTCTCTATAGCTAATAACTTGAGGAGCATCATCTCAGACTTGTCCAAACTGATAAGATTTCTGTATTCACTTTAGAATTAATGGGTGTGGGTGGACCCAGAACATCCTTGTCTTATAAATAATAGGAATTGAGGATCATAAAAGGGGAAGTGAATTGACCAAGCCACACAGACAGCTCCTAGAAAAGCTGAAGTGAGTTAAAAAGCCTTTGCCTCTTGCTACCACACCATGGGTATCTTCAGACACTACCAATCCCTGAGTTTGCATGGGGAAATTGGTACCTCCAGCCTTAGAAGCTGGACAGCTGGCTTCTATCCACAAAGCATTTGCCACTAGTCTTCCCCCAGCCCCTCTTACAGAAAGTGAATTATCAGGAATATGCCTAGTGGTTAAGAATTTGTATGTATGTGAATCCATGGACATTGTCACTTTTCAGGTCATGGAAGAATGAGACTCATAACAAATGAGTTTTCTTGGGGAAGAATGGAGAGTGATAACCATGTGTGGTAATGGGTTTGAAGATAGCAAAATAGTGTCCAGAGGTCAGGAGACCAACATCCGAGCACTGGTTGGGCATTGAAAGGTGAAAGCTCCTCAAGGTCAATCCAAGGGGCATCTGAGGTTCAAGAGACCCCCATTTCATGGGATATCATGGCATCCTTGATCCATGTCCAGTAGACTTTGGGAGGTATATCCCTCGTCCTTACCTTGCCAGATTTTGGCACAAACAAAGCCACACCTGGAGTCACAGCATTTTTCTTTCCGAAGGCAATCCATGTCACTCTTACATGGCTCTGGACACTCCCTTCGATAAGTATAAGGGAACAGTGGACATTGTCCTTCCTTGACTAAAACAAGAGCAAATGTTAGCTCCTGCACACCCCACCCCATGCACCACCCTTCAAACAGCTTTTCCTTCTCTTTAAAATTAGAATTTCTGCAACTTGGCTTGTTTGACTCTGTCCATCCTCTCACCACATCCTGGAATGTGGTAGAAAGAATGCTGAGCTTGGCATCTGAGGCCCCAACATAGTCTCAGTCCTGTCACTGAGTAAGTGATAGCGACCTTCTCTATAAAGCAGGGATAATATGTCAAAATCACACGGATCAAGATAAGCCATTTTAAAGGATTTGGTTTTATTTTGAATGAGATGGGAACCCATTGTAGTGTTCTCAGGAGGAGTGACATGATCTGGCTCATGTTTTGAAAGGATCATGAATCGGCCGCTGTGCTAGTAGTAACAGATTATAAAAAAAAGGTGAGTACCTTTTGGTAGGTGAGTACCTTTTGGTAGGTACTCCCTTGTAGGGAGACCTTTTGGTAGGCTGTTGTAGCAACCCAGTTGAGAAGATGGCACCTCGTCAGGGTAGCAGCCACTCTCAGATTTGGGCTGGAGATACAACTTTGTAGGTCATTAGGACATAGACGGTATTTAAATCAATTCTGTAGGATTTTATGTGGGTCTCCTGTTGTCTCATCTGGTTGCAAATTCTATGAGGATGGGGATTTTTCTTTTTCTTTTTTCTCCCTTCTTTCTCAGGTCAGACTGACAATAATGTGTTTAAGTTTTGGAAGTACCAGTTAGTTCGGAGCATGGACCTACATTTCCCACAAACCAGCCCAAGCCCACTTCCATGGCCTCTTCTTGCTGCTCTGGGGAGAAAAGACCAAGCTCTTGTCCATAGACCCATGACTCCTTCGGGAAGCATTTGGTTCTAATTTCATCTAGACAGACCCCAAGATTGCATTGGCCATCAGGAACATGAGGTCTGAGGAATTAAAATTACCCTCCTCCTGACTGAATATGGGTTCTTAGGCAACTAACTTCACCTCTCTGTGTTGGTGGTGATGGTATATTTCTGAGCCTGTCTCACAGAATCTGAGGTTGAAATTCTAGTGCTGTCTTGTAAATCACCCAATACTGTATCTTGATGAATGGTCACCATCTCTCTCAGTTGTTCCCGTTTAGCGAGCCCACGCCGCTGGACAAGCCTCCATGTCAAGTTTTGGTGTCTTTGATCACATGTCATCCCGCCAAAAATTTGGTGAGTTGTTTGCTACTATTTCAATATTAGAGAGGAGAAAACTGAAACCCAAACAGGCCAAAAAACTTGCAGTAAGTGGAAAAAGTAAGGTTTTAATCCAGGTCATTTGCTGCATAAATTTGGTAGGATTCTGTCTCTCAACATTACTAATGATGATCATTCCACTAAAGAATGGAATTCCACAGCTCTCGCCTTCACCCCACCCCATTCTCCACCTTCAGTGTCTACACTGACTCCATGGGATTCCAGACTGACCTATGCCTCCTTTTTGGTAAGTCCTCCGGGTGGTGCTCAATAGGTTGATGTAATGAGGAAATATCTTTCTCCAAGGAAGTAGGCCTGGCCTTCAGGTCCCATGAGCCAAAATTTGTGAGCACTTTATGTATACTGTGTCATTTTTAGGTACAACTTCATGAGATAAATACTATCATTATCCCCATTTTATAGACAAGAAAATAGACTCACAAAGGCAGGCAATTGGCCCAGGACCTCCCAGCTGGTAAGTGACAGAGCTATGGCTTGAGCCAAGGTAGTTTAACATTCAACCCTGAGCTCTAACCACACTGGTATTCTGTTTCTGGGTAAACTAGGCCCTCACACTGCCAGAGATCTGGGTCTTACCAATTAACAGGCAGGCCATCTTGCAATCTGTCAGGCTGTGGAAGTTGTTGGAGTTCCCTTGGCAGCCGCTATATGCAAAGGTTCTACATCGATGTGTTTTAAAGTCATAATACCAGCGCTGCACTCTAGTCCGGCATCTTCCTATTTTAAGGGGTAGCATGCAGGGTTCTGAGGTCAGGAAGTAAAGAGAGAACATAAAAGGTAGAGATAAAAGAAAGGGATGAGGTCGCCAGACTGTCCTAATCCGTGGTGTTATCATCCAAGTCATAGAAAAAGCCACAGTCCAAAAAAAAAAAAAAAAAAAAAAAACACCATAGGTTCTGGTCCTAGCTCCACTACAAATACTTTCTACTGAATATTTCTAACATCATTTCTTTCTTGCAAAGGCGATTTTGAAGGGCATATGAAGATACTTAGGAGCTGATCTTTCTTCTCCACTGCTTTGATCTTTAGAGGGCAAGACCTGTTCAAGAACTGTATCCAAAGTGCCTAACAAAGTGCCTGGTGCACAGGAAGGAAAATAATAGTCCCTGATGTCTGAAAACTGATCTACACAGCTAAGCTGTTGTGTTCCCTGGTTGACATAAAACATGTCATGGGACATCTGCATCAAATGAAGTCACTCTAAGATCATGATAACGTGAGACAGAAAGAAAGATAGCTGTGAAATTCACAAAATAACAAACACTTCCTTCTTCCACCTAACGTGAGTGGCTTGGGCTTCTCTGCCAGTTACAGTTGTCTCTTCATTGTGTCTGCTCCCTCTGTGGATAAGATTCCCTGAGGAATCCAGCCATAGCTTTGCCCCTATTTCCTGACAGTACTTAATCTAAAGCCTTCCCCCAAAGCACCCAAAGGCCAAATCTTGTACTGCGTTCTAACAGTTGCTTACTGAGATGCCACATGGGCAGCCACAGTGAATATTCTCCCTCACTGTAATGAGTAATAAACCCAACTTGTTCAGCTCCAGGTATGTTCCTGGTTGTCTTGGCCAAAGGGCACTCATCATAAATACCAGTTGCACGAATGAATGAACGAATGAATGAATCTCTATAAAACATACACATTCTTATACACATAAGATGTGCATAGGAATACTTATGAGTTACCAGCAAAGACTAAAAGTCCTGAAAAGAACCCCAGCATCTAAGTTAACTGAGGTTTGATTTTGTCACAGAGCCAACACCCAGTTTCTCAGCACATAGAGAGCACACCAAAGTATTAATTGTTTACGAAAGATTGAATGTTGAACCAAAGAAGATGAACACGAGTGTCATCTAGGTGATGGCCACCATGCCTAGACTTATGATTTATACTTGAGGGTGAGAGTTAAATTGGAGACTGAGAAAAAGTACAAACTCAGGCCTCTTTGTCCTGCCATCCAAGGGAATAGTTCAGCCAGTTCTGCAAGGGCTAGGAAGTGGGGAACCTCAAGAATCACCTCTGCCCTCAGCCTGAAGGCCACTACCTTCATATGGATCCATGCACTTCTTCTCACAGGCAAAGGTGCAACACTTCAGGTATTCTTGGCAGTTGAAATCTGTTTTGCATGAACCCGGAATAGTGATGTTACAGGGGAGTCTGTCTTTGGGGCACACTCCAGGTTTTACTGCAAGAAAGAATTGTCCAAATTCACATCCCTGAAGTTCAAGCACTTCTCCTGCCATGGCAAAGGTAAGTGATGAAAATCTCTCAGTCCTACCCTCTACCTTCAATTCCCAGTTCTCATTCTGCTTATATTTAGGGTTCATGGCTGTCACTCACCACACTTGGCCCATTTAGATGGAGCCGAATCAGGAATTTGTACCCATGTAGAATGGAAGGAAAAACATCTAAGATGCCAAAAGCAGGAGATTCAGTAAGGAAAAAAGCCCCTACCTTAAATTAAGGAGCTTCTTACTCTTCTTGAAACCTAATATTTTAAGGCTTAATTCCTCTGGCTCCAGCATCTTAGGCAATAGAGGAAATTAGTAGAGAGCAGTGGAAACATCATGGAAATCGGAGTCAGGGATTCTGACTTTGGTCTCTTGACTTCTTGTGAACTCAAAACCAATCTGAGTTCCATGGTAAGAATTCTGAGTTACCTCTAAGAAAGGAAGAAATGGTGGAATGGGAGGAGCATCATTGGTAGACTGATCTCATTGTGCAGCCTGGTTTCAACACTAACTAGCTGAATAATCTTGGGAAAGTACCTTCCTTTGAGTCATAAATGTCTTATCTGTAAAATGAGAATGGCAATCCCTACCATGCAGGTCATTTAGAATTAAATGGGATGATGTTCATAATACACTGATCACTGTGCCTGGTAAGAGCTCCACGGATGTGGGTTGCTTACTCTCTTTTTATGGATAAGTATGGATTCTGATTTGAGTGCTTGCAGTGGGCAGATTTCCAAAGTTGCACCCCTAAGATTCCTGTCCTCTGGTTACTGAATCAAGCACTAATCCAGGCACTGCTGTGAAGGGATTTTGCCTGTGTAATTGAAGTCCAAAACTATTTGACTTTAAGAGACAGAGATTATCCAAGTGGGCCAGACCCAGTGAGTTGGGTTCCTTCAAAGAAGAATGTTCTGGTTAGTAATGAAGAGGTCACAGAGATTAAAACTTTGAGGAGGATCTATCATGCTATTGGTAGCTCTGAACATGATAGAGATTAAGTGCCAATAAGTGAAGGTGGCGTCTAGAAGTTGACAACCACTAAGGAAATAGGAGCCTCCAACCTAAAATTATAAAAAAAAGGATTATTATTATTATTATTATTATTATTATTATTATTTGGTACCAGGGATTGAACTCAGGGGTACTCGACCACTGAGCCACATCCCCAGCCCTATTTTGTGTTTTATTTAGAGACAGGGTCTCACTGAGTTGCTTAGCGCCTTGCTAGTTGCTGAGGCTGGCTTTGAACTCGCAATTCTCCTGTCTCAGCCTCCCAAAGTGCTGGGATTACAGATGTGCCCCACCATGGCTGGCTCAAAAGAGGATTATCCTAACAGTGACCTTGAGGATAGGACCCTGAGTCCCAAGTAAGAACTGCAGCCCTGTCTGACTCTTTGATCTCAGCCTGATGAGAATCAGAGCAGAAAACCCAGATGCACCAGGCCAGAATTCTGACCTACAGGTGTGTTCTGCAGCAACAGACAGCTAATACAGTTCTCTAGTCCTATAAATCCAGCATTTCTCCAGTGGAATCTAATCAGAGGGATATGATCTTTTTAGTTAGCACTGGGTCTTGTAATTATAGAAGTTGAGGACCATATTTATTATTAATACCACCCTCTAGATTTCATAGGTTAAAAAAAATGAGGTCAAAAGGATGCCACAGTGAACCAGTAACAGGTCCAGGATTCTCAATCTAGGACTCATCTCAGAAGCCTCTATACTTCTTACCCTTCACATCTCTCTAAATGTACCCTCCTTGGATGGCTCAAAGAGTATATTATTCCCAATTTGAAGTGTGCATCAAAATTATCTGTGCTTCTTTCAGTAAATAAGGAGTCTGGACTGAATCAGAATCTCTAGAGAGTAAGGCCTACTGACCTCAATTTTTAAAGTCTCCTGTGTGATCCTGAGGCAGGCTGGCGAGCACCATGGATAAGCTACCACTTGAGGACCGTTTCTCAAGGTTTGGGCACAGAAAGAGTTTGGCAATTAAATATGGATACCTCAAAGGGGTAAAGAGAAATAGAAAGTGAAACCTTGGGATTATGAAGTAAAACCATTCATTCACTAGAGTTGATTCTCTTGCTTCCAGCAGCCATTTAAACCTTTCCTTGGGTTTCGGACATTGAGCTCCTCTCCTGATTATTGGCTTGAGTTCTTACTTAGAATAGAATTTCCTCCCTCCCTTGCCAGCTCTTTTTAGCCACTTACCCTCTGTATAGAGTCTCCTTCCTGACACACCCCCAGGGGTTCCTGTGCATTTGCTGGAGATGTTCCCCAGAGTTCTGTTCTCATGACATTACTAGAATGTACTTTATGGGTGATCACATCCATTTCCACAATCCTGACTGATTCCCATCTCTCACTCCAGATCCATCCTCTACTCCAAGATAAAGTTCTTTCTTTTCAACTTCCTGGGAAAAATCATTCAGGCAGACGCATGGGTAACTCTGTTCGAACATGTTTAAATGTTAGATGTACCCCTTGCCTGAGTAGCATCTCCCTACTCTTTGTTCCCATATCTTGATATTTGGCATCAATAGTTGTTGGTAGAATCTAGACATTCATTCCTCCCCCATCACCCCAGCATCCTGTCCATCATGGCTTTTGGCCAATTTTGTCTCCTCAAGCTCCTTAAAACCAACTTCTTATCCCTGTTTATTGCACTGCCTCAGATCAACACCTGACTGCATTCTCTCTTCTCAAAGACAGCAACGGTGTCCTCACTGATTCTCTCCTTTCAGGTTCATGCGTAGTGACTCATAAAATTTTTTAAAAACTCTGTAAGATATATTTTTGGAAAAGCTAAGGGACTAATTTGGGGAGAACAGGCAGGGGAGGATTTGGAGAGCATAGAATGGTGAACAGGCGTAGATTTCTGTGGCTCAGAATCCACGGAAGTGATGACTTCAGCTGATACTAGCTTTGCACTCAAACCTTAGCCCCCAAGAATGCCTCCCAAAGAAAAACGGCTGCAGGGCTGGGGTTATGGCGCAGTGGTAGCGTGCTCACCTAGCAAACGGGAGGCACTGGGTTCGATCCTCAGCACCACATAAAAATAAAAAATAAAGATATTGTGTCCACCTACAACTAAAAAATAAATATAAAAAGAAAAACAGCTGCAGCCATTCTGAACTTTTTTAAAAAATATTTATTTGTTAGTTGTAGGTGGACAGAGTATCTTTATTTTATTTTTATGTGGTGCTGAGGATCGAACCCAATGCCTCACGTGTGCTAGGCGAGCATGCTACCACTGAGCCACAACCCCAGCCCCCTGAACCTACCTTTGATTTTGTTGGAGTGCGATGCAGAAGTCTGCTTCAAAGAGAGGGAGAGAAGCAGCAGGAGAGCTACATTCCTCCAGGAGAAGGTGGAGCTGTGGAGAGGAAGGCGCCTGTGTGGGAGAAGAAGGGTATGAGTTAGGCATGATCCAGAGAGAGACACAAAGTGTGCAGAGGAGCCTTCCAGCGGATCCCCCAGAATCCCTTAGTTCACAGATAAGAAAAAGGAGAAGGGGATGGAGAAGGGATTTGTTGGAGGTCAGATGATGGTTAGGGCAGGCCTAGATAGGCATTCCAGAACTCTCCCCAGGTATCTCATACTCTGCTATGGTGCTGCAACGTGTCCTACCCATACACCTGCCCACTATGTTGCTGCTGGGAAAAAGGCCACACATGTTTGGAACAGTTGTAGTGTTGATTTGCACACAGTCATTCCTGGGGCAACCCCAGACACTAGTGAGCACATTTTCTCTGCTCCACTGATGACAGAAATAGATAATATGAGGTTTTCTGGAAGGCCTGACTAGACCCTACTGGATCTTGGCTCCCAGAAGTAAAAATGATCCCAGATGGCCTTGAGTGAAAGATTTTTTTTTTTTTTTTTTGGTGATGCTGGGGTTTGAACCCAGGGCCTTAGGCATTCTAGGCAAGCACTCTATCAACTGAGCTATATCCCCAGCCTCAAAGAAATTCTTCTTATTCTTTCTGGGGCTATCCAAGACTAGGCTCCTGATACTCCCAGACAACCTGACAAACAGATCCTCTACCCTTGCTCATTCAAACCCCCATTTCCATATGTCTTTTCAAGATCTATGTGTTTTTTTAAATTTTAATATGTGAAGAACTAGTAATACCTTACTGTATTAACTCTTGGAGGGAACACAGTTCAAAATCACAGAGAGAGAGAGAGAGAGAGAGAGAGAGAGAGGGAGCTCACTGTGGACTAAACCCCAGAAATCATGAGCCAAAATAAACTTTTCATCCTCTGATTTATTCTTGTCTGATATTTTGGTCACAGGAAATGCTGATTAATGCAGCATGTATATATCACATTTTTTTCATGTATCCATTGATGGACATTTAGGTTTGTATATGTGGCTATTGTGAATAATACTGCAATGACATGGGAGTGCAGCTATCTCCTTGCAATACTGATTTTATTCCATATATATATCTTGAGAAGGGGTCTGCTGGATCAAATGGTAATTCTGTGTTTATTTTGTTGAGGAATTTCCATATTGTTTTCCATGATTTCTGTACTAATTTGTTTTCCCACCAACAGTGTGCAAGTATTCACTTTTTCCCATATCCTTGCCCAAATAAATGTTTCATCTTTTCAATAACATCCATTCTAACAGGTATGAGATGATACCTCATGGTGATTTTAATTTGCAGTCCCCTGGCGATTTGCTATATTAAGCAGTTCTCATAAGCCTGCCAACCAATTGCATATCTTCTGAAAAATATCTATTCAAGTCTTGACCATTTTAATTGGGTGATTTGTTTTCTTGCTATTGAGTTGTTTGAGTTCCTAATATATTTAGAATATTAATCCTTGTAAAAAATATGGTTTGCAAATGTTTTCTTCTACTCTGAAGATTCTCTTCACTCAGTAAGTTGTTTTCTCTGCTGTACAGAAGCTCTTTACTTTGATGCAGCCCCATTTACCTATTTTTGCTTTTGTTGATTATGCTTTGAGTCATAGCCAGAAAAAAAAAAATCATTGCCCAGACCAATGTCATGGAGTTTTCCCCCAATGTTTTCTTCTGTAAGTTTTATAATTTCAGCTATTATGGTTAGGTCTTTAGCTCATGTAAGCTAAGGGTCTAATTTTATTTTTATGCACATGAAAGTCCAGTTTTCCAATACCTTTTATTGAAGAGATTGTCTCATTGTGCATTCCTGGCACCTGTTATCAAAAATCAATTGAGGGGGCTGGGATGGTGGCTCAGTGGTAGAGCACTTGCCTCGCATGTGGGAGGCACTGGGTTCGATCCTCAGCACTGCATATAAATAAATGAATAAATAAAGGTCAATCAACAACTTAAAAAAAAATCAATTGAGCCTAGTCCAGGTAATCCCAGCTACTTTGGATGCTGAGGCAGGAGCATTCCAAGTTCAAGGCCAGCCTGGGTAATTTAGCAAGATTCTACCTCAAAATAAAAATAAAAAAGGGCTGGAGCTGTGGCAGAGTGCCCCGGGTTCAATCCCTAGTACTGAAAAAAAATTGGCTGTAGGTACTTGAGTTCATTTCCTGGCAGTCTATCTTGTTCCATTGACGTACTTTCTTTTATGCCAATTCCATGCTGTTTCCATGACTACATCTTTGAGGTATATTTTGAAATCAGGTGATGTGATGTCTCCAGCTTAGTTCTTTGTTGCTCAAGATTGCTTTGACTGGGTCTTCTATGGCAAATCAAGCAGTTTAGGATTGTTTTGTCTATTTCTAAGAAAAATGTTCTTGGAATTAAAGAAAAAAATTTTTTTAGTTGTTGACTGACCTTTACGTATTCATTTATTTATATGCAGGGCTGAGGATCGAACTCAGTGCCTCGCACATGTGAAGCAAGTGCTCTACCACTGAGCCCCAATCCCAGCCCTGTCCTTGGAATTTTGATAAAGACTGTGAGCAATAATTTGCTGATCATTTGGATAACCTAGAAGAAATAGACAAATTTCTAGAAACATATCAAGGCTGAATCATGAACAAATAGAAAATCAGAATAGACCTATAATGAGTAATGAGATTAATCAATAAGACCAAGTCAAAGGAAATCTCAGAATCCATCAAATAAAATCCCAGAACCCAGTGGCTCCAATGTTGACTTCTACCAAACACAGCAAAAGAAGAACTAGTACCAGTCCTTCTCAAACTCTTTCAAAGAAGTTAAAGTGAGAGGAGTATTATGAAGCTGGCATCACCCTGATACCAAAGCAAGGAGAAGACACTTCAAGAAAATAAAAAGTATAGGCCAATGTGCCTGATGAACAAAGATACAAAAATCCTCAACAAAATTCTAGGCAAGCAAATTTAGTGACACATTGAAAATACTATCCACTGCTATTATGAAAAAGATACAGAAATAATAAATTCTGGTAAGGATATGGAAAAAGGAGAGCTGTTGATGGGAATGTAAATTAGTATAGCTATTATGGAAAATAGTACGGAGATTCTTCAGAAAACAAATAGAAGCACCAGATGATCCAGCAATGCCACTGTGGGGTATACACCCACAGGAAATGAAATCACTCTATCAAAGAGATACCCGCATACCCATGTCATTGCAGCACGATTCTCAACAGTCAAGTTTTAGAATCAACCAAGATATTCTTTGATAAATGAATGGATGAAAATATGCTCACAATGAAATGTTATTCAGCCACAAAAAGATGAATCCTGTGATTTGTGACAACATAGATGAAACTGGAGGACATTATGTTAAGTGAAAGGACCCAACTGCAGAAAGACAAATACCACATGTTCTCATTCGTTTGTGGAAGCTTAAAAAGTTGACCAAGTGGGTGAGGTGCTGCATGCCTACAATCTCAGCTACTCAGGAGGCTGAGGCAGGAAGATCACAAGTCTGAGGCTAGCCTCCACAACTTAGCAAAACCCCATCTCAAAACAAAAAAATAAGCCGGGCGCGGTGGCTCAAGCCTGTAATCCCAGCACTTAGGGAGGCTGAGACAGGAGAATCGCGAGTTCAAAGCCAGCCTCAGCAATGGCGAGGCGCTAAAGCAACTCAGTGAGACCCTGTCTCTACATAAAACACAAAATAGGGCTGAGGACCTGGCTCAGGGGTCGAGTGCCCCTGAGTTCAATCCCTGGTACCAAAAAAAACAAAAAAACAAAAAAATAAAAAGTGCTGAGGATATAACTCAGTGGTAGAGCATCCCTGGGTTCAATCCCCAGTAAAATTAATTAATTAACTAATTAATTAAAGTTGGTCACATAGAAGTAGAAAGTAGATTAGTTGTCACTGGGAGAGTGAATAATGGGATCCAAATACAGTTAGAGAAGTAGTTTTAGTGTTCTAGAGCATAGCAAGACAATTAATATCTATAATTAATTATACACTTCCAAATAACTAGAAAAGAAGACCTTAAGGTTCTTAAAATGATATTAGAGGAGATAAAAATGCTACTCAACCTGATTTGATCATTATACATTATATACATATATCAAACTATAATACTATACCCATAAATAAGTACAAATATCATGTCACTTATAAAATAAAAATTGATTTTAAAAGGTATCATTCAATATAATCAAATGGGATTTAGCCCTGGGATTCAAGGATGGTTCAACCTATGGAAAACAATAAATGTGATACACCATATTAACAGAAAGCAGGGTGAAAACCACGTGATAATCTCAGTGGATGCAGAAAAAGCATTTGATAAAATTCAGCATCTTTTGGAGCTGGAGTTGTGGCTCAGTGGTAGAGCACTTGCCTTGCATGTGTGAGGCACTGGGTTCGATTCTCAGCAACACATATAAATAAATAAAATAAAGATCCATTGGCAACTAAAAATATTTTTTAAAAATTCAGCATCTTTTTATGATAATTATCTCAATAGGTTAGTTAGAGAAGGAATGTACACAATAGTCTGCATAGGACAAGGTCACAGCTAGCATCGTACTCCTCAGTGAGCAACCGGAAGCTTTTCTGCTAAGATTAGGAACATCCTTTAAAAACACTTTAGGAAGTGCTAGCCGTGGAAATTAGGTAATAATAAATAAATAAACAAATTTATGCAAATAACAAAAGAAGAACTGAAATAGTGTTTGCCGATAACATGCTCCTTCTATAGAAAACCCTAAAGACTCCACCAAAACAAGCTATTAGAACCGATAGATGAATTCAGTAAAGTTACAGGATACAAAATCAATGTGCAAAGATCAGTAGTGTTTCTATACACTAACAGTAAGCTATCTGTAAAAGAAATTAAGAAAATAATCTTATTTACAGTGGCACAAAATATATATATTTTGAGGGGCTAAAGTTGTGGCTCAGTGGTGGAGCGCTTGCCTTGAATGTATGAGGCACTGGGTTCAATCCTCAGCACTACATAAAAATAAATCAATCAAATAAAGGCATTGTGTCCATCTACAACTAAAAAATATTTTTAAAATATATTTATGAGTGACTAACCAAAGCATTGAAGGATCTGTGTACTGAAAATGATAAAACATTGATGAAGACATTGAAGAAGACATAAGTAAATGGAAAGATATCCCACATTCATGGATTGAAAGACTTAACATTGTTAAAATAACCATACTATCCAGAACCTACCTTTTGGCCCAGATTTTCCAAATGGCAGAGGTTGCTCTTTGTAGTAAACTGAGAAGCATTTTTGAACTGAAAGGAGCTAGGAGAACAGTGTGAATTTCCAGGTTACAACTTTTAGAAATTATGGGTAGAAATTACGGGCGAGGCCCCACTAATACTCTGTTAACTTCCACTACCACCCACTGCTCCTCCACTTGGAGCACACCCAACCCCAGGCCCTGTTTTCATGGTTGAGAGCTTGTTCACAACCCTCTTCATCCCAATGGCATAGTGCAATCTGCTGCATGGCCAGTCAACCAGAAATGTGCTTTTAGCCTGGGCAGAAGACCTCGAGGACAACTAGCTCCATAGGTCTGGCTAATAAATCTTTCCCTAAACCCTGCCAGAGTATGTGCATAAGCCTTCTCTAAAGATGATACCTTCTAAATAACTCCTGCACAGCTCTCTACAATCTGATACGTAATCTCTAAACGTTGAGTGTGGAGCATTCCTTCTACAGCTCCCTAATGTGTTGCTAAAATATTTTAAATCTTTCCTTTTTTTTTTTTGTCCTTTTGACTTATCAGTAATTGAGAACAATGTGTTGAGGGCTCTCAGCATGACCATAGATTTCTTGAATTATGCCTATAATTGTTTCAGTGTTTACTGTATATCCTGATTCTATTGACGTAAGTAACTACAAATGCATTCCTAGTGAATTTCATTATCTTGTGATCCCCCATCTAATCTGTCTCTAAAAAGCAATCTTTATCTTACAGTTTTCTATTACCTGATATTAATCTAACTATACTTTTCTTTTTATTTGCATTTTCCTAGGCTTTTTTGGGGGGGAGGGTGCTTGGGATTGAACCCAGGGCTTTGCGCATGCAAGGCAAGCCCTCTACCAGCTGAGCTATATCCCCAGCCCTTGCCTAGGCTTCTTCTCCCATGGTTTTGCTTTCAGCCATCTCATGTACTTATGTTTTGGGTTTAGCTTTTAATAGTGTCCATCTACATTTTTCAAAATGCATTCTGGCAATCTTTACCTATTAATTGGCCTTTATTACTGGTGTTGATGACGTAGGTGGATTCATTTCTACAATCTTGAGTTTTCTATGGTCTGTCCTTGTTATTCTAAAATTCTGTACTTGTAAATTCACCTACTCGCTAAAATTTGTCACTCAGAGTCATTCAATGTGCACATTCCTTTCTGAAATCGGACAGGGTGATGCTCTGTATCCTTGATTCAAATCGAACTCTAAACAAGGGTCCCTTTTGCAGTCTAGTTAGTGCCACACTTTTCACATTTTTGTGTTTTTTATTGGTGATTTCACTGTTCAAAGTGGCCACCAAGGGTGGTGCTGAAGGGCTATTTTGTGTTTTTAAGTGCAAGATGACTGTGATGTGCCTTACCAAGAAAACACACGTGTTAGAGGAGCTCTACTCAGGCACAAGTGATAGTACTGTTGGTCATGATTCGATGTTAATAAAACATTTTAAAAGACACATTTTAAAAGTTCTTTAAATAGAAGCATGTACTAAGCATGGTGGCACACACCTGTAATCCCAGGGACCAGGGAGGCTGAGGCAGGAGGACCACAGGTTCCAGGCCAACCTTAATAATTTTGCAAGACTCTGTCTCAAAATAAAGAATAGAAAGGGCTGGGGGTGTAATTCAGTGGTAAATTGCCATAAAAACCAACCAAACAAATAAACAGTTTATGTATAAACAAGATTGTATATCAATCAGTTTATGAAAAGGAGACCACAGGCTTAAAGGAAACTAATCCTTGTATTTTCTTTCAGGAGCAAAGGCTCAGTATTTGCTCATTTGGTGTTCATGGCGTCTTTAGAGAACATAACTACCAGGAATAATGAGCATCAACTGTATTTTTATTAGCTTTGATTTTGTTTGGGGGTATAGGTAGCTTTAAGCTCTCCACGTCTTGCCACAAGATTTTTTCTTGTTCAAGGTATCTAGGTTCCTGTTGTCTACTTCTTGTTTCAGGAGGGAGCTCTACTCCAAGCAATGGGGCCCAGACTGAAGGAGCAGCTTCTCTGTGGGCCAGACTCCTTCACAGGGCAGAGGGGAAGCAAACAACAGAGCTGGCAAGAATTCACAGTGTAAAACTCATCACGAGTGGGTTACAGCCATTTCACTGTAAAAGCACAGATTACAGTCAAGTTCAAAGTCAGTGAGGCAGGGATGCTTATTCCTTCCATAAGAGATCCTGGAAATCACAAGACAATGGGCAGGGACCTAGTCTCCTTAAAGAAAGGACAGAATGAGCAGTTATGATTAATGAATTTTCCTATCATGATTGCTCCCTTTTGAATTAAAAAATGATGTGTACATATATGTGTATGTGTATATACCATAAATATATATGTGGTTTTTCTGAGAAAACATAAAACTACCCTGTTTCAGATGACTGATCATTGGGACACTTGCCCTGTAGATGCCCAACACACTTTACTTGGGCTCCAAAGCACACTGAGTTGCTCCTATGCATTAGTGCCTCTTCAGTCTGCTTGGTCTCAGGCAGACTTGTTCTTGGGGAATCCCTCCTAATTGTGCTTGGCTGTGACTCCTCATGGCAGGCCACCCTAACCTCTGGATGTCCTCCTCAATCTCCTTGGATTCTAACCCTTTACGTCTGTCTGCCCCAAGCATGGACACCCTTGCCACCCTGCTCAGGTTTTGTTACCTTGTATAGGATCTTGGCCTCCCACTTGTACCCCATGGACACCCTCCTTCAGTTGTGATTGTCCACAACCAGGGCTCTGTTTATAGAGCAACTTCTCAACTTGGCTCCAGAGCTCAGGTTCCTTCCCAGGCTGTCCCTCTTCATGAGCTCCTTCCCCACCTCCCTCAGGCGCTCATCCTGTGCCAGGCTACCCTCAACCCGAGGTGGATGCCTTTCTTACCCAACCATACTGCTTCCCACGCCTTCAATGGACATTCTCCTCACCTAACTCTGGCTCCAGCACCCTGTGCCTGCAGCCCTTCTACAGAGATGCCCTCCTGGATCTGTTTCGGTTCTGACACCCACGCTGGGCCACCACGGCTTCTTTCCCCTTGGGGCAGATGCCTACCTTGATCTGTCCTACCTGATGGCTTCAGGACTGACTAGTTCTATTTGCAAAAAGGCAGGAAAAGAGGAAGAAATTCTTTTTCTTTTTGCTAACGTACTTGTGAAAAAAATATAAAAATAAAATATTCATTAAACATTAATGTTCAATCTAACAAACCATCATGAAGTGACCACTCATGGACTGAGGTCAAGTCAAACAAGAGCTGCAACACCAGAAGTACTTTGCTTGTTCCTCCCCAGTCATGATCCTTCCCATCCTCCTCTGCAGCTGATGATCATTCTCTTGCTCTTCTTTTCTGTATTTCTAGAATTGAAGTATGTATTTTCAAAAACATGTTTTTGTCTTCATATGCTTGTGTTCTATATAAATGGAGCCACTTGGAAGGTATTTTTCTGAGCATGGCTTTTTGTGCTCAACATTATGAGTTGCATCCACACAGATCCATGTAGCTGTATGTCATTAATTTTTGTTGTTGTATCATCTGTTCTATGACTCTATACAACCTATCTATTTGACTGTCCTGGGTTGTTTTCAGTTTGCAACTCTTAAGAATAAGATGCTGTGAATGCTTTGCTTGTGTTTGCAGCTGTACAAGGACAGGGGTTCCTGTAGGTTATGTACCTGGGATTGGAGTAGCTGAGTCACAGGATATGTGTCTCTTCAACTTCTTGAGCTGATGGCAAACTATTTCCCAAAGAGTTTGTACCAATTCAGTACACTTTCAACTTCTTTCTAGAATGATTTTTCTTCTTCCTAAAGGACTTTCTTTAGAAGTTCCTTTGGTGAGGATTTGTGGGTGGTTAGCACTCTCATTTTTTTGTTGTCTGAAATAACATTTGTTTGTTCCTATTCTTTCAGAAAAAAAAAAAAGTTTCACTCTGTATTCTGAGCCAAGTCAGCAGTCCTTTTCTATGAGCACCTTAAAAATATTCTACTGGGGCTGGGATTATGGCGCAGTGGTAGCGTGCTCGCCTAGCACGCGGGAGGCACTGGGTTCGATCCTCAGCACCACATAAAAATAAAATAAAGATATTGTGTCCACCTACAACTAAAAAATAAATATTTAAAAAAAAAAATTCTACTGTCTTTAGGTTTCCACTGCTATTTTCTTGAGAAATCCTTTGTTAGTCAAATACTTTCTTTGTTTTCACTTTTACTGCAGCCACATATTTTGTTTCTAGCTATTCTATTTGGCATGTTCTCAAACATTTTGGTCATTTTTATGTCTTATTTTACTCTAGCTATGCTATTAATGTCTCTTTTTAAGTTTCTTTCTGTTCATTTTAGTGATGTTGATCTTCTTGCTTTATAAAATATTTTTATAATTGACAAAAATTCATATATATTTAGTGATTGCACAATGTATATATGTGTCAAAATATTACATTGCACATAGTCTATATGTAATATTCTGATAAATGCATACATTGTGGAATCACAAAATCAAGGTAATTACCGTATCCATCACCCCATATACTTATCATTTTTTTTTGTGTTGGAAACATTTAAAATCTTCTTTCAGTGCATTCGAAGTGCTTCTGTTTATTGGCTGTTTGCATTTACTGTTTTGAGAATTGCTTGTGCAGATATTTTCTATCCAAAGGTCTGTCACTTTCTCTTCAATTTATATATTAGGGAAAATGACTTTTGGTTTGACTATGTATTGCAAATATTTCCCTCAGCCTTCCTTTTTTCTTGAATTTAACATTTTTATTTGTTCTTTTTAGTTATATATGATGTAGAATGTATTTTGACATATTGTACATGCATGGAGTACAACTTCCTTTTCTTCTGGTTGTACATGATGTGGAGTTAACATTGGTCAGGTATTCATATATGAACAGAGGATAGTAATATCTGATTCAGTCTACTATCTTTCCTATTCCCATTCCCTCTCCTTCCCTTCATTCCTCTTTGTCTAATTCAAAGTACTTCTATTCTTTCCTTGTGAGTCAGCATCCACATACCAGAGAGAACATTCGGCCTTTGGTTTTTTGAGATTGGCTGATTTCATTTAGCATGATAGCCTCCAGTTTCATCCATTTACTGGCAAATACCATAATTTCATTTCTCTTTATGGCTGAGTAATATTCCATTGTGGATATATACCACATTTTCTTTATCCATTCCTCTGTTGAATGACACCTAGGCTGGTTTCATAGCTTAGCTATTGCGAATTGAGCTGCTATAAACATTGATGTGGCAGTGTCACTGTAGTATGCTGATTTTAAGTCCTTTGGGTATATACTGGGGAATGGGATATCTGGGTCAAACAGTGGTTCCATTCCAGGTTTTCTGAGGAATCTCTATACTGCTTTCCAGAGTGGTTGGACTAATTTGCAGTCCCATCAGCAATGTATAAGTGAAACTCCCCCCCACACATTTATTGTTACACACACACACACACACACATATATATTGGTACTGGGAATTGAACTCAGGGGCACTCGACCACTGAGCCACTCCTCAGCCCTATTTTGTGTTTTATGTAGAGGCAGGGTCTTACTGAGTTGCTTAGTGCCTCGCCATTGCTGAGGCTGGCTTTGAATTCACGATCCTCCTGCCTCAGCCTCCCAAAGTGCTGGGATTACAGGTGTGTGCCACTGCACCTGGCTTATTGTTACTTATATTCTTTTTTTTTTTTTTTTTTTTAATGTTTATTTTTTAGTTGTAGGTGACAGAATATCTTTATTTTATTTTTATGTGGTGCTGAGGATCGAACCCAGTGCCTTATGCGTGCTAGGCGAGCACGCTACCACTGCGCCATAATCCCAGCCCCGTTACTTATATTCTTGATAATTTTCATTCTGATTGGAGTGAGATAAAATCTCAGTGTAGTTTTAATTTGCATTTCTCTAACAACTAGAGATGTTGAGCATTTTTTCGCATATTTGTTGACCAACCATATTTCTTCTTCTGTAAAGTGCCTGCTCAGTTCCTTTGCCCATTTATTGATTGGGTTATTTTTTGTTGTTGTTAAGTTTTTAAAATTCTTTATATATCCTGGAGATTAATTCTTCTTTACTTTATTATGTATTGTTATGGTTTAGATATGAGGTATCTCCCAAAACTCAATGTGAGACAATGCAAGAAAGTTCAGAGGTGAAACAATTGGGTTATCAGAGCTTTAACCTAATCAGTGTATTAATGCACTTGAATGCGTTAATTAATCCTAACTAGGTGGTGACTGTAGATAGGTAGGGTGTGGATGGAAAAGGTAGATCACTGGGGTGTGCCACTGGGGTACATATTTTGTCTCTGCTGAGTGTGTTTGTGAGGGAGTTGCTGGAAAAGATTGGAATCTGAATGAGCAGACTGAGAAAAGATCTTTTCTCACCAATAAGAGTAGGATCATCAAATATATTGAAGGCCTGCACAGGCAGAAAAGGCTCTTACTTCTTGAGCTGGGACATCTATCTTCTCCATTAAATATTGGAGTTTCTGGTTCTTGGGCCTTCAGCCTACAGGACTTACACCACTGGCCCCTAGGTTTTCAGGTCTTTGGCCTTGGACCAAGAGTTGCACTATTGGCTCCTGTTTCTCAGGCCTCAGACTGAGTCCCACCACCAGCTTTCATGGTTCTCTGGTGCACAGATAGACTCCTCATGGGACTTCTCAGGCCCCCTAATCACATGGGCCAATTCTCATAATAAATCTCTTCTCCCATTTCTCTGTATATACTCTTGATTCTGTTTCCCTGTAGAATTCTAATACAGGGATCTAATAAACATGTGTAGAATACAGTGCTTTGTCCAATAACAGCAGAGAAAACATTATTTTTAAATGACCATGGCACCAAAATAGACTGCATCTTGGATCATAAAACAAATCTCAAATTTAAAATAAACAAAGTCATGTCATACAGAATGTATTCTCTGATCACAGTGGAATTTAACTAGAAATCAATAACAGAAAAATCTTCAAACATTTGGAAACCACACATTTTTCAATAATTCTTAGTTCAAGTAGGAAGTCTCAAGAGAAATAAACACATTAAATGAAAATAAAAACATGGCTCAGAAGGTTGAGGCAGGGGGATTACTAGTTCAAAGCAACTTAGGGAGGCCCTAAGCAGCTTAGTGAGACCCTGTCTCAAAATAAAAAATAAAAAGGGCTGGGTATGTGGTTCAGTACTTAAGTGCCCCTGGGTTTAATCCCTGGTAAAAATAAATTAATAAATATATAAATAGAAAATCAAAATCAAAAATTTTGTGTGATAGTTTTGAAATATGCAGTACATTATAATTATCTAATTATCTATAGTCATCTTACTATGCAGATACCATGCCAAAACTTCTTTCTTCTATTTTTTTGTTTTTGGTTTTGTTGGTGGCAATAGGGATTAAATCCAGAGTTACTCTACCACTGAGCTATACTCTCAACCCTTTAAAAAATTGTTCTGTTTTGAGACAGGGTCTCACTAAGTTGCCCAGGCTGGCCTTGAACTTGTGATCCTCCTGCCTCCCAAGTTGCTGGGCTACACCACCATGCCCAGCTTCTCACATTTGTTTGTTTTTAATATGAAGAGTTTTACTCTTCATTTATATATTTTTCAGTTTTACTTTTATTTTATTTGCTGGGACCCGCAGTAAATAGAAATGGTAATAGCAAACATTGACACTTGTTTCCTAACCTCAGCAGCAAGATTTTCCACTTTTCACCAAGTATGATGTAGTACAGTAGTGTTGTTGGGATGGGGTTGTGTTTTAAGATAGTCTTTATCAGAATTCTCTCCAATTCCTAATTGACTAAGAATTTTTATTATAAATAGATCTTGACTTAATTAAATGCTTTGTCTACATCTAGCAAAATGATTAGGTGAGTTTTCTTTTTATTCTATTTACATGATTAATTATAAGGATGTTGTTAAACCAAAACTTTTGGTACTGAGGATTAAACTCAGGGGTACTTGACCACTCAGCCACATCCCCAGCCCTATTTTGTGTTTTATGTAGAGACAGGTTCTCACCAAGTTGCTTAGCGCCTTGTGGTTGCTGAGGCTGGCTTTGGACTCTCAATTCTCCTGTCTCAGCCTCCCAAAGTGCTGGGATTACAGACATGTGCCACCTCACCCAGCTACCAAAACACTTTGAGACTGGGGGATCTCTGAAACGAAAGGTTTTATTTAGTTGTTACAGATGTTAACCAGAATAGGTTCAGGTCCTGGCATAATATGTTTCTAGAACTATTAGTAGAAGGTCAGGTACCAATTCAAAAGATGTCTGCTGGACCTAGAGCTAAGAGCATTTTTATAATGAAAATTAGGGTAAAGCATAAGTTGTCTATATTGAGCCTATATTGGCTGCAGAAAAGAAGGGTGAGATAACTCAAAGTTGGGAGAGTTTAGGGTTCAGAAAATAATTCATTAAGAGGAGTACTTGTTGCTTCTGGATTGGTTGAGGTTGTAAGCAGGATGTAACGGCATCTAGAGGTTCAGTCCCCTGAGCTTTTGAGTCAAGGTTTCAATATTTACTCAGGAATGTGTAACAATCTTCTGTTGGTTTCAACCCACAGATGTTCACTGATTACCTTATCTCTCCTCTCATCCATCTGCTGCCTCTTATAATGAAATTGAGGCTATCTAAGAAATTTTCTTCTATTGAAATATTGAATGCAAATTCAATATTACATATCTGGAATAAAACAAATTTCCCAATATGTTACCTTTTTAAATGCATTTTGTACATTTTCTAATATTTTGCTTGGGACATTTGTATCTATAGACCAGATAAAATGATGTCTGATGTTCCTTTTTTCAAATGTCTTTTTAAGTTTGGGGAATCAAGTTTATGTTGGTCTCATAAAATAAACTGAGAAGTACTCCCTTTTTTATTATTCTCTGAAAGATTTTGACTTAATGCTATTTCTTCCTTGAATGTTTGGTAGAATTCATTGATGATGCCATTTGGGCCTGAAGTTTTCTTTGATTTTTTTGCAAAACTCTGGATTCAACTTACTTAATAGATATATAATTATTGACATTCTCTATTTCTTCCGAGAAATTTGATGTTCAGTTTTCTAGGAATTTTCCCATTTCTTCTAAATTTTTTATTGCTATGAAATTATAATATTCTTTACCTTTTTGGTAGTATCTGTAGTTATGTTCTCTTTTCCCTGGCTTATATTGGCTATTTTTGTCTCCTTTTATATTTGCTTAATCACCAGGGTACGTCAACTTTATTAGTTTATTCCAAAATTTGGCACTTTGTTAACATTTCATATTTTATGTTTATTTCTATTTATTATTTCTGTTCTAAATCATTTTATTCCTACTACTTTCTTATTTGTTATTCTTTTTCTTTTTCTTTCTTTCTTTTTTAGTACCAGGAGATTAAACTCAGGGATACTTAACCACTGAGCCACATCCTTAGTGCTTTTTTTATGTTTTATTTTGAGACAGGGTCTCTTTAAGTTGCTAGGGCCTCGCTAAATTGCTGAGGCTGGCTTTGAATGTGTGATCTTCTTGTCTCAGCTTCCCGAGCTGCTGGGATTAAAAGTGTGCACCACTGTGTCTAGCTTGTTATTCTTTACCTAACTTTTCTTTCTCTTTATCTTTTCCTGGTATTGGCAATTGAACCCAGGGATACATAACCACTGAGCCATATCTCTAGCCCTTTTTTAAACGTTTTATTTATTTATTTTTTGGTACTGGGGATTGAACTCAGGGGTACTTGACCACTGAGCCACATCCCCAGCCCTATTTTGTGTTTTATTTTGAGAGAAATTCTCTCTAAGTTGCTTAAGGCCTTGCTAAATTGCTGAGGCTGGTTTTGAACTTGTGATTCTCCTGCTTTAGCTGCCTTAGCTGCTTGGATTACAGGCATGTGCTATTGCACCCAGCATTTACCTAATTTTTGAGATAAAAAGAAAATTGATTTTCAGCATTTGTTATTTAAAATACACATAAGGCTACAGCTCCTATTCTACAGCTTAAGTTGTATCCATAAGTCTTGATATGTCCCATTTTCCTTTTTAAAAAATTTCTCTTGTGATTTCATCTTCATCCTGTGGTTCCTTGGAAGTACTTTGCTTAATTTTTTAATCATTTGGAATATTTTTGTAGCTCTTTTATTTATTTCTGGTTTAATTACACTGTAGTCAGTTTGATTTAAATCTATTGACATTTGTTGAGACATTTTTAAAATGTGCTCTTAAAAAGAATGTGTGGAGTAATTCTGAATACTATATATGGTGGTTAGACATTTGTGTTGCTCAGTTGTCTTTCTCCTTACTGGTTTTTCTGTCTTCTTATTCTTTGTGCTGCTGGGAGAAGTATGTGAGAATTGTCTCCTGGTCAAGCCTGCTCTAATGGCCAGCCAGTTTACTTTGGACCAGTTCTTCCAGTAAAGCCAAAATGAGATCCCTTAGAAGACTCCAGCCTACACCTTTGAATACCAATCTCCTCTTACTTTTGAAGCTTCCAGAATGGATTAACTCCAAGCTTTGAAGCAAAACAACCAAGTGGAAAGGCTGGCAGAGTTCCTTAGAGCACCTGGGGGCAAATGAGCATCAGGAGGACCAGGTGGCCACAGAAGTTTTCCTCAACTGCCTTTTTCTACTTGCTCATCAGGAAACAATTCATGGGGTTTGGCCTAAGGCAATCGCTCCCTGCCAGTCCAGGAGGGCACCAAGGAGCACTTTCCTAACCCTGTTCCCCTCCTGTGCTTTACCTTAAGCACATCTCTAGCTTCTGAGAGACGCATTTCAGGAAACTCAAATAGGGCAGTACCGAGGAGCTTGGGGTGAGGGTGGAAGTGGGCATCTCTATATATATCCATCACCTTATCTTACTGAATAAACTTCCTCTAGTCCCTTTGTTACTGAAAGCTCAGTGGTCCTTGTCCCCAGTGCCAATCCAGTAATGAGGACAAGGTTTTGAGAAAAAGGAAAAAGAAGCTTTATCACTTTGTTGGCAAAGGAGAAAGAGGTGACTTCTGTTCCAGAAGCTGTGATTCTGTTAGGGGGAACAAGGACTTCTAAAGAGGTTATCAAGAGGCTACATTCCAGATGTACCCTGTCAGGGGTCATAATTCACTGGTAGCCTTAAGAGAGAACCATTTCTTAGGTGTTCTGGCTCCAGTCCGGAAGTCTGGATTCCTTCATGCCTGTAGTGTATGAGCTCGAGCACAGGGAACTTGGCCTAGAATGGGATTCTTGGTTCCCTCATGGTTATGGAGGAGAAGAGAAGGGGGGGAAGTATCAGTTTTAAAATAAGTTTTAAAATAAGTCACAGTGGCAGAGCAACAAGGGTTATGTTCAGAGCATAAAGTGGACCCCTGTTACATCTTCTTGTCCTTCCACTTCCTGGTTTCTACTTGTTTGGATCATGTGACTTAACCCCTCCTTGGGCTATATACCAGCAGGTATAGTTAGTGACATCTCTGCTCCTATAAAGTGGCTCTTGCCACAAAGTGGCACAAATGAGGCCTCTATAACCCTCTGAAGGTTGTTTATTCTAATAGCATTTATACTTGTAAAGACCCCTGAAAACTCCAAATGACTAAATAAATAATAGCAACAAATTGCTTATTCACAGATAAAGGAACATGTTTAGGAAGACCAGTGGCAACTCCTTTCTGTTCTAGGCCACTGTCACTTTGTCTCCATGGATTAGTTAAAGGGGAGGTAGCTTGTAGAGACATACTAGAATCACAGGCCTGAGATAATATGAGGAAGGCTACACCAGGTGTGGAGAACCCTTAGGGACAGCGTCTTGAACTGTCATAAGAACCTTCCATACATAAGCAGTATTCCCAGGGGTGTTAGCCAATGAATAGAGATAAGTCCAGTCCAGGAGTCCCAGCTAAGGAGACTAAGCCTCTAAAAGTCGAGAAGTCAGGGAGATCTGAACCAGGAGGCAGGGGCTGGGGGTTTGGGTAAAAGGTGGAGTAAGAACAACTTTTAGGGGCTGCAAATTGTTGTGGGACTATAGTGAAAGAAATACAGGTTCCAGGTTACCATGGCAACTTATTTGGAAAGGACTTAAGACTGCTAAAATATCAGCTCCAGGAAGAGGGTTGGTTGGCAGATTGGAAAGACATTGCCCTTGGGCATGTTCCCCCATCCACAATGGGGGGCAAGAAGAGGGTCCTACAGGAGGCCGCGTAGCCCTCTGCCAAGACGTCCCAGGTTTCCTCCAGTGCTCACTGTGGTTGAAGGCTCAGCACTTCATGTTGAGCCTTAAACCATGTTGCCGATTTTCTATCCCAGATTTCCGTCCTCTGGAAGATATAAGGGGAAGAAACAGATATCTTTAGGCATAACTGATCCTCCTAAACCCTGGGGGCAGGAATGTTTTCTGTGGTTTAAGAAATGCCCACAAAGGCTCCTCTCATGATCTGTTAAGTCCAAGGCACAGAGAAGGCAATGTCATACCTCCTGGGGTTTGGCTAGATCCAATGAGCCTGAGAGTGGAAAGTGGGGGTTTGGGGCTAGGGTGAGGAAACACAGAAACCCAGATTGGATGCAGGGACTAGGAAGACATAGTGTCCTGCTGTCTGTCTCCCTACGGTGTGGGGAACTGATGAGGAGGGGAAAGTGCTTTTCAGATCTCACCTATGTCTTCGAATAGCATGCAGACATTTCCACAGACTGCAATGCAGCAAAGATGCTGAACCGGGCACTCCAGGTGTAACTTGCAGGAGGTCCCGCACTGCCCAGGAGTGGGGGTCTTGGGACAGGTTTTCACTTTGGGCTTTGATAAAACTGAGGAGAGAATAAGCAGTTAACTCCCCAAAGAAGAGTGTTTCTCACTAGTATCAGCCCCTCTGATGCCCAAGGACCCAATCTGTAGACTCCCACCCAAGGACCTAAGCAGTTTTTTTGATTCTTGGGATAAAGATCCAATCCCCAACACTCCCCAATTCCCCTAGCCACTATGAAGTCACCCCATGGAATTTAAATTCACAGAAGCCAAGCCCATTCTCCGAACAAAGAGCCCCAATAGGTCAACTAGCCCCCCCATTTCCTTCTATGGGGACATGGGGAGAATCCCAGAGTAGGGGAGGAATGAGCTGCCACCTCTGCTTCTGATTGAAATGGCCCTTGGAAGCTGGGCTCTTTCCTTCCACCACACCATGTCTCCCCACCACCCTCCCCTAATTCTGCAGATTTCATTTTTTTTTTAACCCCTGTGCTTCCATTGGGCATGCATTTTCTTTCTCTCTAGTATGCTCAATGTTCTGAAATATTCAATTTCCTAAAAAAGGGCCACGTGTTAAATAATTAATAGCCATTTCCCAATTTGGTGTTCATCTCTGTACACTTAACCAAGGACTTACACCCCCGTTACCACCCTTGCAAGCTCTGACTCCTTGGGAACTCCTGCAAGTGTCCTCCCCGAAAACTTAGTGTGGCCTCCGCAGTCCCCAAACACACACAGAAACATCATATTACTTATTGTGTCAGGAGATCCTTAAGGTTGAGATCTGAACATTTTATTTCCCTTGGGTATCCTGGCTTAAAAAAAAAGAACCAGTTTTTCTATATGGTCACCCCTGGCTCCTCTCTGCAACCAGACTGGGAAAAGTCCTTTTATTTTCCATCCACTCTTCATTTTGAAACCCAGCCAAAATACCTACTGTAATCCGGAAATTCAATTTCAAAATGAACCCTGTCTTTCAATTTCCCCGACACTGGGAGGATCACCCTGCAGAGGATCAACAGCAACTGGAGAAGTAACCACTTCATGATGTTGGCTCTGAGTGTGCAGCTGGCAGCAGACCCAGGATGTTAGCAGGCCCTGCCGGGGGTAGAAAAAGGTTCCAGCAAGGAGCCGAACACGTGACTGGCCCCTCACTGCCCTATCTGGTTTTGCTTCTGTTCCACTGCCTGTCTGGATGGCGCTTCTCATGAAAATTCTCTCTCACATTCCTCTCATTGCAGGAATAAATTCTTCACAAGTTTATAATTTTTTTAGAAATTTGAAAAACAGAAAAGTACAAAGAAAAGTATTGATATTACTTATTCATTACCTAGAGATAACACCTACTAATAATTTAGTATATATGTTTCCAATCTTTCTAATACATCAATATTTATGTCTTCTACATTTATATTTAATCTTTACCTTTACCCACATACAATCTATATCTACATCTGAATATATATTTTTTTGTTAATTTGGCATCAGATGATACATGTTCTTTCTAATGTTTCCATTTTACCAAATATTTCAGAAATATTTTCTGTAATATTATTCTTAGGGAAGTACCATATATTTTCCTTGCATATACCACACCCAAGTGCACAAATCATTAGAAAATTTTCATAAAGTGAACATAAAATGATATAGGCATCACCTGGCACAAGAAAGAAAAAACATATAATATTCCTCTTCCTATCCTCCCCAAAGTAATCACTATTCCAAATTTTATTACCATAAATTATATTTGTCTATTTAAAACCTTATGGAAATGGAGTAATACACTGCATATTATTTTGTGTGACTTCTTTTGCTCAATGCAACATTTGGAGATTCTGTCTTGTGGATGTTGTTCAATTTCATTAGTGTATAATATTTCATTGGTTGGATTTAACACAATATTTTATCCATTCCACTTTTGATAGCTGTTTGGGTTGGTTCCAAGTTACAGTGTTATGAATGTTTCCACAATTATTTATATATAAGGCATTACACATGCATATACAGTTGGCCCTCCGTGTCTGTAGGTTTCACGCCTATAGACACAACCAACCATAGATCCAAATTATTCAGGAAAAAATACGCCTATATGGAACATGTTCAGACTCTTTTTTTCTGGTCATGGTCCCCTAAACAATACAGCAAATAACATTTCCATAGAATTTACATTATATTAGTTAAGTCATCTAGAGATGATTTAAAGAATATGGGAGGGTATAGGTAGATTATATGCAAATATGAGACCAAAATATAAGGAACTTGAGCATCCATGGATTTGGAACCTGGAACCCATCCCCTGTGGATACCAAGGGTTAACTATACACATTTCTGATGGATATAACTGGAAGTAGAATTCTGGGTCATGAGCTATGAATATTACTTTAAAAAAAACCCTACTTTTCATTTTAGCCCTCTGGTTGTATGTAAGTGGGCTAGTGTTGTGGAAATCTCACTCAGCAGGAGACCAAGCACCACTCAGAAGGTTGAAGAACTCAGGTTTATTTACTCTGCTGGACCCAGATGAGCTAATGCTCTGAAGTTCTGGGCCATGAGCTGAGGTTACATGGGGCTTTTATAGGGAATTTGACATTATTTCATAACCATTACAACATTGATGGGTTTGACTTCTTGGCCTGCTTGATCAAAGATCGTGCTCTGAGAATTTACGAAAAGTAGTTCCCAGGTGTAGAACAAAGACAGTAAAAACTCCTGCGAGTGTGGGGAAGTGGCCTTCACCACAGGCAGCAGTAACTCAAGATGACTCCAAGCCAGGCGCGGTGGCTCACGCTTGTAATCCCAGCACTTTGGGAGGCTAAGACCGGAGAATCGTGAGTTAAAAGCCAGCCTCAGCAACAGCGAGGCCCTAAGCAACTCAGTGAGACCCTGTCTCTACATAAAACACAAAATAGGGCTGGGGATGTGGCTCAGTGCTCGAGTGCCCCTGAGCTCAATCCCTGGTACCAAAAAATAAAAAATAAAAAAAAAGATGACTTGAATTTATCTCCCTAAGAGCTATGTTCCTAAGAACTAAGCCAAGGAGGTTGTAGATTAGACAGCAGTTAATTGGCCTAGCAATCAATTGGTGTAACTACATTTCTACAGAGTTCAGAAAGTTTCAAAGTGTAAGAAGAAAGGACTCTACAGGCACCTGTTGAATATCTGGCCTTGATGCTGACCTTTCAAAAGGGAGCCTCCAGGGAGACAGTTATTTACAATCCAATAGGGACCCAAGGTTGAGTGTGTTCCCTGTAGACAGGCTGACGGAGGGGAGGAGATGTGAACCCTTTCCCAGGGCATTGGTTCTTTATCATAATGTTCTTATAATTTCATTTTATAATCAGGTCTGATATCTCCGCCACAGTAGTTTGTGCATTTTCTAATGATTAATGAATTTGGGCCTCTTTTTATTATCATCTATTAAACTTTCAGATATTCTTTTTTTATAATTGCCTCTTCAAACCTTTTTGCCTATTTTTCAATTTTCTGTATTTATATGGTAAACATTCTTTATGTGCTCTGGATATGTGTTTTACTCAAACCTTCTCTCACTCTATAGTTTGCTTTTTAAATATCTTGTGTCTTTTGACAAACAGAAATTGTAATTCATATGTAGTTCAATTTATAATTTTTCCCCTGTGGTTTTGTTTCATATCTTAAAAGTATGTCCCTCCCCAAAGTTATGAAGATAGACTTCTGTGTTATTTTCTAGCATATCATGTAATTACCTTTGATGTTTAATTTTATAAACTAAATTATAGATTTAAATTTATTTGAGGGGTTGGAGATGTAGTTCAGCGGTAGAGCTCTTGCCTAGTTGCATGCCCCTGGGTTCAATCCCCAGCATTGCATTGGGGAAAAAAAATGATTACTTTTTAAATGGGTATTTATATTTGAGTCATTTTCTTTTTAATTTTCTTCCTTCTTTTTTGAGTACAATTTTTTTCTTTTCTTTTCTTTTTTTGTACTGGGGATTGAACCCAAGGTCGCTTTACCATTCAGTTACATCCCCAGCCCTTTTTATTTTGAGACAAAGTCTCTCTAAGTTGCTTAGGGCCGCATTAAGTTGCAGCATGCTGGCCTTGAACTTGTGCTCCTCCTGCCTCAGCCTCCCTAGCCTCTGGGATCATAGTCATGCATCACCGAACCAGGCTCTTTTTATTTTTTCTTTTTCACTACTGGAGATTGAATTCAGGAGTGCTCTATCACAGAGCTACATCCCCAGACTATTATTTTAAGGCTAGCATCTCGTTTGCTGAGGTTGACCTAGAACTTGCAATCTTCCTGCCTTAGTCTCCCCAATATGTGGGATTATGGGCGTGTACCACCATACCCAGCTCAGACTTCCTTCTTTTCTAATATTTAGAACTACAATATGTTTTTACTGTTAAAATTTTAAATTTCTATAGCTAGACATCTGGTATTTTTGATACATATTTTATGTGTATTTGAAAAGAATATGAATTTTTATTGTGTGCAGTATTCTATAGTATATCAATTAGGCAAAGGTTTTTTAAATTCCATGTTGTTCAGGTCTTCCATAAAACATGCTTTTCTGTGAGTCTGTGCTTGTTCTTAGAGTTATTGAAAGTGGTATGTTCAGATCTCACACTCCGATTTTCTATTTGTTAATTTCGACCTTTTGTTCTGCCAATTTTTGCTTAATGTATTTGATGCTACATTACTAAATATATCATATTAAATCACTGAGTATTTATGTTAGATTGACAATTTCATTGTTATGAAATGTCCTTTTTTGTCTCTAAACAGTGCTTTTTGCTGTATTTGATATTACTATATCAATGTTAAGCCTTTGGTTAGCGTTTGCATAGTATATCTACCTACATTCTTTAACTTTCAGATTTTATATTTAAGGCAGATCTTTCAAACTTTAAAACAGATTGCTTAAGCTGCATATTAGTAGACTTTGTTTATCTGCTCTGACAATCTTTTATTTGGAATATTGAGGCTGTTTAATGCAATGAATGGTATATTTGAGTTTCTATCTACCGATTACCATGAAATTTCTATTTTTCCATCTGTTCCATTTTTTTTCTCTTTTTTTACAATTGCACTTTGGATTAATCAACAGTTTTCTCTGTAATTTTATTAACCTTCCCCCCATAAGTTTATTAATCATATATGGTTTTACATTACAAAATGCATCTTTGGTTTACTAGTGTATAAAATAAATTAAACTTTTATCATTTCCCAGGTAACACCAAAATCTTCAAGCACTTTAGCTCCATTTACCAACTTACATGTTTTGTGTTACTTTTTTAATGAATTCTGAATATATTTAAGCCTCATAGACATTATTATTGGTCTATATATATAATAATAATTTGGATCAGGGTTTCTCAACTTTGACACAGTCGACATTTTGAGCCAAATAATTGTTGTGGAGGACTTTCCTTCCTATGCATTATGGATTTCTTAACAGCATTCCTGGTCTTTATCAACTAGATGCCAGTAGTACCAGCCTCCAACCTGTGACAAAAACAAATGACTTCAGACATAGCCAAATGTTCCCTAGTGGGCAAAACTTCCCTGAGTTGGGGGGCCACTAATCAGCTTTGCCTACATATCTTCCCTTTCTATTTTTCTTCATTTCTTCTTGCATTATCTTATTTACGTCCAAGATAATCTTCCATTTGCCTGAATAAATCTCGATATATCTTTTTATGTGAAAGTATAGGTGATAAATTGCCTCAGTCTTCTTCTGAAAAGGCCTTAATTTTGCTCTCATTTTTGAAAGATATTTTTCCTTGGGTGTGGAATTCTAGGTGAGCATTATTTTTTCTCAGTACTTTAAAAGATATGATTCCATTGTCTGCTGCTTTGCCTTATTTCCATTGGGAAGTCAAATATCAGTCTTACGGTTGCTCTTTGAAAATAGCAGATCTTTTTTTTCCTCTGTCAGATTTTAATATATTCTCTTTGTTTTAAAGCAAAATCAAAAGTGATATATGTTATGTATGACTGCATATATGTTGGGATTCTATACAACTCACAACTAGAGAATTGATATGTTATCCTCTATCTATGCACAATGAATCATTTACACTGTTAACATGTAAGCCTAAATAAAAAAAAAAACTTGAAAAAAAAAGTGATATATGTAGCTTAGACATGGTTTTACCGTGATGTGCCTAGGCATGGTTTTCATCAAGGGCTTCTTGAATCTGCAACTTGATGTTTCATCAGTTTGCAAATTCTCATTTTCCCTTCCTTTGCTCTGTTCTCTTCTCCAAGAAAGAGAAGCTGGAGGAGACCCATCTTCTCCTGACATAGGTGTAATAGCCCCCCATTACACCTATCTTAGTCCTTTTCACTGTATGATATATGTTACATTCACTTTTTTCTCTATTTTTCATTTTTCCCTCTCCCTGCTTCAGTCTAGATATTTTCTGATCATTTATCTTCCAATTCCATCAACCTTTCTTTGTCCAAGTCCAGACTTCTCTAAATACCATCTTCTGTTTATTTTATTTCAGTTATTATATTTTTTCAATTCTAGAAGTTTTCCTTGTTCTTTTTAATTTTTTTAAAATTTTTTTGTAGTTGTAGATGGACAACCTGCCTTTATTTTGTTTGTTTATTTTTATGTGGTGCTGAGGATCGAACCCAGTACCTCACACATGATAAGCAAGCACTCTGCCACTGAGGTACAACCTTCAACCCCTTAATTTATTTTTTATTGATGATAGTATCTCACTATTCTGCCCAGATTAACCTTGAAATCACAATCTGCCTCAGCCTCCCAAGCAGCTAAGTTTACAGACAGCTAATTTTTCTTTTTTATAGAGTTTAATTCACTAATAAAATTAACCACTTTCTTGAACATATTAAGTCATTAAATTTAAGATCTATGTCTAATAACCTATCAGTCCCCTTCTATTGTCTATTTTTTCTTTATATGTCTTGGTAATTTTGTTGAAATGCTAAACATTGTGTATGAAAAATTGAAAATGCACTAGAAAATATTTTCTTGCCTCTGGAGATAATTTATTATAACTAATTGCAAATATTAGACTAGAACAAGTTTAATTTAATCCAAGCAGAGATTGAATTGATTTGAAATTAGGAGTCAGTCTTTTAAAATCCTGGTTTATGTTGAGTTTACCTTACTCCTAGGGTACAACCATTCAGTGGTTGTGGTTGAAAGTCCAGGTTATTTCTAGGATGCCCCTTCAAATTTTCTCTCCCCCACACAATTAGAGTGTTTATAGCTTGACTTAGTTTTTCAGTCTTTTAGTACATGCTGTTTGGCTTCCGTCACTTAGGAATCAGCAGACAACTTCAGGCAAAAACGGGTACAGAGTGTTAGGCTTATGCTTCTCTTTCTTCTGAGAGTTTGACCTCACAAAGTCCTGGCTTTTTTAGTATCCTTCACTTCAGTTTTTTCTATCTAGTCCTGTGAACTCACCAAAAGTTCTGCTTAACTACTACTTTATGTTGAAAATTTGCTAGGCTTTTCAGCCTCTCAGTCTTTTTATGTATGAATTGGCAAATATCTCAGGGGAAAGTGGCATAGCTCATTGGACTCAACTAAGTGAATTTCTATTCTTGACCAAGTTTTGGCTCTTCCAGTATTAACTGCCTTAGCATAACTCCAATTCCATTAAATGCATTATAAATTTTGTTTACAGTTTTCCTAGATACTCTTGGCAAGAGGCTTGGTCAATCTCTCATCAGGGAGAAAGTGAAGTTCTATAATATTATTATTTTTTATTTCACATGTTCATTTAACATGTTCATAATCCTGTTTTGTGGCATTTGGGTATCTCTTGGAGCATTTAAACATGAGCAAGTCAGCCTGGCCTGAGCTTGATCTTCATTCTACCACTGGCTAAATTTTTAACTTTGGGCAAGTCATTTAACTCAGGGAACCTGTGTCTCTTCATTCCTAAAATATATATGATCTTTGACTCTTCTCTTATTTCTCTTCCTGAAACATTGATACCTAAACTCATTAAGTGGGGCAGAGCATGGTAGGCATATCCCACAGGGCACATGTGGGTACTGAGGGGAGCAGGGGCCATGACGTGGCTGGCACTGGTGCATTGTTTGAAACTGAGCAGTGTTGTATCTGCCTAGGAGGACAAGATGTCAGAGCCCAGTAACTGTTGGTCAGGTAGGGTGTGGTCAGTTACTGTCAGAGAGCAGTAACTGTTGGTCAGGTAGGGTGTGGATGGAGGAAATGGGTCAATGGGGGCATGCCTTTGGAGTTTAGATTTTGTCTAACTAGGAGGGCATGACAGAGGAAAGCAGCTCTCAGTTTCCTGATTGTCATGTCCTGAACTGCTTTCCTCTGTCATGCCCTCCTGCCATGACGTTCTGCCTCATCTTGGGCCCAGAGTTACGGAATTGATCATCTCTGAACTGAGAACTCTTAAAACTGTGAGCCCCAAATAAACTTTTCCTCCTCTACATTGTTCTTGTCAGTTCTTTTGGTCACAACAACAAAAAAGATGACTAAAACATCAGGTGAGAAGGGTGTCCACATGAGAGGGTGGTATTTGAGGAGTCCAACCGTATGTGGGAGGTATAGGTTGTTTGAATTCCTGCAGGGGAAAGAGAGAAGTCCCACTTAGGAGCAGCCTGGCATGTTGGGGAGCCAGACCCCAAGCAGTGAAGAAGATGTCCTGGCATGGAGAGTCAGAACTCATGTGAGGTAGTAGGGCTTCCACAGGTGTGGGTGTCCTGAAGAAGACATTGGTGTATGGTCATTGGGAGAATGGTAATGGCCAGGCACATTCAATACATACAAGGGATTTATCAAATAACTAAATATGTTAAGGATCATAGAAGTTAATCTATCTGAGATGGGAGCTACAAACATGCAAAGGGAGAAATTAGAATAGAGATAATAGTGTAAAGTCATGGCTTCCAACACACATGGACAGATATATCATCCATATATTCGCTAAATTTACACGTTCAATATGTGGATGTACAACATACACACACGGGGAGGGGACAGTGTTAGTTTCCTGGTTTTGACCACTAGAAGACATGAGGAAATGTAACTCCTAAAGCAATGAGTAAGTTTAGTTCAAGACTGTGGCTTCTAAATAATATTCCCGCTGAAAAGAGCCAGAAATCCTTGGGGGAAATGACCAGTTGTAGTGCTGGACAGGAAAAGCATAAAATGAGCTAGCAGTATCTTGTAGTGCTTATGATACAAGCCTGAACCTAATCATGAGATAAATATCAGAAAAATTCAAAAATATCAGAAAAACTCAAATTAAGGAGACAGGACAACTAAATGCAACACATAATTCTGGGCTGGTCCTTTCCCTACACAAGCCATTACTGTACAACTGGAAAAACTTGAGTAGAATATAAAATTTTAATATAATTTTTCTTATACTGATAGTTGAATTGTGATAATATCAAAGAATGCCCTTATTTGTGAGAAATATACACTAAAAATTGGGGAGTATGAGACATTGTTTTGGCAACTACCACTCATGGTTCAAGAAAACTTTTCCGAAAGTTTGCTCTTATTCCAAACTTGAAAAAAAATAACAAAAAGGTAAATGGTAATGATTAAGCTACTTAATGGATATATTTTGAGGAGTAAAGGAGCTCATGCATCTAAAATGCTGGGTATAACATCTACCACATAATACGCGTTTATTTGTTAATTTTAATTATGGAAAGTTGTTTTTCCTCCAGAAGTTCATATGTATTTAATTTTATTCCCTATGTGTTTTGTTACTATTTTAATGCTTAACTTTTTAAACTATGGGATTTGGTTTGCTTTGGTTCTGGTGTATAGGCTAGGGTTTTTCAACCTTGGCACTATGACTTTTCTGTCTGATAATCGTTGGTTGTGGAGGTTTGTACTGTGAATTATAGCACTCCTGGCTTCTGTTCACTAGATGCCAGTAGCATCCCTCCAGTCCAAAACACAAAAATGTTTTCCAGAATTGCCCAAATCACCTTAGGAGCACTATTGCCCCAGTTGAGAACCACTGATGTTGAGTGAAGGGACATTTAATGGGTGGATAAGAAGAGGAGAGCCAGGGGAAGGTGGACACTCAGCTCCATTCTAAATTTTCTGATTTCTCACATTCAATACCTTCCCTTCTTCATATCTTGCCTAACTTGAGATTTTCCAGCAAAAATATTAAGGGTATTAGGAGAGGTGAAAGACAAGGGAAATGCTGAGTTTTTTGTTGTATAATCATATAAAAGTAATTAAACCTCCTACATCAAAATTGATTTGCATACAATATTATCATTTTCTGATCAAAGTCTCAAAATTAAGGCAGACGTTTCCATAAACATATTGTCTAAAAATCCTTAAAATGGTAGAATTTAAAAACTTAAAAACATACAAAAATTCTCAAGAAGGATCAACTATATTCTTTTTAAGCTTATGAAAAAAATGATAAATTGTAAAAATAGGAATTTTAGACAAACGTTTCAGTAGATGGTTGACTGATTTTAGGTGTCTTAAGGGGAAACAGGAACAAATAGATGTTAAGGAATTATAAGGCAGGAGGATTAAGGCAAACACAAAAATTTCTCCTAATGGAACCACCATTTGACCCAACTATCCCACTCCTCGGCCTATACCCTAAAGACTTAGAAACAGAATACTACAATAACACAGCCACTTCAATGTTTATAGCAGAACAATTCACAGTTGCTAAACTGTGGAAGCAACCTAGATGCCCTTCAACAGATGAATAGATAAAGAAACTGTGGTATATATACACAATGGAATATTACTCAGCAATAAAAGAGAATAAAATTATGGCATTTGCAGATAAATGGATGGAATTGGAGAACATGATGCTAAGCAAAGTAAGCCAATCCCAAAAAACCAAAGGCCGAATGTTCTCTCTTATTAGTGAATGCTGATACACAATGCGGGTGGGGATAGAGAATATAGGAGAAATGGAGGAACTTTGGAGGGGGCAGGGGGGAGGTGAGAGAGGGGAGGGGGAATGGGAGTAGCAAAAATGGTGGAATGAGATGGACATCACTACCCTAGGTACATGTATGAAGACACAAATGGTGTGACTCTATCTTGTTTGCAACCAGAGAGATGGAAAATTGTGCTCCATATATGTACTATGACTTGAAATACATTCTTCTGTTTTAAAAATAAATTTAAAAAAAATTTCTCCTAAATTAGAAAGTCCCAGATGTCTAAAATCACTTATTTTTAGACGTTTCTCCCCTCTTCCCCACCTTGTTTTCTTTTTCTCCACCATTTTCAGTTGCTGTTTACCTTATGTATTAGTCAAGGTAGATTAAATGCCATAGTAAGTAAAGCACCAATGGCTTCACCCCTCTGCAAAAGTTAGCTTTTCATTTATGTCATTTAGATGCAAACTTGGGGGCACCTATCAATGGAGTCATTCTAAAGATCAAGCTCTTCCTGTGACTGGACCCTCCTCAAGGTCTCAAGAGTCTTCTTCAATCAGTTAATGAATAGGGAAAGACAGCCAGGATCCTGCATGGGATGCTTTGTAAGTCATATCTTTAAGTGGCTCACATCATCCAGTCACATGACTATACCTGACTGCAAAGGAAGCTGGGAAATGTAGTTTATCTATGGCCCAGGAAGTATGGCACTTTGGTGATGATGACTTCTAGAAATCTCTGTCATATTCTCAGTGTCTCTATTGTCAGTGTAGTTTTAGGAAGAGAGTTTGTTCAGGCTGAAATGATAGAGACAATTCACTAATAATGTTTAACCCTCATGAATGAGGCTTTAATTTTTGAGCATTCTGATAATAGAGCATTGTCTTTGGTTAGTGGGATCTTCTCAAAGTCCTTCAAATAGTTCCCATTTTCTCTCCATTGAGTCTTGCCTTTGCTTGACATAGAGCTCAGCAGCAAGACCTAAGTAAGCCAGTGATCAGCTCCTTCCCTCTTCTGCTGATGCACAGCATCACTGGATGTCTCATATCTTAGATGCTGCCGACCTGCTCTCATCTTGGTTTGAGCACAAGGCCTGAGGTTTGGACTTCAGTTATGTTCTAATTGTGCCATGTCCAATGTATTCATCTCTCTTTACCCCCAATCCCTGGAAACCATTGATATTTTTACTTTTCCTATAGTTTTACCTTTTCTAGAGCTTTCAGTCAAAATGGCAACTATCAAGAACACAAGTAACAATAAATGTTGGTGAGAATGTGGGGGAAAGGGTATGCTCATACATTATTGGTGGGACTGCAAATTGGTGCAACCACTCCAGAAAGCAGTATGGAGATTCCTCAAATTGGAACCACCATTTGACCCAGTTATCCCACTCTTCAGCATATATCCAAAGGATTTTAAATGAGCGTACTGCAGTGCTGCGGTCACATCAACGTTTACAGCAGCATAATTCACAATAGCTGAGCTATGCAGTCAACCTAGGTGCCCTTTAATGGATGAAAGGATAAGGAAATTGTGGTATATATTCACAATGGAATATTACTCAGCCATAAAGAAAATAACTTCATGACATTTGCCAGTAAATGGATGGATCTGGAGGCTATCATGGTAAGTGGAATAAACCAATCCTCCAAAACGAAAGGTTGAATGTTCTCTCTGATTTGTGGAAGCTAAACCACAATAAAGATGAGGATGGGAGGAAGAGAAGTAGATTAGACAAAGGAGAATGAAGGGAAGGAAGTGGGGGATAGGAATAGGAAAGACATTAGAATAAATCTAACATAATTTTCTTATGTACATATATGAAAATACCTAAGGGAATCCCACCATCGTGTACACTCACAAGAATGGGGTCCTAATTAGAGTAAGGTATATTTCATGCTTGTATAATTTTATCAAAATGAATTCTACTGTCATGTATAACTAAAAATAGCTAATAAATTTTTTCGAAAAAACGGAAATTTTTTTTGTTTTACCTTCTCTTCTCGTGCATTCTTTGAAGATTTTCCTTTGTTATGCAGACCCAGTTTACTGATCTATATGATTTTCCTTCTCTCTAAAGAATTCCTTTTAGGGGCTGGGATTGTGGCTCAGTGGTAGAGCGCTTGCCGTGCATGCGTGGGGCACTGGGTTCGATCCTCAGCACCACATAAAAATAAATAAAGATATTTGTGTCCATTTACAACCAAAAAAATTTATAAAAGAATTCCTTTTAGCATTTATTAAAGGCTGGACTACTGGCAAAAAAAATTCTCTCATTTTTCTTGAGAACATCTTCATTTCTTTTTCACTTTTGAAGGATAATTTTTCAGGGTGCAGGGTCTTAGTAAATTTTTTTCTACACTTGACTCCACTCTCTCTTTGCTTTCATGGTTACTGAGTAGTCAGACACACTTCTTATCTTCTGTAAGTAAGATTTTTTTCCCCTAAGGTTTGTTTCAGGATTTTTTTTCCTATAATTTGAAAATTGAAAGCTTGCAATTTGGGGTGGGGGAGCTTCTCAAATCTTTCCCGTGGATGTGTCTTCTCTGGATTTGAGTTTACAGACACCTGGAGGGATTTGCAATTTTTTCTTTTACAGGAGTTCCTAATCTCCTGCCCCCTCTGGTGTCTGTCTGCTGTACCACAAGTCCTCTGAATATGCAATACACGGCATGGATTTTCTTTTCCTCAGCAGCCCCAGAAACTAGAGTGTGTGAGGTTCTGGCAGTGCTCTAACATAAGTGACACAAAGCAGTCCCTCAGGAAAATGTTGGCAATGTTTTCAGTCTTCTCCTTTTCTCTTCAAGGAGAAGTTGGGACCTGGCAGTTTTCCCAATTAGTGCCACACTGAGCCATGAAAGGAATTATGGCAAGAGAGTGCCACAAATGTCCCTTCCAGCTCTGATGTGTTGGTTTCATGCTTTCCTGGGATACAGGAGCCTTTCAGCTGGTCCCTGCATCCATCCCAAATGGAATTGGTCCATGTGTTGCTTTTGAATTGATACTGTGTGGGAGAAAGAAAATCCAGGGCTCCTTATTGAAACTTCTTGCTGAAGTCACTCTCTAAATAGCAATGTACAGTCATTTAAATTTAAAGTAAATACTAATAAAGAAGGGCTTGTGCTCTTTGCTATTTGTTTTCTAATTTTCTTACATCTACTTTATTTCTCAATTCCCCATTACCACCTTTTTTGTTTTTCTAGTATACCATTCTGATTCTCTTTTAGTTTACTTTCTATGTTTTAGAAGTTATTTTCTTAGATATTAGCCACCCCAAGCTGATGATCCTACATAATAATTTTATATATATTTTTTTATTTTTTTATTTTTTTGGTACCAGGGATTGAACCCAGGGGCACTTAACTACTGAGCCACATCCCCAGCCCTTTTTTGTATTTTATTTAGAGACAGGGTCTCACTGAGTTGCTTAGGCCTTGCTAAGTTGCTGAGCCTGACTTTGAACTCACAATCCTCCCACCTCAGCCTCCCAAAGTGCTGGGATTACAGGCGTCTGCGACCGTGCCAGGCAATTATTCCACATTTGGAGACTGGAGCCAGCTCCTAGACTGACTGCCTAATTTTACACATAGGAAGACAATCTATACCACCTTCTTCCTTGCATCACAGAAACAATTGTTGCTGATGGTACAGAAGAACCCACAGGTTTATTCCTTGAGAAAACCTGAACTCCACAGTGCTTTGGGGGCAGCTAGGAAGCCGGGAGATCTATAAAAGCTGGGAGGCTGAGACTGGAGGATCGTAAGTTCAAAGCCAGCCTCAGCAACGGAGAGGCGCTAAGCAACTCAGTGAGACCCTGTCTCTACATAAAACACAAAATAGGGCTGGGGATGTGGCTCAGTGGTCGAGTGCCCCTGAGTTCAATCTCCAGTACCAAAAAAAAAAAAAAAGAAAGAAAGAAAGAAAAAAAAAAAGGAAAAAAAGAAATTCTGATAATCCATCAGAACACGCTGTTATTCTGCGGCACATCACTCCTGGGCAAGAAAGTGTAGAGTTCTTTTAGTGTGCTCCGGTTCCTCCAGGCTCAGCTGGTTCCTCCTTGGCTTCCTCCCTGGGGCGTGATGTAGGGCTGTGGGCAGATGTCATTGTCGAGCTCCCCAGGAGTGTAAGTATTCACCACTTCTCTACCCTTGACTACTGTCTGACTGCCCAGAGCTGTTTACTGTGACGCCAACTGTCTCTATGGCTTTGCCCCTTCTCTGAACTACTGGGAACAGCTTGGTGACTTCTTGGATCGTCAAGTGGCAAGAATTTGTCTTGGGCTTTCTTCCTCTTTTATTTTGATTTCTTCTTATTGGTCCCAGTGTTATTGGCTGAACTCGCGCTTCTCTCGCAGTGGGTATGGATTTCCTCGCTGCTATGATTACTGGGCTGTTCGTGGCCATTTCTGTTCTCTTCCCTCTTCAGAGGCGGAGGAGGCAGTGAGACGGCACTGCTGCATCCATTTCGCCTGCCATCTTGGGTCAAGAGAGAACCAAGCTGGGCACAGTGGTGCATGCCTGTAATCCCAGCACTTTGGGAGGCTGAGACAGGAGAGTCACGAGTTCAAAGCCAGCCTCAGCAATGGCGAGGCGCTAAGCAACTCAGTGAGACCCTGTCTCTACATAAAACACAAAATAGGGCTGGGGATGTGGCTCAGTGGTTGAGTGCCCCTGAGTTCAATCCCCAGTACCAAAAAAAAAAGAGAGAGAGAGAGAGAGAACCAAGTCCTCCTCAGTTATTTCTCTTTTCTTTTTAGTTGTTAACAATTTGCATACCATGAAATTCACCATTTTAAAGTGGCTTAAAATATATTAATGAAGTTGTACCATCACTACCACTTTCTATTTCAGAACATTTTTATTACCCTTAAAAGAAACTCTGTACTCATTAGCTGTCAACCCCCTTCGCCTCTCTCCCCCGACCCAGATCCTGACAATGACTAATCTATTTTCTGTCTGTATAAACTTGTGTATTCTGGACACTTTGTAGAGTAGGTGGCCTTTTGTACCTGGCATCTTTTCCTCAGCACGTTTTTAAGGTCCCTTCTGTTTATACTACCCATCAGCACCACATGCCCTTTGATGACTTACTATTCAGTTTTATGGGTATACCACATTTGTTGTGTTGTTTCCATTTGGGGGCTACTGTAAATGTAAGTTTTTATATGGAAGATGTTTTTAATTCTTTTTGGTATGTGCCCAAGAGCGGGATTGCTTAGCCACATGGCAATTCTATGTTTAGTTTTTCTGAGGTTTTCTTCCCTGTGTTTGCCTTAATTGCTGCCCCATTTTCTAATCCTGCTAGCAATGTACAAGGTTTCAATGTCTCCACATCTCACCAGCATTTGTTATTGTTCACAGTTTTTAAAAAAAATTATACCATTCATATGTAATTTTGTAATATGGTAATATGGTATATGGTATGTAATATAATATGTAATATGGTATTCATATGTAATATGGTATTCATATGTAATTTTGAGTTGCATTTTCTTATAACTAATGATATTGAACATCTTTTCATGTGTTTATTATCCACTCAAATATCTTCATTGGCAAAATGTCTTCAAATACTTTGCCTTTTGGGGGAGGGGCTTTTTAAATTTCCAATTTGGGTCTTTTTTTGTTTGTTTGCAGAATTAGTGATCAAATCCAAGGCCTTATACATGCTATGCAAGCACTCTACCACTGAACTATACCTCCAGCCCCTTCGCCTAGTTTGAAATTGGATTGTTTCTTTTATGATTGAGTTGTAAGAGTTCTTTTCTTAAAAAATACTATCAAATTGAACTCGTTTTCTTTAGTTTATTTTTATCTTTTTGTGGTGCTGGGGATCAAACCCTGGTCCTTGCACATTCCAGGCAAGCACTCTACAACTGAGCCACATCCCAAGCCCATAAGAGTTCTTTACATATTCTGGATACTAGGCCCTTATTAGATAAGTGTTTTGAAAATATGGGTTGTCTTTTCATCTTCTTGATAAGGTCCTTTAACACATAAACATTTTTGATTTTGAGGAACTAAAAATTTATTCTTCAGCTCCTTGTACTTTCGGTAACCATATCTAAGAAAACACTACCTAATCCAAGGTCATAAAAATTTACACCCTAATTTATTCTAAGAGTTTTATAGTTTTAGTTCTCATGTTTAGGTTAGTTTTTTGCATTAAGGGTTACCTTAATGCAAAATGGTATGTGGCCAACTTAAACAGATCAATTTCAAGCAAGGAAATAGAAGATGCCAACAAAAGCCTGCCAACCAAGAAAAGCCCAGGACCAGATGGATTTCTCAGCTGAGTTCTATAAGATCTACAAAGAAGAATTAATACCAATACTCCTCAAACTATTTCATGAAATAGGAAAGGAAGGAACACTTGCAAACTCATTCTACGAGGCAAGTGTCATCCTGATACCAAAACCAGACACAGACACATCAAAGAAAAATTCAGACCAGTATCCCTGATGAACATAGATGCAAAAATTTTCAATAAAATTTTGGCAAATTGCACACAAAAACATATTAAAAAAATAGTGCACCATGATCAAATGGGGTTCATTCCAGGGATGCAAGATTGGTTTAACATATGGACATCAATTAATGTAATCCATCACATCAATAGACTTAAAGATAAGAATCACATGGTTTATCAGTTGATGCAGAGAAAACATTTGACAAAATACAGCACCCTTTTATGTTCAAAACACTAGAAAAACTAGGGATAGTAGGAACATAACTCAACTTTGTAAAAGCTATCTATGCTAAACCCAAGGCCAACATCATTCTAAATGGACAAAAATTGGAAGCATTCCCTCTAAAAATGGGAACAAGACAGGGATGTCCTCTTTCACCACTGCTATTCAACATAGTCCTTGAAATATTAGCCAGAGCAATTAGACAGATGAAAGAAATTAAAGGGATAGGAATGGGAAAAGAAGAACTCAAACTATCATTATTTGCTGATGACATCATTCTATACTTAGAGGATCCAAAAAATTCCACCAAAGAACTTCTAGAATTAATAAACGAATTCAGCAAAGTAGCAGGATATAAAATCAACATCTGTAAATCAATTGCATTTCTATACATCAGTGATGAATCCTCTGAAAGAGAAATTAGGAAAACTATCCCATTCACGATAGCCTCAAAAAAAAGTAAAATAAAATACTTGGGAATCAATTTAACAAAAAAGGTGAAAGACCTCTACAATGAAAATTACAGGACACTAAAGAAAGAAATTGAACAAGACCTTAGAAGATGGAAAAATCTCCCATGCTCTTGGATAGGCAGAATCAATACTGTCAAAATGGCCATACAACCTAAAGCACTATATAGATTCAATGCAATCCCAATTAAAATCCCAATGTCATTCTTACAGAAATCGAAAAGGCAATCATGAAATTCATTTGGAAGAATAAGAGACCCAGAATAGCCAAAGCAATCCTTAGCAAGAAGAGTGAAGCAGGAGGTATCACAATACCAGACCTTAAACTATACTACAAACCTATAGTAACAAAAACGGCATGGTACTGGCACCAAAATAGACATGTAGATCAATGGTACAGAATAGAAGATACAAAGACAAATCCACTCAAATACATTTATGTTATACTAGACAAAGGTGCCAAACATGTACATTGGAGAAAAGATAGCCTTTTCAACAAATGGTGCTGGGAAAACTGGAAATTCATATGCAGCAAAATGAAACTAAACCCCTATCTCTCACCATGCACAAAATTCAACGCAAAGTGGATCAAGGATCTGGGAATCAGACCAGAGACCCAACGCCTAATAGAAGAAAAAATAGGCCCAAATCTTCATCACGAAGGATTAGGACCCTACTTCCTTAACAAGACTCCTATAGCACAAGAAGTAAAATCAAGAATCAACAAATGGGATGGATTCAAACTAAAAAGTTTCTTCTCAGCAAAAGAAATAATCAATGAAGTGAACAGAGAGCTGACATTCTGGGAACAAATCTTTGCCACACAAACATCCGATAAATCACTCATCTCCAGGATATATAAAGAACTCAAAAAACTTATCACCAAAAAAACTAACAACCCAATCAATAAATGGGCCAAAGAGCTGAACACAGACTTCACACATGAAGATATACAATCAATCAACAGTCATATGAAAAAATGTTCAACATCTCTAGCCATTAGAGAAATGCAAATCAAAACTATTCTAAGATTTCATCTCACTCCAGTCAAAATGGCAATTTTCTTTTTTTTTTCCCAAGGTATTTTATTTTATTTTTTTACTTCATTTATTTTACTTAGGTATACATGATAGCAGAATGCATTTTGATTCATTGTACACAGATGGAACACAACTTTTCATTTCTCTGGTTGTACATGATGTAAAATCATATCATATATGCAGTCATACATGAAGCTAAAGCTATGGTGTCCATCTCATTCCATCCAAGGTATTTTATTACTTGGAGAACTAAGATGAATGCAGAACACAAATGACTATGGATTTAAATCATATGTGCAAAATGGCAATTTTCAAGAATAGAAACAACAAGTGTTAGCAAGGTTATGGGGGAAAAGGCACGCTCATACATTGCTGGTGGGACTGCAAATTGGTGCAACCAATCTGGGAAGCAGTATGGAGATTCCTTAGAAAACTTTGAATGGAACCAGCGTTTGACCCAGCTATCCCACTACTCAGTCTATACCCCCCAAAATTAAAAACAGCATACTACAGTAACGGAGCCACTTCAATGTATATAGCAGCACAATTCACAATAGCTAAACTGTGGAACCAACCTAGATGCCCTTCAATAGATGAGTGAATAAAAAAACTGTGATATATATACACAATGGAATATTACTCAGCACTAAAAGAGAATAAAATTATGGCATTTGCAGGTAAATGGATGGAGTTGGAGAACATCATGCTAAGTGAAGTAAGCCAATCCCAAAAAACCAAAAGCTGAATGTTCTCTCTGATTAGTGGATGCTGATCCATAATGGAGCAGAGGACATGGGAAGAATGGAGGAACTTCGGTCAAAGGGGAGGGAAGAGGGAGGGGGCATGGGGACAGTAAAGGTGGTGGAATGAGATGGACATCATAGCCCTAGCTTCATGTATGACTGCATATATGATGTGATTCTACATCATGTACAACCAGAGAAATGAAAACCTGTGCTCCATCTGTGTACAATGAATCAAAATGCATTCTGCTATCATGTATACCTAAGTAGAATAAATAAATTTTAAAAATTAAGGGTACTCCCTAAAGGATTAAAATAGCACGTCATTTCTAAATGAATTGATTGGAAAATAGAAATATAAAAAAGATCAATCCCAAAGAATGCAAAAATAGCATAGAAAACCAGGATACTTTGAATACATATAAGAAAATGGTAGAAATAATGCCATAAACACAAATACACTAAATTCATTAAGAATCAGAGATGAGGTGAAAGAAATCAAGTAGCAGAAGAATGCTTATGGTATGGGCTCATTTATATAAACACCATAAACATGTAAAGAAGCCACTGTTTTATAGGGATAATACAGTTCCAATGAAATCAAAAAATTTCAGGAAAAGAACCCAAAACAAAACAAAAATGGTGTGTGGCATGGATCCAAACTCACTCTTTTCCTTGTGGCTACCCAGTAGTTGAAAACTATTGTTTCTCCATTAATTATCTTGCATAATAATTATAATTAATTGTTAGAATTTACATTTCTTTACTTTTAATGAGATTATCTTGATATCTAGTTTATATTCTATGGCTTCCTTTTTAATTTTTAAATTAGTGTGATTTCATTTATTTTGAGACTGAAGAAATTTTAATCTCACCATAGGGAATACTAGATAATACAAAATCATACGACAGTTAATATCCTATGTGAAATAATGCAAGGGAAAATTAAAAGATCTCTTTCATTAAGAGATTTGGTCCACATTCTTAATATCCTTTTTATTTCCATGAATATCAGTGTGCTATATTTTATGATAGCTTCAGAGTTAAAGTCCTTCCCCCAAATATTTAAAATTATATATATTTTATATGTGTCTTACAGTATCTTAAAAATGTAGTTAAGAGTTTCAAGAAGTAAATTAAAATTTAAAATCAACAGAGACTTAAAAATTCACCACAAAATTTTAATTATAACAATTTTTTCTGTATCTGGACTTCTCCAACATTTTCTGTGCTTTGCAATAATCAGCTCCCAAATGATATCAACACATTTCATATTTTGAGCATACTTAACTTATCATTTATGCATGTATATTGATTTTATTTCACTCAATTCCTTTCAAGTAATGTTCACACATTCTGCCCCATTTTCAAACTTTAATAAAGGTCAACATATGCATCTCTAATTTTATATTTTATATAAAAACATATATATGTTTTTTATTTGTTGATGGACCTTTATTTAATTAATTTATTTATATACGGTGCCTCACACATGCTAGGCAAGTGCTTTACCACTGAGCTACAGCCTCAGCCCCTAATTTTATATTCTTAGTGACTAATTTATTACCAGAAAGAAAAAATTCAAAGTCACTTCCTTTTAGCTTATCTAATAGTCAATAAGTTTTCCACATCCAAACAGAACAAACAAAAATTTAGCTTAATATTTTAGACCTCAGTAGGAATAGTAATTTATTTACCTTAAGTGACCCCTGATCACAGGATCTCCAGAAACTAATCTGATTCATTTCATCTTTTGGGGAGTATGAAGGAGGTGGCTGATAAGCCAACACCCAGAATGAGAACTGTAGTACTACCTACATTAAGGTAACTGAAGCTTCTTGTGGTCCCATGTTTAAACTTTTCTACCATTGCTTGCAGGGAAGACCTCGGGCCTCCCAGGTGAAGAGGCCCTTGGAAAAACTTGGACTCACCCTCAATCTGCCACTCTGCTCTAGGGCTCCTCGTTTTGAGCAATTTTTCATTGGAGGCAGCTTTATTCCCTCCTCGTTCTGGGTTCCTCCTTTTATGTTCAGTAACAGGAAAGCACAGCTGTATTTCATTAACCCCTTTCTAATGGTGCCGCATCTCCCTAATTGCTTCTTCCTGTTTGATTACTTTCAGGCTACGAAACAAGCAGGACAGTGGATATGCATGGCTTACCCAGGGGCTCCTACTGACTACCAAAGTGAACCCAGTGCAATCATGACTCCTGAGAGCAGAGAGCCTTTCTCTGCTTCAATGGGTCAGAGAAATGAGCCAGAAGGAGAGACCTCAAGTGTGGGAAAGATTCAACTTGCTGTCCCTGGCTCTAAACAGAGGAAGGGAGAAAAAGACTGTAAGTAGCTTCTAGAGGCTGAGAAAAGCCCTCAGCTAACAGCCAGTAAGGTAATGGGGCTCTTAATCCTACAGCTTTGAGGAACTGGTTTCAGCCAACAATCTAAATGGCAAAGAAGTGAATCTTCCTCTACGAGGAGGAAATGCATAGAGGAACATAGCCCGGCTGAGCCCTCCTTTCAGATGAGACCCATGCCAGACTTCTGACCTACAAACTGTAAGGTAATAATTTGTTGCTTAAGCTATTAAATTTGTGGTGATCTGTTACAACAGCAATTGAAAAAACCCACATTCATATTTCAATACCTTGTTTAACCGGAGGCCCCACTTCTGTTTCGGACTTCTCGAGCCTACCTGGATGTTTCTGTCTCTCTTCTATCCACTCCTCTAGAGTTCTCCTTCCCACCAGCTCATTAGATGTTTATGACTTTGGCAATGGGCAAAGACTGTTCTTGCATTATTTGGCTTTATTCCTAACTTAGAGATTTACATGTAAACTCCATACTCCTGACAGTCAAAGCCAAATTTTTGTAGTTGCAAACACAAGATAAGCACAGAAAAACAGCTTTTCTCTCTCTCAAATATCAGGGATAACTTTCAAAATGATTTTGGACCTCAAATACATGAACACAAATGATTCTTTCCATATTTGTTTATTTTGTGATCTCTCTTCCCCGGAGAAATAATCTTCAGCTTCATGTCCTAGTTTCAATGGTGGCAGAGCTGGTTGGAAAAAAGGAATGACAGAGCATAAAAATAATAACTTGATTAATGTTTTCAATATACTATGCCACAATGCCATTTTTTTAAATCATTAAGGCCTTTATTATAAGACTCCTTTCAAAGTTTTAAGGATTGATCGATTCCTTTGACTTCTAGTTTTGACTTCTATGGTTTGATACGGTTTGAATTTTCTTACTTTAACTTTTTTTTTTTTAAAGAATGACTAATTTAACAGCAGGGGGTGGTACCAGAGATTGAACTCGGGGGCACTCGACCACTGAGGCACATCCCCAGCCCTATTTTGTGTTTTATTTAGAGACAGGGTCTCACTGAGTTGCTTAGTGTCTCACTGAGGTTGGCTTTGAACTTGTGATCATACTGCCTCAGCCTCTTGAGCTGCTGGGATTATAGGCATGTGCCACCATGCACAGCTGACTAATTTTTTAAAAAAAATTTTTGGTTGTATATTGACACAATACTTTTTTAAATTTATTTTTATGCGGTGCTGAGGATGGAACCTCATGATTCACACATACTAGAAGAGCACTCTACCACTGAGCCACATCTTCAGCCCCCAGCTAATTTTTTAATGTGAAAACACACATAAAATAAATTTACCCTCAACAATTTTAAAGTGTATTCTACAATATATTCACAACTGCATGTACTATAACAGTAAAATGGCTCTTGAGAAATGTTGTATCTTGCATGACTGAAACTCTATATCCATTGACCAACTCTCCATTTATCTTTCCTACAGTCCTTGGCGTCCACATTCTACTTAATGTTTCCATGAGTTTGATCACTTTAAAAGCTTCATAAGTAGAATTATACAGCATTTGTTTTTTGTGATTGGCTTATTTCACTTAGTGTAATGCCCTGTTGTATCATTTGATGGGACGTGGTAACCTCAGAAGCCCCCACTTTCTTTGTGTCTGAAAGGAAAAAGTCACACAATGCCTTGACCATTCTGTGACCCAGTCAGCTTTAGATTGTCCCAAGCAATCTAAATACCTATATCAGTGATACAGGTATCTCTATCATTGCCCAAAACATTGAAAGAAGCTGGCCCTGGCCCTGCACCCAATTCCTTAAATCTTCTTATAAACTCCGTGCCCTGGCCTCCTTGCTGCAGGCATATGTAGGCAGAATGCCCCTTTTTCCTTGAAATCCATTTTGAAGATATGCTGCAGCATTCAATAAATAGGTTCCCCTGATAAATGCACTGGGCAGATCACCCTGGAATTTAATACTTCTTTCTTTGGAATCCCAGCTGCCCCCATCTCAGGACAACATAGCAGAAAGCGTAGTGGGCTTCCAGTCCACACAACCCAGGCCTTTGTGTTTGTGTCTGCGTGGCTGGCAAAGGGGCAGTACTGTCTGTGTGTCCACATTTTACTGATCCTTTTAGTGTCCTTCCACTTCTCTGCCAGCACTCTTTTTATTACAATTATTAGCACATATTAGTTGTACAAATTAATGAGACTCACTGTGCTATTTCCATACTTGAAAATATCATGTGTCAATTATACCTATTCTCCCTAGTTTTATCCTCTACTCCTTGTTCCCTGCTCCCTGACCCCCTTCCCAATCCCTTGTAGTTTTTCTTCTAATTTCATGTCATCCTTTTTTTTTAAACTTTCCATGTATGAGAGATAACATATGATGTTTGTCTTTTGGTGTTTGACTTATTTCACTTAATATGATGCCCTCCTGTTCCACCCATTTTCCTGCAAGTGACAGGATTTCATTCTTCATGGCTGAGTAATATTTCATTATATGTATATATACCATATTTTCTTTATCTATTTGTCCATTCACAATATGCCAATTGCTCTTTTGCTGATATTGGCCAAGCCACATCTTCTCTCCTTTCCACCCTTCATAACCCAGGCTTGGCAAATGAAGGTATGAAAAGCATATGATATTGAAGTAGGACACCCAAGAGGGTAACACTTTCCTTCCCTATTGCTTCTTTTAGGGTATGTCTGTTTTTCTCTACCTTGTTTTTGGTCAGGAAAGAATAAACATCTTCATTCTAAAGAACTGCAAATCCTCCCTTTCCCTTAATGTTAAGGCAAAGGCCCGTTCTTGAAGGGTGTTTACCTGAACTCCTCATTCTTGAACCATTAACCCTTTTAGTTCCTCTGAGCAGTAAGGTACTAACTAGTATTCGATGGGGCCCTAGCCCTTGCTTGACTTGGTTTTTGATGTATTATATCCCCAAACCTTTGGTTGGGCTACAAAGTTGACCAGTGCAACAATCGGACTCATCCATCTAAGCAAAACTATTTTGTCCCATCCCAGGGGGGAAGCATGAGACTGGATACATAGTAGGTATGCAATGAACTCCTCATCAAGAGGAAGTCACATCTTTACAATTATTTTCTAGATATAATCCAGGAAAATTATATGAGCAGCCCTGCATTCCCTGAAATCTTAGGATATGAATACTATTACCCAGGTAAAACTGCCAGGCAGACAGATCTGACCTGATAGGCAGAAGAGGAGACTAAGATGGTAGAAGGAGAAATCTATTCTACAAGTTCATGATACCCACCCGGAAGGCAGGATGCTTTCTCTAATGATAGAACATACCCACTTCTTACAAGGGAAAGTGCTTATTCCACTGGACAGAGTGATGTGGAGGCCAGGGTCTCGGGTCTTTGTTGAGGACTTTAGCTTTGCATGAATACTCAGATCACAGACTGTCATGTGTTCAGCAAATGCCATTTTCTTTTCTTGAAAACACAGCTGGACTGTGTTTCCCAGCCTCCTTTGCAAATAGGTGGTACCATGTGATTACACGATGGCCAATGGAGTATGAAGAGCATCTCTGAATTCTGCTTCCAGAGCCAGTTCTTAAACATCTTCTGTGTGGGCCTCTGTGCTACCTTTCTTCTCCCAGCTTCTGGCTAGAAGTAGAGGAACCAGCAGAGCAGGCCCTGGGAGATGACCACGCTGCAGGTGGAAGAATTTAGGTTCTTGAATTATAGTGTGAATGACTGCATCCTGACCACTTTGGGGGATATGTATTGTGAGTGAAGCTGAACTCACTTTTTAATAAATCTCTTTGTAGTTTTGCTACAACAGCTTGTAGTTAGCCAAGCTGGCTAATACATAGGTCCGATGAGGAAGGCCGATTTGGGTACCTGTATCCATAATGTGATAGGAACAACTGTTGAGGCTGTTAGGGATTGTAACAAGGGAAATTAAATTGTAGAAAAGGAATACAAACTCTCAGGTTTATGTATGATATATTAGTTTTATTTTGGAAGAAAACTTGAACCTTTTCAGGATGTTGAGATCAAGGAGATACCAGCAAGATCCTCAACTGGAGCAAGCAAGTGTCCCAACAGGGAGCCAGGCAGCACTCTTCCTAGACCACATAGTCATCCCGCAGCCCATGCTAGGGGTGGGCGAGATAGAACCTAGGACCTTAGCATTGTTTTCATGGGCTCTCTGGAAGAGAAAAGCTAAGTGGTTAGAAGTCAGAAGTCCTGGGGGAAATCTATTTCCCCAAACTTACTAGCACCCTTCATTCCAGATGAGAACAGAAATTCCTTCTGTTACATCAGGAGTTACCAACTTTCAACCAATGTTTTCCAAGAAGTTTGCTGACTTTGCAAACAGCTGGAGATCAGGCCTCCTTGGGTCTGGCTGAGAAAAAGGGGCCAGTAATTGGGTCCTTGGGCAAAGGAGGGATATACAGAATGATGTTTTGATGGAACCAAAAACACAAAATGAGAGTGGAGGAAAAAATTGCTCTCTTGGTTATTTTGCAGTGGCAGCCTAGATTTAGAGACAGGAGGCTATTGCCTTATATATTGCCTGTTTCTTTGACTGGAATGTGAGTGACTGCATTCTTCTTACTGGGGTCCCAGCTTCTGAATAGTGAGTGCAGAGCAGACATCAAGCACACCCAGGTCCTAACCCTCCCACCCCAACCAACTTACTCATTGTCCAGGCAGATGTTTCCACAGTAGGTCCAGCAGCACGTATGATTGGGATGTGAACAGCTCAGGACTTTAGTGCACCTTTTCTCACAATACTCTGATGGAGGCTGCACCCAGCACTGTTCAATTTCTTGATCTTTAGCTGGAATGGAGAAGGTAGAAATTGGCAGGGTCCACCCACATACAATTTGAAGAAATCCTTTTCAAGTTGAACAATCCCTTCTAGATCTAGGGCTTCAAGTCACAAATGAAGTAGTTCTCTGACTTCCAAGAAAATTCCAACCAGCCTCTCTTCCCAAGAGACCATCCTTGTATGACATATGCTCCCTCCTTCCACATGTCACCATAGGACCGCAGGACTCTGGGTACTAAAGATAGGACCTGGGATACCCTCACTGTGTATGACACCACACCACTAAATTTATTCTCATATAGCCTTAGATTTCAAGGCCAACAATATTCTCTAGCTCCAGTTTCCATACCTAATTAGCAGAATGGGAAATCTGAGCTAAAGGAGAATAGGAACCTACTTTTCTCGCTTTCTATTTGTTCCCTGTTGATACCACCAATGTACTCTTCCTAAATCCTCTGCCTTTCACTAACCATGACCTTCCTGCTCAGTTAGCCCACATTTTAATCATATGACCACATGATCCATTAAAGACTCCTTATTTGTCTTTTTCATTTTTTCATGTTCTAAAATGTTCTTCCCCTCAAACTAAATATATGTGTTCGATATCATCCTTTTGGTATTTATTAACAATTCATCCCATTGGGGCACAGAGATCTGAAAATATGGTCTCAAAGGGAAGCTCTGTGTCAATGTTTCCTCTATTCCAGCTTGGTCTGACATTGGAAAATATTATTTCTTGCTAGTTCAGGAATGTAGACAAAAGGTATGCTTCCTTTCCACGCTCTCAATGTTGCTTCCAGGGATGGGTGAGGGAGCTTGAAGGGACGCCAGATTGGAAATACCCAAACTAATGTTGCTTGGATGTCTCTACTTACAGAGGGCTCTGATCCTTTAGAGGCTGATCCTGGAAATGTGGGTCCTGATCCAGCTATGAAAGACACCCCAGGACTGGACAGAGCACCTGCCCTCCCTTCCCACACCGTTACCATCTTTGTTCCTGAGGCTTCCTAGTACGGGCAGAAGCATCACAACCCCACAGATGAACATGATGAATAGAAGAATCCAGAGCTTCATGGTTGTCTCTACATGTGTTTGGGTTAACTTCTGGCAGAGGACAGGTCTTTTCCAAATGCTGCTAGGGGTAGAAAAGGAGTTGAGAGTAGGGTAGGAGAGAGAGAGGGAACGTGCTTATTATTGTACTAGTTTTTTTTCTCTCCTACTTTTCATCCTCTGGTACCAACCACCTATCAACTGCCAAGCCAGGCATTACCTTCCCCAAGCTTCTTCCTATCTCACATTCCATCCTCTTTCCTTTGCAAAATTATTTCTTTAAAATATGCATGATTTTTTTATGATTTAAAAATGACCGATCTTCAGATTATATAACTTTTAAAATAAATTAGTTATTCTACCACCTAGGGATGACCAGTACAGGTAGATACTTTAATGTTACAGTCATTTTTTTTATGAAATTGAATATATTATGTGTCTTGGTATTTAATTTGAAAACAATGTAATGGGAGTATATAGTGGAAATCAGTGAAGACACTAAGACAAAAGTCCTAGATTTGACAAGACGTGTGGAGAAGAGTCTCTGCCACAGCCCTCATAAGAAATCAATCCAGCTGGCACCTTGATTTTGGACCTGTAGCTTCCAGAATTGTTAGAAAATAGATTTACTTTGTTTAAGCTACCCAGTTGTAATACTTTCCTATGGCAGCCCTGGCAAATTAATACAATGCATAGTAAGTGTTCATTAAATATTAGCCAGTATTCTTAGCCTACACTTTTAATCTAACTGTACTAGGAAAATACTATTTTTACTTTTAAGTTCATTTTCCAGATTTTTTTTAAAAAAGGTCGTAGATTGATTCCAAAGTCAATGAAATTGTTTATTCAGCAGAACTTGAGAAAAGTTGTTGCCAACAACAGGGTCAGTGGCTCATAAAACCCTCACAGAGATGACACAGAGTTGAAGGAAATGTAAAGAAGATCTTGAAGGATATTTTGGTGGTAAAATGCTTTGTTCAGAGAAATGGAGATTCTGCTTTCTAATTCCAAGTGAGGAGAAAAAGTTTTGTGAGTGTCATTCTGAGAGTTCATTGCATGTCCTCACAAGTGTACGGGGACCCAGTAATGTGTGTTAGGACCATGACTGGAGACTCTAAAGTGTGAGGATCTGGCTAACATGCCTGTGGTAGCAGAAAAGACGGCTGCAGTTTGGGAGGTATCCAAATTATAAAAATATCCAGATAAACCTCCTTATAGCTAAAGTTTAGCACATACAACATTATTTTCATAGCATGAGTTAATGGAGAAACATTCCTGGGCTCTGCTGCCACAAAATTGCTACCGTGATTTTCTCACCAAGAGTTGAGTTGCATTTCTACTAAGTGGACCTGAGACTCACATTTCCCTGTACCTGCCCTGCCCTAGGTAATACAGAGGTCATTTGTTTGCTGCTTAGTATTTTACAGGAGAAAGAATATGGGCACCAGAGTAAGAGAGGCTTGATCTAGAATCCCTAACCCACCACCTCTCAGCTCTGGAACCTGGGCCAGCCACCTAATTCCCAAGACTGATTGACAAGTGACAGGGAGGAAGGTGGAGCAGGCGAAGAGGAGACACTCCAGACTTCCTGCCTACTCCCATCTGCGGCTTTACCTTCCTGAGACCAAATAGGGAAGAATATCAAGGAGACACAGAAAAGGGTAAAATTCCGATATTGGAATTACACACTAACAAGGTGGTGATGGTCCATCCCTGAAAGTCTTTATACTTGTTCAGAAGTTTTCAACCCAAAAAGAGGAGACTCTTCTATACTGTCTAATATGATAGCACCTGACCACAGGATGATTTAAATTCATTAAATCAAATTAAAAATCCGATTGTTGGCCATCTGAGGCAGTCAGTAACCACAGGTAGCTGGGGGCCGTTACTTCAGGACAGCTCAGACAGCATTTCTATTATCAAAAACTCCTGCTGAACAGTGCTACTCTAAATACCCACCAAAATCACTCTGCTGAAAAACAGGTGTAACTGCAGAGATCATTAAAAAGGCACTGTGAAAACTCTTCCTCTTGGCATATGTGAAATTTGGAAGTTGGAAAAATGCATGTTTTAGATACATGAATTATTAGTTGCACTGACTTTTAGGAACACTGGTTGTAGGAGATTGGAGGACAGGCAGGAGATTAGGGAGAGAAAGAAAAGGAGAAATTGTGAACAATCAGATGTTTGGGGACTTCCACTCCTGGACACTTGTATCTGCTCTTGGACCTTCTCCATTCAAACCATGTCCCTGCCTACTGGCCTAGGCGTGGTTGGATGATAGAACATCACCAAGTTGAGAAGTGGAGACTTCGTTTACCATTGGGTGACATTTATGTCAAAGAATACAGCTTAATTGGTGAAGGCCAATTAAAAGAACTATCTTTTAAGTATGGTAGACTTCCAGAAATCCTGCAAATCACTCACATTCTTTGCCCAGGGAAGTCAACTAGCAAAGGCAGTTTGCCCAGCCTTTGAGCCTGAGGATCTGAGTATTCTGATCCCGTGAAGACAGCAGCACAATGCAGGACGGGGGTGCAGGGCTTAGACTTTGTTACCCACTTCCAAGTGGGGATGTGAGGTATGGCTAACTGGCTGAGGGTGGACATGGATTGCAGTGGGCCTCTGGGTTCCTGGCACCTGCCTTTTGCAGAAAGAAGGAGGAAGACTGGAATCTTGAGAAAGGAACACAATAAACCCAAAGCAATTGGTTTGGGTTTGAATACAAAGGCTATTTCTTTGTATTCAAAAAAGCATCCTAGACTCAAGTTTTCCAGAACTTCAAGATCTGTTCATTTATTAAAGCCACATTCTTGGTTTAACATCATGGCCCCCAAGAGGTGTTCAAGATCCTGGAGATGCCCAATCTCTTTCTTTGCACATTTTAAGCATACTGAATTATCTCAGAGGAGAAAAACGTCATCATGCCCAGGGCTCTTCTCAGATCCTGCCCAGGCTGGGTGTTTCTCATATACAGAGTTTCTCACATACAAAGAATTCTGGGTGAATTCTTTGGCCATCTGAGATAAAGTATAAGATAATTAAAAGATCTACAGACATCAGAATGACATAAGAGCTACTGCTGCCCCCCCAAAATGTGGGCTCCTGGATTTCCCAGATACTGTTAAGAGAAAGTGCTGGATTTAGAGTTAGAAATACCAATATCTTGTTTTGACTATGTCCCTTTTACTTTGGGGACCTCAGACAGGTCACATCACCTTTCTCTCAATTTCCTTATTTGAACAAAAAGGGTAACCTAGGGATCATAGGAATGCTGCTCATAGAAACAGCATTGCTTCCACCTGGGCAGAGAACACATCCAAGCCCACCACAAACAAAAACTCAGGCCTCAAGACCTGTTCCCCACCTACCTCTGGAGGTGACTATGGACTGACCAACAGATCTTGTGTCTTGCTTCTTGTTATTGGGACGGGGTGACTGAAAGCTGAAACAGAAGCCAAAGAGCAGGAAAACGAAGTTTAAAGGCTTAGAACCTAGTAGTGATTTAGGTGGCAGATCTTTGGTTCTACCCCAAAACTAATGTTGGCTGTACTACATTACATTTATACTCATCCATCCAGAAATATTTTCTTTGATATAGGCAGTGTTTCCTGTAAGCTGGAAAGAACATTGTGTGCCTGGGTTATAGCTCTGGCTACCCACAGTATACCTAAGTCACATGACCCCAGAGTCCATCAGATGCATCTGAGTTCACCCACAGACAGGGGGCTGAGGACAGAGTCTATCTTCAACATCCCATCCTGCTCAGTATTGATTCTCCTTTGCCAATAAATACATAGCACTATCTCCCACCAAATGCCCTCCAGATCTTATGTAGATAAAAAGATATTGAATGGGAAGGATTTTGGAAGAGCTTGATGACCATCTAGCAAACAAAGGAAATGAAATGATCAAATATAGTGGCAAGATGTTGACACAGGCTTGTTGATTGAGGGGTGGAGAGATTCATTCACCAAATACTAGGGTGGGGCATTATATCCGACATGCATCATGCAGTTCGGAGATCTTTAGAAAAGAGTCAGTGGACCAGAGTCAGGGACCCTCAAGAAGCAGACTTCCTTCTCTAAACCCTGTCTACAGGAATAGTTTACACAGTGGCAGGAGAAGTCTATATATCAGCAATTCTTCCCACGTTGTGTTGGGTTCATGGAGTACCAGGAAGGACATGCCAGGACTCCAAACACTCTGCTGAGGAGGATGAATCAGTACAAAGACAAAGTACAGAGTGCAGAGACCTGGAAACAAAGGCCTGTGAATAAACCAGAAGGATCTTTGATGCAGATGAAAATGGTGCTCACAATGCTTTGGATGTGGTTTGTCCTCCAGAGGCTTGATCCTCAGCGTAGCAATGTTAAGAAGTGGTATCAACTTTAAGAGGTGGACCAAGTGGGAGGTAGGTAGGTCCTTGGGGGCACTGTCTTTGGAAGAGGTTGATGCTGGTATGGTGGAGTGAGTTACTTCTCACGAGTAGGTTGTTTAAAATGAAGCCACCCCACACTTGTGGCTCCTTCTGCACATAGCTGTTTCCCTTTTCACTTCTCTGCCAAGGAAGCCCTCATCAGAGGCAGTGAAGGAGTCCCTCATCAGAGGTTGAACAGATGAAACTGCCCAATCTTGGAATTTCAGCCTCCCAAACAAAACCTTGGTTTCCCTTTTCCAGTTTCAGGGCTTTGCACATGCTAGAGAAGCAATTTACACTAATTTACATCCCCATCCCCAAACATCTTTTCTTTATAGAGTTATCTAACCTCTGGTACTTTGTTATAGTAACAGAACAAATACAATGCCTAACCTAAAATAATTGAATTATGCATTTTTAAGACATTGGTAGGAAAATTATATTCTGTGCAGAGCAATCACTGTCTTTTGCTGTATCTGGTCCAGATCCTGATGATCTTAAAGGGCCTATTTCTTCCACTAAGTTCAAGATCAATGAATACTTCCTTTAAACTTGCCCTGAGCCCTTGGCTGATAGGTCCCACATTGTATTAGTCAGCTTTCTGTCACTGTAACAACCACTTGAGGTAATCTGTTTATAAAGAGAAAAGGTTTATCTTTGCCTCAAAGTTTTGGAGGTTTCAGTCCATGATTGGTTAACTCTATTGCTGCTTTGGGTAAGGCAGCACATGTGGCAGGAGCTTGTGGTAGAGCAAAACGACTGACCTCATGGCCAGAAAGAGAGGAAGAAAGAGAGAGAGAGAAAAAGAGAGTAAGAGAGAGGGGTGTGTCCCACTATCTTCTTCAAGGGCATGTATGCTCTCAGTGACCTAAAGACCCTAAAGACAAGGCCCCACCTCTTGAAGGTTCCACCAATTCCCAATAGCACCATGGTCTGGGGATCAAGCCTTTAACACACAGTCATTTGGGAGATGTTAACAGATCCAAACTACAGAATGTTGGTTCCTTTTCCTGTCTGAGTTCTAAGATATTTATAGTGTACACCCATTGGCCTTCTCTTCCCATGCCCTCCACTATTCTCTCTCACATAGTATTATGCACATCTTAAATTCCATGATGTGTCCATGTTTCTGCCAACTGCAAGATTGTGTTTTGGTGTCTACTCTCAGAGTCCCCATTCCTGAGTCCTCCCTAAGTCCTAATGACTGACAGCTATTTGCATTTTGAAAGGGGTCTGGTCTCCAAAGGGGAAAAAAAAATAGCTAATGACAGGACTTTAAGCATCACCTAGAAATACTATTGCGACAGGAAGGCCTGTATGATTGACCTCAAATGAAAGGGTGAGGATCAGGTGTCTTTGAGTAAAACCATCACACTCAGAAAACAATTGGGAAGACAGTTTGTATAGAGTTCTTGGGATGAAGAAAGTAGAGGAGAGGAAGCAGATGAGGAAGGAGCTGAGAGGGAGGGCTGGAGGAGGTGGAGGAGGGCTGGAGGAGGTCGGGAACTGTGCAGTATAGCCTGCTGTGGGGCTAAAGGAATTTAAATTGAGAAATGAGGTTGTAATTGGCTCACAGTCACACGGGGATGAGGAAAGGCCCGCAAGAACCAACCTCGCTTCCTACAACTTCCCCACATTTTACAGTCTTGAAGAGAGGAAAGCCAGCTCCTGGCCAGTGTTGGGATTGGCTGTTTTGAATTCTGACATCCAGCTCTGCTTCCTCCACCAATTTACACGGAGTCTCCACAAATTTACACCAATTTACACGAGAGTTGCTTGGCTAACTATTCAAATCTCATGCGTCCCAGATGAAAGGGTTTTCTTCCAGGATCTCTCTTCAAGTGGCTGTAAATCACATCCAGAGTGCAGGGGAAGAGAAGCGTGAAGGTTCTGGTCCCTGGCGCTGTGATGTGTGGCTGGGGAACAATTTTTGGGGAAAGAAAGATAGACTGCATTGAGCATCTACTGTATGCCATAATGGCGCTAGTATATGTCATCTATTTCATCCTCATGGCTGAAGTTCAAGACGCTGTGGCTCCATGCTGTCAGACACTGTGACAGAGGTCATTGAGTCTGTAGAGGTGGTGAGATTTCCCCGGTGTTATGAAGCTGGAGGATATTGAAGACAGGATTGAAGACGGCCGGTGAAGAGAGGAGAGAAGGGCACGAGGGCAAGAGACAAGCTCAGCTTCCAGACATACAATGTTTCCAAAGTTCCTTAAAGAAAATAGCCAAAAGACTGTTGCTCAGTCTTGCTCTATTTATTTTCTGGTATTTTCCATGATTTGAAGAAGTTAGCATGTTCATACTCTACAGAGAAAAATAGTTTATTTGAAAGTCAAATTGCAGTCTCTCTTTTTCTCTCTCTACCCCTGTGTATGTGTGAGGTATCTTAGAGATGGTACAAAAGTCTAAACATGAAATTTATTTATTTATGCATCATATACAGTTTATACACATAGGTTGAAGGTAATTTTAATTTTGTACATCTTTGTGGTGCACTTGCATTTTAACTCATCACAAGATCAAATTATGAATTTTTCCTTCTGCATCATGCTAGCCCTCAAAAGGTTTCACAATGTGGGTTTCAGATTTTAGATTAGGGATACTCAGCCTGTATATATGTTTGTCAAATACCAGCTTACTTTTTCACCTGTGAATTCTACCTCTTTTACTATAGCCTAAAAACATTAAGAATTTCTGAATAAAAATGCTTAATATGACACATTGTAAAATTTCATGAATTAGTGCAACACAAATAATTGGCAGTACTTAAAAGCTGGACAATTATAGCAATCAATGTTTTGGGAAATAATCACATGACTATATAAAATGGCAAAAGATAAATAACAAAGATGGCTGGTGAAAAAAGTGAGGGAAAAAAGAGGTTGTTCATGCTCAGTGCATGGAGAAACTAAAAAATAATACAATGACACATGGGTTGATTTTAAGTAGTAAAATGAAAATCTTTTAAATTATAGTTTTCATTGCTTCTTTAAAAATTTTGTAATCAGAGAACAGAAACATATTGTGTATTTCATAAAATAAATTCCATTAGCAAGAAGAGAGGGTTGCTTATGGGAGAGGATGTGTCACCCTGCAGGAGCCCAACTCCATATAATAGGACAGGGCAAGGGGGCAGGCAAAGAGGAGGACATAGGACACCCTCTCTCCTGGCGTGGCCAGCAGAGACAGCGAGGAGCTGAACACAATCTGTCTTGTGGATTACCCTCACACACAGCTCTGTGAGGAAGTCGTTGCCATCCTGGCCAGACTTAGACTCATGGC
>CM053401.1:167436941-167449941 GCA_028644305.1 Xerus rutilus
TCCTGTTGTCAGTGGAACTCAGTCACCGGGGGCACAGTGTCTCCGAGTGGGTGAAAGCACAGCTCCTGTGAAACGGTGCTGGAGCTGGGTCCAGGCTCGGGCAACATGCAGCCACCTGGGGCATGGCATCAAATGTGAAGAGGTGTCTGCCCTTCCCAGAGCAGCTGTGCAGCCCTGTGCTCCAGCCCAGGGCTTGCTGCTGGGCTTCAGGTAGAGACAGCAGAGGAGGAGACCTCCTCCCCAGACCAGAGCCTCTGACCCACCTCAGGAGCATCACAGGGCCCCAGGTATTTCAGGCTCGCCTCTGCCTCTGACAAGAGCTGCTCTTGGACCAGGGACCTGAGCAAAGGCATCATGACCAACCACCAAGACAGGCGTCACTGAAGCAGCTGGGCAGTCAGGGATATTCTGCAAGAGCCCTTCTTGGCTTTTGCCTCGGACAGCCTCACTTACCAAGCATCTTTCCAGGCCAAGGGGAGAGGGAAGTGCTGGGCTCACCTGTCCCCTCTCACTGGCTCAGGACCACGGAGCATGCATGTTACTGGAAGTGTTTTTATAAGCGTTCTGCCATGACTGGTGTGGAGGGAGCCCTCGGGACACCCCTCAGTGCCCCCGAGAACCCAGAGGCTGTACCCACATGCTGGCCGCTGGGGGAGCGCAACCCTTCCTTCCTGGTCACTCTGCTCTGCCTCCTGGGGAAGCATAGGTGTGTCCCTGTGTTAAGTAGAGTGTGGGAGTGAGGACGGGAGGACTCCCAGAGACCATGAATCTCAGGGGGGCAGAGGAGGAAGCCAATGGGAACCAGCCAGGTTGTGGTGTCTCTAAGGTCAAGGCCCAGCCTGCAGTGGAACCCAGATGGGGCTGTTTGAGACCAGGCACAGCCCCGGGTTGCCACAGCTTTGCATTTTGTTCTCCTGTGCCCCAGACATGCTTCTTTCTCTATGTGAATGAAAAGAGAGAACTCTGGAAGGATCTCCTTCTCCTCGTACTCCATGGTGTTGGGAAGCTTCTGCCTCATTTTCATACTTTGGCTGCACCTGAAACTCACAGATGGGTGTCACCAACGCCATCACCAGCAAGGTGTGTCCTGCTCCTACTCCTGGTTGTAGTGTGCCTCCTTCCAAACCCAGGATGCAGTTCATGCACTACAGTAAGTTATTTGAAATGCAAGGGATGGGTTTAGTTGTGAGCACAGTACCTACCACCAAGAAAAGTGCATCAGACAAAATACCCTTAGAATATATATGACATGTGGCATTCAAGGACAGTCTTTTCTCCAGAGGAAGTTGTTCCTAACTCTGAAACTAACTCTGGGGGCTGGGGTTATGGCGTAGTGGTAGCGTGCTCGTCTAGCATGCGTGAGGCACTGGGTTCGATCCTCAGCACCACATAAAAATAAAATAAAAATATTCTGTCCACCTACAACTAAAAAAATAAATAAATATTTTTTTAAAAAAAGTACACCCCTCTGATCTGATGTTGTAGCTTAGTGGTAGAGCGCTTGCCTAGTAGTGTGAGGCACTGGGTTTGATCCTGAGCACCACATAAAAATAAATAAATAAAATAAAATTATTGTGTCCATCTACAACTAAAACTATTTTTTAAAGTATACCCATTGGTTAATATATCCACTATTTTGGGAAGTGTTCCCTTCCTGAAAATCTTCAGAGAGGGGTGGTAAAACACAGAAGCAAGGGTCTAAGTCATGGGTGCCTTAAACTTCTGATTTCTAAAATTATCCTGAATTGGTATTGCTGAGTATTGTTGCCCCTTATATTGATTCAAGAATTGTGTCATTGACTCACTGCATGGCAGTCTGATGACATCAATGCCATCTGTGCTGCTGCCACCCCAAGACTACCACCACCACTTGCTTCCCTGGAGCCACACTGCTGCAGCCTTTGGGACCTGCTGTAGAAGTGGACACATTCTTCATCTCTGTGGTGTTCTTGGTCACACATTTATGGAGTTTCTGAAGGGCAGTGGAGACTACTGCCAGGCACATTAGGACCTCTGTGCAGACACGTGAACTGCAGAAATTCATTACTACTCCACCAAGAAGCCCCCACATAGTGGCTAACCTGGATATTTCTCATTCACCCCAATTTCATACTCAAAGCTCTGAGAGTATCAAGTGGTGTATATTGAAGTAGACCAGTTACTTTGCATCATTTATGTATTCGGTTTAAAAAAAAATCTTTCATAACCTTATTAAGTGTTTCTTTTTAAAACTAAATTAACAAGCCTTGAATGAACAGCCCTGCTCCTGTGGAAGTCACATACAAGAACATGAGATTTCTTATTACACACAATCCAAGCCAGGCAACCTTAAACAAATTGGTAGAGGAACTTAAGAAGTATGGTGTTACCACAACAGTAAGAGGATATGAAGCAACCTGTGACATCATTGTGGAGAAAGAAGGCGTCTGTGTTCTGGATTGGCTTTTTGATGGTGGGGTCCTCTGTCTAACCAAATTGTCGATGACTAGTTAACTCTTGTAAAAATAGGATGGGTCTGGAGGTTCAGTCTGAGTATACTGGCGTAGGGCCACAATGTGAGCTCTCTTGGCACACTAGGTAAGCCTGGAGGCTAGATGCACAGGTGTTAGCCTAGTGACTAGAGCTACTGGGGACAGCCTGGTGCTGGGAACAGCACAGAGCCTGATGCCTCTAGGGCTGACCTAGCCCCGAGGCACGTTGGGAGCCTAGAGCTGCTGAGGTAGACTTGTTTGTAATTTATTTCCCCAACAGTTCAAAACCTGACTTATCATCTACCAGTTATTTATTTGCTTATTTGATCTTGTTTACATGTAAAGTAGTTTCAGGAACACAAACCTCCATGAAGTATTGACCAGAGACCTGCTCTCCCAGAAACTCAGTGAAAGGCCTGCTTGCCAATTCCCCATGTTAAAATGGCACATGAGAAATAAACTTTTATTCTAAAAAGCCCAGGAGATTCGTTTATCAGTTCTAAGTTTATTAAATGGGACGGCAAAAATTGTAACCTTATGTATGTTATGGGATGGAAACAATAATTGGGAATTATAATAAGGGTAGTCAGAGATAATAGGATGGAAAAGGAAGGGAAAAAAGGCCCCACTGTTGGTAAATGAGTTTGTTTATCAAGGGTTTCCTCCTGCTCACCTCTCAGGAAGTATAGTTCAGTAGTCCTACAAGTAGCCACTCAATACTGCCCTGAGGTCTCTTAAATATCTCCCAGCTCACATAGGTGGTAGGCCGGTGGGAAGTTCATATTCTCACACGTTTTTAAGATTTCTCTGTAAGAGAAAAAATTTAAATACTTAGAGGCCAAGGAATTCTGAGAAACAAGCATTCATTCCCAGGCTTGACAGTACCCATACCTGCCAATCGATAGGCAGGAATATCTTATTATAACAACTGAAATTGTCCACACCTGAGCAGGTGAGGAGTAGAGACTTTAGGCCTGGCTGAGCCAAATGAGCCCATAGAAAGGTCTAGGCCCATTTGGAGGCAGTGGTCAGAAATCTGGACTAGCAAAGCTGATGACCGCTATACAGAAGACAACACAGACATTGATTATATAAGAAAAGAGGCTGTGGGCTCTCAGCTCTTTCATACTTCGTATTTGCCAGTGAACTGCTTTCCAGGTTTGGGGGACACTTATCTTCTACTATTTTTGTGTCTTGGATTTGGGAAACTCTAGTCATCTGTTTAGGAATAATGAGCTCTCAGAAGAGGGTGGACATCGGTGAAGACACATACCCAACCACGCATCTCCCAACTTACGTTTTTCCAGCAGATGTTACCACAATAGGTCCAGCAGCACGTGTGGTTTTTGTGTACACATTTGAAGGTCCTAGAGCACTTCCTGGTACAATCTTCAACGTTCGGCTCTCCCCAGCACTCCTCGAGTAACTGTTCACCTCGAAATTGAAATGAATGGTAAGAGGTTTGGCATCATTGCCAAACCTAGGAAGAGAAACCCTTCATACCCTTCTGCTCCTTCTAGAATCTTGGCCCCCAGTCCCCCAGCAAGGTATGTATCTGCCTTACAAGAAAATTCCCTTCCGAAGCCTCCTCAGCTCTCACCCAGTGTGTTGTCCCCGACTGTTGCTTCTCCATGGACCACATTGCCCCCTCTGTCTCCACAGGTCCTGCCAGTGTTGCAGGTCCTGGGCCCTCTTGGAGCATCCTGGAGACCAGACTCGGCAAACCCCCAGCATCCATGCCTCCTCCCATGAAATCTGTGCTAACAGGAGATTTCAGGACCTGGCAGGGAGAGTAGAGAGCAGACTTTCTTCCTTCTTCCCTTCCTGTCTGACTCTGCCTTTCACAACTCAGTCTCTCTCCAGATTCTTACCTCTCTTGGTCCATTTTCTTAGTCCCTCCAGTGATCTCATTTTATTCTCATCTGACCCCCAACTTTGCTCCACTAAGGAACTCTCACATGCCTTTTTTCCACACTCTGAAAGATGTGTACACGTTAAGGAGATATATAAAGAAGCACCCATTTGGTCCTCATCGAAGTAAACATATTAGGGCAAGAACTGATGAAGCTATGGAAAAGTAGAATAGCTCTGTATTGGCACCCCAACTTCCAAGATATTGGGAAATACTATCTGCATTGCTTACAGAATTTGTATAAAGTTGAAATATGCTCATTGCTGTTTTCAAGGTGGGAAGAGGGAGACCAAAGGACCTCAGCTTGGGAATTTCTTGGATCTCTGTGCATATGAAAATGATTCTCCAGCGGGTGATGCTGGGAAGGTGGGTCCTGAGTCAAATACGTCAGATGTGATACCCCATCACTTGCTCAGGAATGAGCTCTGCCCGTCTCCTTCAGTTCCCAATGCAGTCTCACCACTTACCATTATTTTTTGGCTTCATTTCTCCCAGCACATACAGCAGCACCATACAGAGGAATGTCATGAACAGGGGTGTCCAGGACTTCATGATGCTGACCACGCGTGTCTAATATGCTGCCAGGGAGATTTTTTTTTCCTTCCCAGTTGATGCTAGAGATCAAGAGATTTAAAAAAGGGAAGTAAAGATGTGAATCAAGAGGAAGCGCTTACCAACTTGCTTCAAACTTCTACTTGTCCTTCCTTGCCCCTACCCCTCAACAACAGACATGCTCCTTAAGATTGTGAGGTCTTTGTCTATCTGTCCCTCACTTATTTCACATAACATAATGTCCTCCAAGTCCAAATGACAGGATTTCATGCATTTGATGGCTAAGTAGTATTCCACTGGGTATGTATAGCATGTTTTCTTTATCCATGCATCTGCCAGAAATTTTATCTTGAATATTGTGAATAATGCTGCAACCAACAGGCAAATGCAGGTGTCGTACCCACATGCTGACTTCATTCTCTTTGGAGATGTACCCAGCAGTGGGATTGCAGATTGTAGCATAGTTCTATTTTTAGTTTTTTGAGGAACCTCCATACTGTTTTTTTATAGTGGCTATACTCATTTACATTTGCACCAACAGTGTATACATTTCCTCTTTATCCACATATTCACTAGATTTGTTATTTTCACTTTGTCTTTTTGATAATAGCCATTCTCCCTGGGATAAGATGGTATCTCATCATGGTCATTATTTCAGTTTCCTTAATGATTAGTGATGTCGAGCATTTTCCCATACATCTCTTGCCCATTTTTATATCTTCTTTTGAGATATGTCTATTCATATCTTTAACCTCTTTTAGAACTGGGTTATTTTTGTATGTTTGTTTTGCTGTTAGGTATTCTGGATATTAACCCTTTGCCAGATATATAGTTTGCAAATGTTTTCTCCTATTCCGTAGGTTATCTCTTCATTGTGTTGGTTTCTCCTTTGCTGTGCAGGAACTTTTTAGTTTGATGTAGTATGGTTCATTTGCCAATTTTTTATTGTTGCCTGTGTATCTGGGCTCACAATCAAAAAATAATTGCCTAGGTCCAATGATCCAAGCATTTCCCCTATGTTTACTTCTCATAGTTTAATGTCTTTTTTTTTTTTTACCTTTGGTACTAGAGAATGAACTCGGGGATACTCTACCACTGAACCACATTCCCAGCCCTATTTTGTGTTTTATTTGGAGACAGGGTCTCACTGAGTTGATTAGCACCTCGCCATTGCTGAATCTGGCTTTGAACTCGCGATTCTCCTGCTTTGATTATTATAGTTTTGTGGTATATTTTGAGATCTGATAGTAAGATCTCTCCATTGTGTTCAAAATCACCTAGGATATTTAGCATCTTCTGTGGTTCTACACAAACTTCAGGATTGTTTTTTATAATTCTGTGAAGAATGACATTGATATTCTGATGGGATTGCAAATTGAACTTGTGGATCACTTTGGATAGTATGGACATTTTAACAATGTTTATTAACAACTGTGAATATTAATTCTTACAACCGATAAACAGGATAACTTTTCATTTATTTATATCCCCTTTGATTTCTTTCATCAATGTTTTTGTAGTTTCTGTAGAAATTTTTCACATCTTTGGCTAAATTTATTTCTGAGTAATTTAATTTTTTGTAGCTATTGTAAAAGGAATTGTTGACGTGCTGTCTCTTTCAGATAGCTTACTATTAGCATATAGAAATGCTACTGAATTCTGTGTGTTGATTCTGTATCCTACAACTTCCCTGAATTTATTAGTTCCAATGATTGTGTGTGTGTGTGTGTGTGTGTGTGTGTGTAGTCTTTAAGGTTTTCTATGTACAAGATCATGTCATCTGCCAATAAGGACAGTTTGAACTCCTACATTCCAATATGAATGCCCTTTATTTCTTTCTGTTACCTAATTGATCTGGCTAGGACTTCCAGTACAATGTGGTGTGAAAGTGGGTACACTTATCTTATTCCAGAACTTACAGGAAAAGCTTTCAGTATTTCCCTATTCAATTGTTAGCTGTGAGTTTTTCATACATGGGCTTTACTGTGTTGAGGTACATTCCTTCTATACCCAATATGTTGTTTTTCTCAATTGTATTAATTGCTTTTTCTGCAACTATTGAAATAAGCACATGGTTTTTGTACATGAAACTGCTAATGTGGTGTATAATATTTATTGATTTGTTTATGTCAAATCATCCTTGTATTCCAGAGATAAATCCCCCTTATTCATAATGAATGATCTTCTAATGTGCCATTGAATTGAGTTTACTAGTATTTTGTTGAGGATTTTTATATCTATGTTCATCAGGGATATTGACGTAGAGTTTTCTTGTTTTGTTGTCTTTATCTGCTTTTGGTATCAAAGCAATGCTGACCTCAGAAGGAGTTTGGAAGAATTTCCTTCTCTTCAATCTTTTTGAGTAGTTTGAGAAGAATTGGTATTCATTCTTTAAATATTTGGCAGAATTGTGAAGTGAAGACATCAAGTCCTGGGCTTGTCTTTGATGGAAGACTTTTTATTTCTGCTTCAATCTCATTGCTCATTGTTTGTTGGTTCATGTCTTCTATTTCCATAATTCAATTTTGGTGGTTCGTTTGCATCTCCACTTCTTGTTTCCAATTTTCTTAGTCTGTTTTCTGTTACTAATACAGAATACCCGAGACTGGGTGGTTTAGAAAGAAAATAAATTTACTGTGGTTCATGTACATGGAAGCTGGGAAATCCAAAGCAGAGTGCCAGCATCTGCTTGGCTTCTGTTGAGAACCTCATGGCAGAAAGGCAAATGGGTGCACGTGGAAGACAGAAGCAAAGAGAAACTCTCATGACATCTTTCCCATGCCCATGGAAAAAGCATTAATCCATTTCTGAGGGCTCTGCCCCCATGACCCAAACCCCTCCCAGTTGGCCTCACTTTCCAACACTGTCACATTGAGCAATTAAGACGCAACATGAATTTTGAGGACAAACCATTTTTAAACCATGGCAAAGAAAAATGACAAATATTCAGAAGTATTATGATGAACAGGAAAATATGCATGCTATGTGTAACCCATGTGTTTATTCTACCAGCAGGATACATATCTTGTCTTACTGTAAGAGGGAAATGCTCTCCCATTTGCCACCATACTGAGGATAGTTAGTGTAGTCTGGACATGAACACTGGGCTCAGAGTGGTCTGGACTTGATTCTCAACCTCAACATATTTAGATTAATCGAAGTTATGTGATTGACATAACAGTTTCTTCATCTACAGTATGAGTCATATTAATATCCACATTGCAAATGTTGAATATACAAAGCACTTAGCAAAGGGTCTGGCACACAGTACTTGCAAAATAAATGCTGGCTATTACTATTAAGCTTGGACTTCCTTTTCTCCCCCAGAAGGGTAAAAGTCATTGACTTTGTTGTGGAATTTAAAAATTTTTATCGATTTATTTAATCTACTTGAAACAAATTCTTATGATTGAATAAAGTTCTAACCTTCTTTTATCCACCCTCAATTCATTTATCCTACAAAATATTTATATAAAATGACTGTCGTCTGTATTATAAGGACTGAGGGTACAGTTGTAAACCTTCCTCTCACAAAGCTCACTTCTGATAGAGGGAACTGGGAGTAAAGGAGGTACAGAAAAGAAATCCATAGTGTAGTATATGGATATTGGTGTGAAGGAGAACAGCATAAGTTAAGAAAGGGTGTGGGATCTGCAAAATAAACACAGTATATGCAAAACAAATGCTGGCTTTTTTAAGTTTTTTTTTTTTAGTTGTCAATGGATCTTTATTTTATTTATTTATTTATATGTGGTGCTGAGAATCTAACCCAGTGCCTCACACATGCTAGGCAAGTGCTCTGCCACTGAGCCTCAGCCCCAGCCCTGGCTTTTGTTTTAGGCAGCTCATTGGGGGAGCTGAGGCTTGACAGAAGGAGGTTAAGTATTGTTTTTTAAAAAATTCTCACTCCTTTACTACTCTCTTATTTCCAATCTGCTGCTTTACTCTCCTGAAGGAAGATAAAAGAGGCAGATAATACAAAAGAGAAGTCTGGATACTACATGGTCCAGGAAGGCATTGTTGAACCTTTCCCTGCAAGTGAGCCATTTCCCAGAGTTTTTATTTTTACTTCAACATTTTCAACCAAGCAGAAAAAGTCTATATGCATTGGTTGAAATCCCTTCAAATCTCAAAACTGGGAATTTGCAAGGTGCAAAATTTCATATCTAGAATTTATTTGTTTTTTTAAGGTGCAAAACTTTTGAGATGGGCTAAATTCATTTTCCTCTTAATATATATGAAAAATTATAAAACATAAAAATAAATTTTACCATGTGAAACTTTAAATGAATTGCCTTTAATTTTTTTGTAAACTACTGTTTGGAAATAATTTCAAAGTTGCAAGAGTAAGAACAGCGCAAAGATCATCTATTGACCATTTACCCAGATTCACCTATTGTTAAGAATTTACCTCAGTTGCTTCCTCTCTGTTTCTACTCTATCTCTGCCTCTCTGTCTCTCATATCTTTTTTTCTGAATGATTTGAGAGTAAATTTTATTTATCATAGCTCTCATTTCTAATTGCTTCTGTAACAAAAGGGTAATTACTTCTTAATAAAAGCGTAATCCTCTTACACGATCATGACATAATTAGCAACTTCATTAAACACTGATAAAATATACTTTAATCTACTATGAGTATTCCATCTTATCAATTTACCCAATGATATACTTGTCTACATTTTTGAAGAATACAGTCAAATTTTTCTTTTAATTGAACATTCCTGACTGGGGTTTGTTTGAGATTTATTCATAATTAGATTCAAGGTAGGTAATCTCTGTGGGAATACTATGTAAATGATGTTGTGTTCTTAGCACGTCATGTATAGTCACACAATGCCCATTCGTGCCAACCTTCTCTCTCTGTTTCTCTACTTGAACAAGAGCAACAATTAATTCCATAGACAGTGCCAACATGAGGGGACATGACGCGGACTGGGAGCCCATTCAAGCAAACCCAAAATGAGAGCTTTCACAGGCTCGCACTTATAGCCCAGAACCTTGAACTCCACCTACCTCTGAAGATGTCTGAATTGGAGGTGCTGTATGATTATATAGCCAGCAGCTCTTCTTCCTCATCTATGGGGACTGTGGGAAGCCTGCACTCAGGGTAAGCGAGGAGCAGAATGAATTCCAATGACTCAAATTTTAATCATACTTCCAGCTGTGACGGATCTGTGAGTTCTGTTCCACATCATAAACTGGGTACATACAGAACATTGACCCTGTTTTCCTATTTAAGGAATTGTTTTTTTCATTTTGCTGCAGGCAGGTAAACAGAGACAGAATGATGTGAACTTGCAGGACTCTCCTCCCTGAGACACGCTCACAGCAGTCTGGGTGACTGTGGAAGTGGAGGAAGGGTCTATGAATATCTTTTACTATAACATCGTGGGATGGCCTTTGTAAAGTCCCATCCATCTTTATATCCATCTCTCCTTTGCCAGCACCATCCTCACACTACTGCAGCCACAATAGCTTGTGGTTTTTGTGTCAATGATACGAGACCTCTTCCAAGAGAGCTTGGGAAAGGCCACATAATGCAGAGAGTTATAACAGAGTTAAACTCAGTTCAAATGCTGGCTCCCACTTACTTTGGACAAGTCACTAATCCTCCCTGAGCATCAGTTTCCTCCTTCATAAAGTGAAGATAAAACAGCACTGTCCTTACAAGGTTCTTGAGAGGATTCCATGAATTATCCATTGAGGGCTTAGAGCCAATGACTGATATTTCGAGAGCACTGTGTAAAGTTTGGTAAATAGACTAATAAACATTCAAGAAGATATCCAGAATTACCCAGTGTGTTATATGTGCTGCCGAGGCAAGTATCAGATCACCCAGTTTAGAACCAAATTCACTAAGCGTAAAATATTTAACATTGCTAATGGATACTCTCAAAGACCCTGCATTTAGTACTATTATATTCATTTTTTGAAAATGCAGAAACAGGTGCAGAAGAGTTAAGCAACTTGTCTAAGTCTACACAGCCAATAAGTGGCAGATAAAGAATTTGGAAGGAAGCAAGTCTTGGGACAGGTATGCCATTTGATGAACCCCCTGCTTTCTCCTGAACCTGGGAGCCATGATGCGCCTTGGGTTCATTCCCATCATACAGGCATTCTTTCCAGATGCTCTTACAAGATAGCAGAGGAACATGAAGGGAAGGGGAACTACAGGGTGCGAGCTGACTATGGGAAATCTGGGTAAGTCCTCACTGGGGCTTGGAGTGTTCCCAGAATTCCTTGGCTAGATTGAGAAGGAGGAAGAAGAAGAGAGAAGGAAAGCCTATGAATTGCCCTGATATTTTCTTCTCTAGCTGTTTCCTTCCTCTTTCCACTTCACAGTGTATGCTTGGTCTTAACCTCTTTGGAGGGTCCCTCATCTCTTCATCTCATTTACTTCTTTCTTTACAAAAACATTGTTTCTTTCCGGCATCGTTTTTTTGCTTTTGTACTGATTAGTGAGCAATCCATGTTTAGCACATATACCTTATAGGTCTTTGAAAATGACCATGAAATTTCAAAATCACTGTTCATTTTGTTACCTTGTGGTAATATTTATGTATATATCCTTGTAGTCTTTTTTCTTGTGCACATATATTTTTAATAGTGGATAATCCTGTGAATATTTAAAATTTTAACGTGTAAGATGTTTTCTTATAGTGCTAAATATTTTATAAAACTTCACAGATCGACAGACTACTCTGACAATTAATCACCTGTCATAGGGCATCTTGGTCATTCTAGTTTCTCCCAATTGTAATAAATTATTTAACTATTATTAGTTACATGAATAACTAATTCTTTTAGTATTTCTTTATTCCTTGGTAAAGACAATTCAGATAAAAATGGAAATAAACATGATTCAGTCTTTTTACAAGATTTTTACTTTTTACAAGATTTGGGTTATATTTGCACCAACAGAGTATGGGTCAGCCTATTTCCCCTCATCCTGACCCTCAACTTAGCTGGTCCAGATGTTAAGTCAGAGGACCTGTTGGATGTTGGAAGCTCACACATGTGCAGTACCATAATTAACATGTAGGCTCATCAGACATAGATATGAAACCTGACTCCATCACTTGCTAACTGTGTGACTTTGGGTAGGCTAGTGTCCCTCTGAAACTCACAATCACATGTATGAGTGGGAATAACAGAGTACAACCCACTGATCATAAGAATTAAGTGAGCAAATAAACAGGAATTAATTATTATTCTTAATTATCATAAGAATAATAATTAAGTTATTCTTTTTTTTAACCTGGTTTCAAGTAGATCTGTTATCAATAGTTAATATTAACAATACACAAAGCGGGCGATGAAGAAAATGCAATTAAACTTTTAAAAACTTTTACTATAACTTTTGAGTAATTTTGTGTTGGTTCAACATGTTTTTGCAAGTATTTTCAAACTGATTCCCTTTAAAATTTTCTATTTTTAATAGTCAAGCAATAATTGCATATATTTATGGGGTACAATGTCATGTTTTGATATATGTATACATTGTGGAAAGATTAAATCAAGATAATTAAACAGTCCATAACTTCGTATACTTATCTTCTTCATGTGGGGAAAATATTTAAATCTACATTTTGGTCATTTTGAAATGTACAATGCATTACTATTTATTAAAGTCATGATTCTGTGCAAAAGATCACTAGAACTTTTTTCCTACTGTTCCTCCTGAAATTTTGTGCCCTTTGATCAACGTCTCCTCTTTCCCATCCCCCCCCCCATAACCACCTTTTTAATTCTCTACTTCTATGAGTTTGACTTATTTATTTATTTTTCATATTTTTACCGGTGCATTACACTTGTACATAATGGTAGGATTTGTTATGACATATTTGTACAATCACACAATAAAACGATATAATTTGGCCAATATCATTCCCCAGTGTTTCCCCCTTCCTTCCTCTCCTCCCACCTCTGGGTCCCCTCCCTTTATTGTATGGATCTCCCTTCACTTTTCATGGGATTCTCCCAAACCCCTGCACCTTTCTTTCTTTTCTTTTTTCCTTTCTACCTTCCACACATGAAAGAAAACATATGACCCTTGACTTTC
>CM053401.1:167450441-167466507 GCA_028644305.1 Xerus rutilus
ACACACCTATGCTTCCCCAGGAGGCAGAGCAGAGTGACCAGGAAGGAAGGGTTGCGCTCCCCCAGCGGCCAGCATGTGGGTACAGCCTCTGGGTTCTCGGGGGCACTGAGGGGTGTCCCGAGGGCTCCCTCCACACCAGTCATGGCAGAACGCTTATAAAAACACTTCCAGTAACATGCATGCTCCGTGGTCCTGAGCCAGTGAGAGGGGACAGGTGAGCCCAGCACTTCCCTCTCCCCTTGGCCTGGAAAGATGCTTGGTAAGTGAGGCTGTCCGAGGCAAAAGCCAAGAAGGGCTCTTGCAGAATATCCCTGACTGCCCAGCTGCTTCAGTGACGCCTGTCTTGGTGGTTGGTCATGATGCCTTTGCTCAGGTCCCTGGTCCAAGAGCAGCTCTTGTCAGAGGCAGAGGCGAGCCTGAAATACCTGGGGCCCTGTGATGCTCCTGAGGTGGGTCAGAGGCTCTGGTCTGGGGAGGAGGTCTCCTCCTCTGCTGTCTCTACCTGAAGCCCAGCAGCAAGCCCTGGGCTGGAGCACAGGGCTGCACAGCTGCTCTGGGAAGGGCAGACACCTCTTCACATTTGATGCCATGCCCCAGGTGGCTGCATGTTGCCCGAGCCTGGACCCAGCTCCAGCACCGTTTCACAGGAGCTGTGCTTTCACCCACTCGGAGACACTGTGCCCCCGGTGACTGAGTTCCACTGACAACAGGACACGGGCGAGAGCCACTGTCACCCTGTGCCAGCTAACACATCAGCGTGAGCTACCTCTTCCACTGGCCCTCGGTGTTCCTCTGGGTCAAAAGGAAAGAGAACGAGAGGATAAAGAAAAGGGCTTGGGGTCAGTAAGGAACATCAGGCAGCAGAGGCGCTGGAGTCTCAGATCCCAGCCCCCAGCCCAGGCTCCACCCTAGGAGGGGCTGTGCTGGTGGGGGACGACCCAGGGAGGTCTGAGGCTCAGGGAATGCAGGGAAGGGAGCAGAGAGGCCGCTGGGGGCAGCATCCTCCTCTGGTCACATCACAGCCCCTCAGTCTCTCGTGGCTTTGGGCCTGCCACTTGACTTTCCTGGACTCTTGTCCTCATTGGAAGGCAACACTCATCTGAAGTTGAGAAGGGGTCGGGAGCCGGCTAGGTGTGGGCCAGGAGAGCGGCCTGGAGGGCTCCCGGCCATGCCCCGGGCTCTGCCTGCAGCTCTCTAGTGCCTCAGCAGGTCCTCTGGCTCCAGGGTGAGCAGTGTTCTCAGCACTGGGAGATGCTGCCCATGAGCGGTTTCCCCACTGGGAGAACTGGTTCAATGAGCAGAGCAGGGGGAGCTGAGCCTCCTGGGGTCTGGCAGGGGTGTGTGGGCAAAGGGACAGAGCAGAGGAACGTGACCAGGACGAGAGTGGAGCCCTGGGCCGGGGAAGGGTGGGTTCTTGGTGCACACAGCCATGGGAGCAAAAGAGGCCAGGTGACGTTCCAGTTTATTTGACAGGGACAAGGGGTTCAGACAGGGGGGAGGTGGCACTGCTGTTGTTGGTCTCGTGCTGTGATTTGAGGTCCTCGTGCTTCAGCATGGACTCAGCCCCTGAATGGAGGGATGGGGGCACAGGAAGCACAGCCCACCCTCTCCCTCACCGGAACCTCATGCAAACATTCCCACAGTAGGTTAAGCAGCATGTGTTGTTTTCTGGACACTTTCTGAAAAATGAACAGTGTTGGCTGCATAGTTCAGGACTGGGCCACTTCTTACAGGCCTTGAATTCTGGATTCGATGGTATTTCTGAAAAGAAACAAGAGCAGGGTGGATGGAAGCAGCTGCCTAGAGCATCCTTCCCAGCCTTCAATTTCTCCAGCAACCCAGCAAACACTCACGGCACTCCTGGACTTTCCTGGAACTTCCCTTGTGCCCTCACCAAATCCTGGGAATCAGCAGTTTCCTGAATCCTTACCCTTCCTTGACACTGCGCCCTCCCCCAAAGACATCAGTGGCGAGACTGCCTGGGGCCTCTGCACACACGTTCACCAAGGACCTGTCTGCCCCATAGACATGGCCATGGTGCAGTCACCCCCATGGAGTCTACACTCTGACCCTGGGAGCTCAAAGAAGCCCAGACATCTTCCAAACTTCCCCACCCTCCAGCAGTTGCAGATACAGAGAGGAAGCTGGGCTTGTCTCTTGCCCTCCTGCCCTTCTCTCCTCTCTTCACGGTCCGGTCAGTCACCAGCATCCCTGCTCCTCCAGTGGCTTCCTGTCACTGCCACCCTCCTGCTCCCTCTGATGGTAACTTTAACTTGGCTCTGTCCATTCCTCTGTTTTCCACTCAATGTCTTTACTTTCTACACCTACACCCATTTCTACACCTATGTCCACCCCCATGAATATCTCTGCCTGTTTATTTCTCACAAATGTGCATACATCAAAGAATCACTGTCTTGCCGGCCCATTACATTCTTGACTCTGATGCCCCTTTCCCGGATCTTTGGATTGGAGGGGAGAAGATGCAGGTCCTTCCTCCACCCCATCGCTATTCCCAGGGTTGGATAACAGGGCTGGAGGCCCATGGGTGGGAAGAGCTCAGAGCCTGCACAGTGCTGTGGTCAATGCTGCGTGTGCAGAGAGGTACCATGTCCTAGATCTTCCCAAGATTGGTCCCTTCTTGTCCGTTCCTCATATATCCACACAGCCCACCACCTACCTGGCATCCACCTATGTTCACGGTACCCTCCCTGGGCCTCCAGCAGCAGCAGCACACAGAGGAACAGGGTGAGCATCAGAGCCTGGGGTGGCATGACTCTGACCAGGGCCATGAGTCTAAGTCTGGCCAGGATGGCAACGACTTCCCCACAGAGCTGTGTGTGAGGATAATCCTCAAGACAGATTGTGTTCAGCTCCTCGCTGTCTCTGCTGGCCACGCCAGGAGAGAGGGTGTCCTATGTCCTCCTCTTTGCCTGCCCCCTTGCCCTGTCCTATTATATGGAGTTGGGCTCCTGCAGGGTGACACCTCCTCTCCCATAAGCAACCCTCTCTTCTTGCTAATGGAATTTTCCTCAAAGATACAATCTGTGTGTTCTCATTATGATATAATTTACAGAAATGAAAAGAGAAAAAATATAATTTTTGTAAAGTATGGTAATCTTATTTGTAGAATTAACCTGTTTTATTATATTATCTTTTCATTTTGCATATTTAATATAAATAATCTTGGTTTCCGCATTTTTAATCAACTCTCTTACCTATCTCCTGTCACTTTTATTTAATCGTGAAAATATTTAGATGTCATTTTTTTGCTCAGAAAGAAACCACATGGTTTTTCACTATATCTCTCTTTTCACCCATTTGAGATTACCAATATTGAATTTCTAAATATCATGAACATTTTTATTCAAAATTCCTTAATTATTTCTTTGGTCCCAGAAGTGGAAGCTACATTAGTGTGTCAAATCTAAGTACATGTTTATGGAGAAAGGGAACAATGGGAGGAGAGAGAGAGAATTAAATTTTCAAAGAAACATGTTTGCTTCAACAGCAAGCGAGAGTCTATTTCCTCAAGTCCTTCAAGACACTAGAATTTAAATGGAGAATTCAGGCAAAAATCATTGTCTATCCAAATTTGGGTAGCAAAAAATTGTTCATAGCTTTTATCCTCAGAAAGCTGTGAAGTTGAATCTTGACACCAATATTCACTAGTTTTGGATCACTGGGAAAATGTGATGATCTCCTTATACTGAGTTTATCCTGTGTTTTATTGTTTATCCACATTTTCTTGACAGCCCAGCAATTAGGACAGGAGTAGGTGACATATGGCAGCACCTCCATGGTGCCTATGCTCAGCAGGTGTGTTCAATGTAACTTATTTGTCTTCTCCTCGGTCTTGTTTTCCGACAGCCTATAACAAGGATTCAGAACAGCTCTTTGATCTCTTAACTCACATTAGGTATATCCAGACCTGGAGAGTTGTGGGTCAGGAGAGTCACCTGCTCATTCAAGTGAATCCATAGACTGTGTGCAAACCAGTGGCAGGGCCAGGGGTAGAAATCAGAATTCAACACAAGCCAAACATTGGCCATAAGTTGTATTCTCCTAAAGGATGAAAAATATGTAAAGTTGTTTTGGTTTTACAGGGTGAGGAAGTGAATTCTGAGTCTAGGACTTTTTCCCATTCGATGAGACTAAGAATCAATTACTCCACTACATCCTTCAACTGAAATTATTTCTTCCTGACCACAGCCTTTACTATCTCCTTGCTTAGTGGACCCTCCTTTCTTATCTGCTTCCTTCTCTTATATTTTCCATTCCAGTGACCCTGAGAAGATCTATCTACACACACACATACAGGTGTGCCCATGTGTGTACACTAAGTGTATACTAAGATATATTGTATAGACCAGTGGAGGTCAAGGAAAAAGGAACTAATGCTGCATATAGTTGATGTGGTAGAGTTCAGATAAGGGGAAGGACCTGTCAGCCAAGGACTCAGAGTTAGACTTTGGGGAGGAAATGGACTCTTGGAATTGAAGATGTTTATTCTTCCCTAATAGGAAAAAAGGAGGGACAACCTAAAGGTACTGAAGTCCCTACTGGCACAGAAACTGGCAAGAAGATGGCAGTGAAGATTTGAACCCCATCTGATGCTCTGAATTTCTAACAGTCTCCAGTATGCAGGTGTAATTTATGTTTATAATCTCTGATCTACAGTTTGTAGAGTGCTGTTTGACCTTTCCTGAATGTTCTTTCCAAGTTTTTTTTTTCATCCACTCATACAAGATTTGGAGAGTGGGCATGTCACACTACCTAGCTGAGAGGAGCCATATAGGTGTAAATGACTTCTCAAGTAGGAGCTGCATTGTTCCAACCAAACTCCACTGTAGCTAGCATGGCAATGACTATATTTAATCCAACAGATTGAAGGCAAAAATTATTTGTCACATCTGGATCAAGACCTTAAGAAGATAAGTCTTCTTTGTATATTTTCCTCTCCCCCAGCTCAGCAGAGATGAAAACAAAACTCAAGAGCATGGTGAAACCAAAAAATGGAAGAAGCCTGATCCCTGGATCACCACATGGAAGGGGAGTCACCTATTGTTGTGGAATACCCATCACTAGTTATTGTATGGCAAGAAATAATTCTATTTAATTCCATAAATTTTACAATGGAGCCTCTCTGTTAAAGTATTTAGTCTATTCTAACTAATAACACACAGTTTAGGCAAAACCAAACATTTTCTCTTTTGTGATCCCCATATTTTGGACACACTGCTGCATGGCACTGGAGATTCTATTCAAAGGAAGCTCTTGTTCCCTGCCTAGCTATTGTCATTGGCCCCAGAGTCTAACTCCATGGGGACCTTCATGGTGTGGAAGAACACTAGATTGCTAATTCATCTCTTTAACAAACTTCTGAGGCCTTGGACAAGTCCTGTCTCTAAGTGACTCACAAAAGTAATGAAAGACTCAATGAAAGCATTCACTGAACTGACGATTTTAGAATTCCTCTGTGCAGGACAATGCACTTGCTGCTATGTACTACAGCATAAATAAGATTCTGTTCCTGGTTCTAAAGGATCATCATATAGCAGGAGAAAAAATAGATTAAATAAATATAATGCAACATGATGAGATGGAGAGAATAAGGTATTATGGAAGCCCAGCAACTGGGAGGAATTATGGAAGAATTCCTGAAAGAATGTGAAACCTTAAGGAGGAGTAGAAGGCAACCTTTATCTTTCAGGAACAACATTTTAGCGACTAAACAGAAAAAGATGTGGAGGAGCAGCCTTTTTATTATTTATATGAAAAAGGTATCCATTTCAAAGCACAAAACGACAATTCATTCTCTCATGCCCATGAAGAATTGTTTCTCAAATATATCAACAGAGATGGGGGTAAACATTTTATTCTTTACAGACTATTACATTACACCAGTAATAGCACTTGATTTGATTTTATATTCTAAATTGATTGACAGGTAGATCATTTTTATTAGAGCATTTATAGTTATACATAATTATTGGGTTCATTCCAATAAAATCATTCATACATGAAATTCTACTGCAGTTCACAAACCTCTCTTTTCCCTCCTCACTTTCTCCACCCTAATCTTCCTCTGCTCTGCTAGACTTCCTTTCAGGAGCAGACTATATTCTTTTGAAGCTAAATTGGCAACAGTTCAAACTAGATTCAAGTTTGAGAAGATAATTATAATCCAAATGGTAACTGCTCATGAATTAACTTAAAAATGTATAAAAAGGGAAATAAAGAGGAAATCAAAATGATACACTGGAAAAAAAGTCAAATAGACCCCAAAAAAGGCAATATTGGATCCATTAAGAAATAAAAAGAGCAAATAGCAAATAGTCAAAGTTAAGTCCTTCCTTACTGTAATCACTTTAGATGTAAATGAATTAAACTCACCAATTAAAAGAGAGAGGTCAATAGAATGGATTTTAAAACATGAATCCACTATCATGTTTTTTTACTTTAGATCCAAAGATAAATAAGTTGAAAAATCAAAGTATGGAAATATATTCTACACAAATGGTAACCAAAAAAAGCTGAAGCAGCTATACTAATATTGGGGAAAATACTTTAATTTGGATATTGTTACAGAAGAAAAAATGTAAAGTGAAAAAGAGTTTGATAAGAAAATCAATTCATCAAAAGACATAACATCAACTGCTATCCCCAAAGTTCTATGCAATAAATGTTTGGTCCCCAGTATGGCGCTATTGAGAGGTAGTAGAACCTGTAAAAGGTGGGGCCTACATACTACCAAAAGCAATATCCACATTCAATGCAATCCCTATCAAAATACCAATGACATTCTTCACAGAACTAGAAAAATCAGTCCTTAAATTCATTCAGAAGAATAAGAGAACTAGAATAGCCAAAACAATTCTGAAGAAGAAAAGCAGTGCAGAGCATCACAATACCAGACCTAAAATTATACTGCAGAGCTATAGTAACAAAAACAGCATGGTACTGGCATTAAAATAGACACGAAGACCAATGAAATGCAATAAAAGACACGGAGACAAATGCAAATGATTACAGCCATCTGATCCTTGGCAAAGGTGCCAAAAATGTATATTGGATAAAAGATCTTTTTAATAAATGGTGTTGGGAAAACTGAATACCCATACATAGAAGAATAAAATTGGATCTCTATCTTTCACCCAGCACAAAAATCAAATCAAAATGGGTCAAAGACTTAGGAATTAGACCAGAAACCATGCAACTGTTAGAAGAAAACATAGGGTCAACACTCCATCATAGGTACAGGCACTGACTTCCTCAACAAGACCACTAAAGCTCAAAATATAAAACCAAGTATCAATAAATAGGATGCCACCAAATTATAAAGTTTCTGCACATCAAAGGAAGTGACTAAGAAAGTAAAGAGAGAGCCTACAGATGAGAAAAAACTCTTTGCCAGCCACTCTTCTGACAGGGGATTAATATTCAGAATCTATAAAGAACCCAAAATATTCAATGCCAAAGAAACCAAATAACCCAATCAATACATGTGCCAAAGAACTAAACAGAAATTTCTCAAAAAGAAGAAATACAGCCAGGCACAGTGGCACATGCCTGTAATCCCAGTGATTTGGAGGATTGAGGCAGAAGGATCACAAGTTCGAGCCAGCCTCAGCAACTAAGTGAGGCCCTAGCAACTTAGTGAGTCCTTGTCAAAAAATAAAAAGGGCTTGGGATGTAGCTCAGTGTTAAAGCACCTCTAGGTTCAATCCCTAGTCCAAAAATGAAGAAGAAGGAGAAGGAGGAGGAAGAGGAGAAGGAGTAGAAAGAGGAGAAATACAAATGGCCAGCAAGCATATGAAAACGTGTCTAACATCTCTAGCAATCGGGGAAATGCAAACCAAAACTACACTAAGATTTCATCTCACCTCAGTCAAAATGGCAATTATAAGGAACATGAACAATAAATAATAAATGCTGGCAAAGATACGAGGGGAAAGTATACTCATACATTGCTGTGGGACTGCAAAAGTAGTAGAACCAATATAGAAAGCAGCATGGAGACTCCTCAAAAACCTAGGAATGGAACCATTATATGACCCAGTATCCCACTCCTTGGTATTTTTCCAAAAGAATTAAAATCAGCATACTATAGCTATACAGCCACTTCAATGTTTATAGCAGCACAATTTATAATAGCCAAGTTATGAAATCAACCCTGGTTCCCATCAATAGATGAATGGATCAAGAAAATGTGAGATATATATGTGTGTGTATGTGTGTGTGTGTGTGTGTGTGTGTATACACACACAATGGAGTTTTATTCAGCCATAAAGAGAATGAAATAATGACATTTGTTGGTAAATCGGTGGAGATGGAGAAAATCATGCTAAGTCAAGTAAGCCAGACTCAGAAAATCAAGAGTTGAATGTTTACTCTCATATGTGGAAGCTATAGCAAAATAAGGGAAAGAAGGTGGTAGGGGAAGAGATAGGATATCATAAAAAAAATAAAGTAGATCAGTAAAGTAGAAGAAGGAGAATGAGAGGGAAGGAGGAAAGAAGGGGAAAAGATAGAAATATGGAATGAATTTAACAATAGTGTATTATATACTTATGTAAATATGCCAAAAAGAATTTCACCTGTGTGTATATGTAGAAAAGCCAATGAAAAATGAATAAATAAAGAAGTGAAAGGAGAAGAAAGAATGGAGGAGGGAGGAGAGAAATACTTTAATTTGGATATTGTTACAAAAGAAAAAATGTGAAGTGAAAAAAAGTTTGATAAAAAAATCAATTCATCAAAAGACATAACATCAACTGCTATCCCCAAAGTTCTATGCAATAAATGTTTGGTCCCCAGTATGGCGCTATTGAGAGGTAGTAGAACCTCTCAATGAGTACGATTTCTCGTTTGTTTTGGCAAACACGCAAAAGCATGATGATACATTCTATTAGTCAGGGGGAAATGGGGATTGAAATAAAATCCCTTGCATGTATTATTTTGTCAAAATGAACTGAAATACTATGTATAAGTATTTTTCTAAAACGGTGGGGATTAGAAATTCAAAAAGACTTCAATAAATAGAAAGACATCCCATAATCTATATTGGAAGATTTAAAATTATTAAGATGGCAAAACAATGTCATTCTCATCAAAATATTTTCTTTTCGGAGAAATGGAAAAGTTGCTCTTCAGATAAATATAGACCTGCAAGAGGCCCTAAATAGCCAAAACGATCTTGAAGAAAGAACAGTTTTCAGGACTCCTACTTCCCGATTTAACTGTGAGCCCTCTAAATAAACTTCTCCTCTCCTAAAATTGTTCTTGTCCAGTCTTTAAGTCACAGTAGCAAAAAATATGACTAAAATAACATCATTGGTTATGAGGGAAGTGTAAATCAAAACCACAAAGAAATGCCATTTCACACCCATTTAGATGACTATAATTTTTTCAAAAAGAAACAAGTGTGTAGAGAAATTAGAATTCTTGTGCATTTCTGAAAGAAATGTTAAGTGGTTCAGCTGATTTGAAAAGTTTGGGATCCTCAAAAAGTTAAACACAAAATTAAACTTACGATCCAAGTTTGCTGATATTTACCCAAAAGAATTTAAAACAAATGCTCAAAACATACTTGTACATAAATGTTCATAACTGCACTATGTGCAATCACCAACAGGTGGAAATAGCTGAAATGTCCATTACTAGATGAGTGCATAAGCAAATTGTAAGACACATATACAATGGAATGTTATTCAGCCATAAAATTGTACTAATTATGGTACATAGTAAACGAACCTCAAAAACTACAGGAGTAAGATTTCTCATTTGTTTTGGCAAACACGCAAAAGCATGATGATACATTCTACTAGTCAGACTGTGGGAAATATGCTTTCATTGACCATTTCAAAAATGGTCAAAACTTTTTGCTTTGGAGATAGCCATTGCTTCTCTAAAACTGACATTTTTTTTTCTTCTTCCAGGCTTTCTTCTCCTTGACCTAATCCTCCCATATTCTCTCCTCCTGGATCCTCCCCTCCCTAATCCTGGGAAACAGAGAACATGTGGAATGTAGCCTTGGAATCACCTCTTTAAAAACCCCTGATGGGCAGAATCACAGACTCTGGGAGAGGAATCCCCTGTTTCTCCTTTGGTAGCAAAGCAATAAAACTTTTTTTCTTTTTCTCGAAACGTTGTCCTCATTTATTGGATTGGCATCAGGGACAAGGACCAAGCTTTTGGTAACAGTAGCAGTATAAAATGGTACAGCCTTAATGGAGTCAAATTTGGCAATATCTAATAAAACTATATATGCATTTACCTTATTTTTCTTTTCTTTTCCTTTTTCTAGCACTAGAGATTGAACCTAGAGCCTCACACATCTAGGCAAGTGCTTGAGCCCTTTTTATTTTACTTTGAGATAGGGTCTTGCCAAATTGCCCAGGTTGGCCTCAATTTTGTGATCCTCTTGCCCCAGACTCCTGAGTAGCTGGGATCACAGGTGTGCACCACTGCACCCAATAAATGCCTTTACCTTTTTAACCAACAATCACACTTAAAATTTTTACCCTGATGCTATACTTCCAATATTACAGAAAATGTACACATGCTTTTTAATTGCAGCATTATTTGTAGTAGCAAAATCTTGGAAATGACATAAATGCCCATAGAATAGAGATTGGCTGTACAACCAAAATATGTGCAATATGGTGGGATGCCATGCAGCTGTTAATGAGGGAAGCGTCATCACCATGAGCTGCTCTAGATTAATTTCTAGGATATATTGTCAAATCAAAGCAACAATGTGAAAGTAAGTATACTTGTGCAAGGAAAAAGGGGGAGTTATGAATTCAAGAAACTAATTATCTTTATCCTACACAAAACTTCCCAGAGAATTGATAAAGAAGGGCCGCTACTCAGCACATCAAAGGAGGGCTGATACCATCCTGGTATCAGAAGGGAATGTTGCAGGCCCAATTTATTTACGAACATAAATGTTAAATACTTTAAAAATCAAAAATAAATAAATGAAGGAATGAAAGGAAGATCGGTAGAGTGAGGAGGGGGAAAATGATGAGAAGAGGGGAGGAAAAGTGGGGTAATAGGGATTGGAATCAAATTCCTTGCATGTATGATCTTGTCAAAACAAATCCAAATACTATGTATAATTATGATGCTCTAATTAAAAAAATAAAACACATACTTTCAAGAAATAGTAAACTTAACCAAATGCACAAAAAATCAGTTATCATAGAAATGCAAGAAGAGCTTTATGTTAGAAAATCTTTAGTGTAATTTATTACATTAACAAATTAACAGGAAATAACATTATCTCCTCAATGTATATAGAAAAGAGCAATAGAGGTACTTTGACATAAATTAATGAAAAATTTCTGGTTATACTAAGAAGGAAAGAGAACTTTCTAAACCTGGTAAAGAGTGTTTATGAGAAACCTAAAACAGACTCTACAAAAAGGAGAAATTTAAGAAGCTTCCATTTTAAATCAGGTATTAGATTTCTATTCAACAATATACTGGGGAGACTGGCCAGCCCAAGAGACAATAAAAATGACATAAGTAGTACAACTCTTATTATTTGCAGATGATGAGCACTGAAAAGAACACACAAAAACTTATGATGAACAATGGGAGAATGTAGCAAGCTAACCAGTTACAGATCTAGACACAAAAGCCAATTAGCCTCCTCTAGCAATATACAAAAGGAAAGAACCAAAAAGTTATGATACTATTTACAATTTCATTTTTTAAATGTAAGTCTCTGGGAATAACTATAACAAAGACATGTAAGATCTCCACAGGGAAAAGTTATTTTAAGATTTTTTGAAGTCATAAATAAGACTTCCATGGTAGTGCATGTGCTTGGCATGCACAAGGCCCTGGATTCCATCCCTAGCACCATAAGAAAAAAAAAATCTATGTAGATAGAGACATAACAAGGTGAAGATTATGAAATGGAGGAGGAGTGGATTTGGAAACATGACCTGGCCCTATACTAAGTGTGCTTGGGAGGTGCTTGGGTTCCTGCCAGGCCCTCCTTGATTGGAATGTATAAAACAAGGTCAGTCTCAGGAGGCCTCCACTGGGACCTCTTTTTCCTTCTTCTCGCAGCAGCACCTGGTCCAAACCAGCTGTCCTGGGCCAAGACGTACCCACCCATCCTGGTGGCACCATGACACCTGTGCTGCCTCTGCAGTTCCTGCTGGTGCTCTGCCTAGCACTGCAGCTGGTGTCTGGGAGTCCCAAGGAGCACTTTCTGAGTAGGTGCTGGGTCTGGGTCCAGGGGAGGGAAGCAGCCTCTGTGGAGAAGAAAGGATCTGTGAGCAGACCATTCAGAATATGTCATGAAAAAATAGTGTCATGTCCAAGAGCGTACGCTTTGTTGTCAACAAGACCTCAGTTTGAATCTCTGCTGTTTGGTTACTGCATGACACTGGGCCAAGGGTCTGGGTCTCAGAATGTATCCTTATAATGGACACAAAGCTATTGAGATAGTTGGGATGAAAAACTGAAATAATACATGCAGTCACAGAGCACTCTTACTAGACCATGGCAAATGTTCTATAAGTTTTAGTTACTGTAAGTGTTATCAGCCTCACCCCCAGCACAGTCTTGCTGCCCTGGTTCCTTCCAAGAGACTTCATCCTGCTTTTCAGGCATTTAAACAGACAGGAAATGAAATAGTAGAACTCAAACTGCAATCTACACAACATTGGTCTTGGAACATGTTGGGGAGGAAGGGAAAGAAGTCTTACATTTTATTTCACTTTTTTAAAAATCCAGAGGTGCTGCATAATCACCAGTAATTATCGTCAATGGGACAGTACAGTCTATCTCAGCCACCATCACTGTCCAGCTCAACCTAACAAGGGAAGTAATGCTAACCTTGGCCAGTACCAAATGGGAACAAAACTACTATTCTTCCTGAATGTACTCTTCTGTGGGGAAAGCCTCTTCAGAATATTTGGGACTTGGAAAAGGGGTATGTCTGATAGATTGTGCTTCAGAGCAGGATAGGTCCTATTTTAGGAGCTTCAGAGCAGACATGATGTCATGAGGACTGAGAGGAGCGAAGCGAGCTGCAAGAGAATAGAGTACCCAAGGCCAAGGTAACTGGGGAATCAAGGACTAGAATTTGAGGAGAGACACAAAAGCCTTTCTGAAAGACTGGTAAGTACTGTGAGTGAGATTGGGACCAGTAATCCAGATAGAAAGAAAAACCTGAGGAGAGCAACCTCTCTGAGATCCCTGGCTCATGGCCTCCTTTCCCACACTGCTCCACTGAACCCCAAGCTCTTCAAACTGCAGACTGGCTCCAATTTCTTTCACTGCCCCAGTGAATTGTGTCTGAGAAGTCTGGGGTGAGTACTGGTTCCTGATCTCTGCCAAAATCGTCAACAGCTTAGAACTCAGCTTCTTTCACTCCATCTCTGGTGCTAGTTATTTAAGTTCCAATAATAGCCCCAACCTCGTTCTTCATTCATTTCTTTCGTGTTATCATGATGTCCTACAGATCTCCCATCTAACTGCAAATATTTGCAGATCGGTAAGCCAATGGATCAGCAATAGATGCTCCATCTATGATTTGGGCCCCAAAGAAAGGACAAGTCACAGGGTACAAAAATGAAGGCTGGGTATAAAAATGAGGGCCTGGTACAAGTTGGGGAAAGGGGTTAATGGGGCCCAAACTTAATGCTTTAGAATTCAGGAACAGAGAGGAGACCATGGGTTGGGGCATTTGGACAGTATCTCTCACTGGAAGTAGGTCTTAGCTTTGAAGTGAAATGTTTGAGGGTGTCAACACAAAGATGATTATTCTCTAACAGCAGGAAGTAGGGCATCCTGGGCTCTGGGCTCCTAATCAGGAGACACCATGCGAGAGAAGATGAATCATGGCACCCTATTCTGAAATTCCCACCCTTCTCACCTGAAAGAAATCAATCCAGGAACTCACTGGTGAATTGGGTCTTTGCTCTCTGATTCAGTACCTTCACTTTGTTGTGTGGCCTTCGTGGTGTCCCAAAACTGATCTTCCATTTACTCTTTCTCTACACAAATAGCCTGTGTTAGGTTGACCCTACAATAAACTATGATGTTAGAGAGAAGCTTTATGACTTGCTTAAGACCACAAAATGAAATGAGGAAAGGGTATACAATACCTTTTCTTACTCATCTCGCACATTCTATTCATACCCTTGAACTAGACCCAACCAGGCTCTATGGGGACTTGGCATCTGACTTGCAATGGTGGTGAATGCCCAGTGGATTCAGGTGGATTCTGCCAAACTCTGTCTTTGATCAAATATCCAAACCCTGGTTCACTGATCAGAACTCAAGGAAGATAGCAGCTAAAGACACAACCTGATTCCCTCCCTGGAGACCACACAAGGGAGAATAGGGTAGCAATTTCCCTGGGCTTTCTGAGCTTTGAATATTACTCCAGCCTGTTGTTTAGACCATTCCCTTACTTATTCTCTGTTTCAGAATACATCTTGGAACCTCCACCCTGCAGATCAAGACCTGAGAGCTGTTCCAAATTCTGTACATCCCAGAAGGATTGCAGGGCACAAGGACTTCACTGCTGCTCTGCCTACTGTGGGATAGTCTGTTCATTAAACAAACCTCCAAAACCCCAAAAGTAAGGGACTTCCCATGCCCAGTCCTGACCCTGGAGCGCCTGGTGGGAGCCCTACAAAAGAGTCTCAGCCACTGTAATGGTTCTTTTATCTTTGTTGTTGTTGCTGTTGTTGTTAACATATTATCAATATTCCTTCTCTTTACCAAGAATAAAATTTCCACAGAGTCCTGACTAGAAGAGCCCTCCTCTACTCCTGAGTGACATAACCCTTCTCTCCCCGTCACCACATCCATGAATCTCTGACTCTGCTTCTCTGAACATACCCCCAAATGACTCCATCTATAGACCCTCCTCTGTCTCAGAATCCACCTTTATCCCAGGACCTGCCTGGAACATTATACCTGGGTCTATAAGTGTCATCAAGACCCCAAGGCAAATTTGGTCTCTGCTTTTTGTTTGCCCTCCTTTCACCAGACATCATCTTTTGGACCCCACATTCTCAGACTCTGGAGGTCCAGCTCCGGAAAGCTGTAGTTAATGGCCCCGAGTCTCCTGAAGGGAGAATGCTCTGGGACAGAGAAAGGACGTTAGGGTTCTGATGAGATATTTTGTTTTGAATCTTGCTTTGCAAGATTCAAGATTCTATCACCTTCAGGAAAATGATTCCTCTCTTTTGACCTTTCTTTTTCTTATGAATAAAATGCAGACTGTTTTTTCCTACTAGCAAGGCCAGAATGAAGTCTCAGAAGACCTGCAGTAAGAAACTTGGCCAAAGAGCTTCTTGAGAGAAGCATTTCTGTCTTGTTCTCTTCTGTCTCCCCCACCCTGAGTGGAATCCCTAGCATATGAGACAAGGTACAGAGCACCTAGGTATGCACTCAGAGCCAAATAACCAGGCTCAAATCCTGGCTCTACCACTTCTCAGCTGAGTGACCTTAGACAAACTAAGCTCTCTATGGGCATCGGCTTCTTCATTTTAAAGATGGAACAATATTAGTGAGATTAAAATAAACAATCCATGTAAGCTTTTAAATTATGCTTGCTACATAATAATTGCTCAGTAAATTTGAGTGATTAGATGACCACTTTTCTCTCAAAAGACTGACCCTTACAAATAAACTCCACATCTTTTGAGGTTTTGTGTTAGAATACCAGAAGCCAAAAAGATGACTCTGTCGTCACTGAGGTTTTTGAGGTTCTGCTTGGCCGATGGCAGGAGACCTCAGCTTTGTGGTCTGGTTTCAGGGGTGGAAGTCATAGAAAGCAAAAATTAAATCTCCAAGAATAAAACTGCACTGGATAACATTTGAAGATACTTTTCTTCAGGAACAGAAATGTCAGGTGAGGGAACTGCAGGAGACCCCACACCTGACAACAGAGGCATGTTCCTCAAAGCATTTTGTAGGTATGGGGCTTGCCTGGCATTCCTGGGATGACATCTCCCAAGGATGCTCCCTTTCCTCCTTCAGTCTCCCCAGGATCAACAACATTCCCACAACGCCAGAATAGTCTTTT
>CM053401.1:167467007-167491941 GCA_028644305.1 Xerus rutilus
GCCTCCAGCAGCAGCAGCACACAGAGGAACAGGGTGAGCATCAGAGCCTGGGGTGGCATGACTCTGACCAGGGCCATGAGTCTAAGTCTGGCCAGGATGGCAACGACTTCCCCACAGAGCTGTGTGTGAGGATAATCCTCAAGACAGATTGTGTTCAGCTCCTCGCTGTCTCTGCTGGCCACGCCAGGAGAGAGGGTGTCCTATGTCCTCCTCTTTGCCTGCCCCCTTGCCCTGTCCTATTATATGGAGTTGGGCTCCTGCAGGGTGACACCTCCTCTCCCATAAGCAACCCTCTCTTCTTGCTAATGGAATTTTCCTCAAAGATACAATCTGTGTGTTCTCATTATGATATAATTTACAGAAATGAAAAGAGAAAAAATATAATTTTTGTAAAGTATGGTAATCTTATTTGTAGAATTAACCTGTTTTATTATATTATCTTTTCATTTTGCATATTTAATATAAATAATCTTGGTTTCCGCATTTTTAATCAACTCTCTTACCTATCTCCTGTCACTTTTATTTAATCGTGAAAATATTTAGATGTCATTTTTTTGCTCAGAAAGAAACCACATGGTTTTTCACTATATCTCTCTTTTCACCCATTTGAGATTACCAATATTGAATTTCTAAATATCATGAACATTTTTATTCAAAATTCCTTAATTATTTCTTTGGTCCCAGAAGTGGAAGCTACATTAGTGTGTCAAATCTAAGTACATGTTTATGGAGAAAGGGAACAATGGGAGGAGAGAGAGAGAATTAAATTTTCAAAGAAACATGTTTGCTTCAACAGCAAGCGAGAGTCTATTTCCTCAAGTCCTTCAAGACACTAGAATTTAAATGGAGAATTCAGGCAAAAATCATTGTCTATCCAAATTTGGGTAGCAAAAAATTGTTCATAGCTTTTATCCTCAGAAAGCTGTGAAGTTGAATCTTGACACCAATATTCACTAGTTTTGGATCACTGGGAAAATGTGATGATCTCCTTATACTGAGTTTATCCTGTGTTTTATTGTTTATCCACATTTTCTTGACAGCCCAGCAATTAGGACAGGAGTAGGTGACATATGGCAGCACCTCCATGGTGCCTATGCTCAGCAGGTGTGTTCAATGTAACTTATTTGTCTTCTCCTCGGTCTTGTTTTCCGACAGCCTATAGCAAGGATTCAGAACAGCTCTTTGATCTCTTAACTCACATTAGGTATATCCAGACCTGGAGAGTTGTGGGTCAGGAGAGTCACCTGCTCATTCAAGTGAATCCATAGACTGTGTGCAAACCAGTGGCAGGGCCAGGGGTAGAAATCAGAATTCAACACAAGCCAAACATTGGCCATAAGTTGTATTCTCCTAAAGGATGAAAAATATGTAAAGTTGTTTTGGTTTTACAGGGTGAGGAAGTGAATTCTGAGTCTAGGACTTTTTCCCATTCGATGAGACTAAGAATCAATTACTCCACTACATCCTTCAACTGAAATTATTTCTTCCTGACCACAGCCTTTACTATCTCCTTGCTTAGTGGACCCTCCTTTCTTATCTGCTTCCTTCTCTTATATTTTCCATTCCAGTGACCCTGAGAAGATCTATCTACACACACACATACAGGTGTGCCCATGTGTGTACACTAAGTGTATACTAAGATATATTGTATAGACCAGTGGAGGTCAAGGAAAAAGGAACTAATGCTGCATATAGTTGATGTGGTAGAGTTCAGATAAGGGGAAGGACCTGTCAGCCAAGGACTCAGAGTTAGACTTTGGGGAGGAAATGGACTCTTGGAATTGAAGATGTTTATTCTTCCCTAATAGGAAAAAAGGAGGGACAACCTAAAGGTACTGAAGTCCCTACTGGCACAGAAACTGGCAAGAAGATGGCAGTGAAGATTTGAACCCCATCTGATGCTCTGAATTTCTAACAGTCTCCAGTATGCAGGTGTAATTTATGTTTATAATCTCTGATCTACAGTTTGTAGAGTGCTGTTTGACCTTTCCTGAATGTTCTTTCCAAGTTTTTTTTTTCATCCACTCATACAAGATTTGGAGAGTGGGCATGTCACACTACCTAGCTGAGAGGAGCCATATAGGTGTAAATGACTTCTCAAGTAGGAGCTGCATTGTTCCAACCAAACTCCACTGTAGCTAGCATGGCAATGACTATATTTAATCCAACAGATTGAAGGCAAAAATTATTTGTCACATCTGGATCAAGACCTTAAGAAGATAAGTCTTCTTTGTATATTTTCCTCTCCCCCAGCTCAGCAGAGATGAAAACAAAACTCAAGAGCATGGTGAAACCAAAAAATGGAAGAAGCCTGATCCCTGGATCACCACATGGAAGGGGAGTCACCTATTGTTGTGGAATACCCATCACTAGTTATTGTATGGCAAGAAATAATTCTATTTAATTCCATAAATTTTACAATGGAGCCTCTCTGTTAAAGTATTTAGTCTATTCTAACTAATAACACACAGTTTAGGCAAAACCAAACATTTTCTCTTTTGTGATCCCCATATTTTGGACACACTGCTGCATGGCACTGGAGATTCTATTCAAAGGAAGCTCTTGTTCCCTGCCTAGCTATTGTCATTGGCCCCAGAGTCTAACTCCATGGGGACCTTCATGGTGTGGAAGAACACTAGATTGCTAATTCATCTCTTTAACAAACTTCTGAGGCCTTGGACAAGTCCTGTCTCTAAGTGACTCACAAAAGTAATGAAAGACTCAATGAAAGCATTCACTGAACTGACGATTTTAGAATTCCTCTGTGCAGGACAATGCACTTGCTGCTATGTACTACAGCATAAATAAGATTCTGTTCCTGGTTCTAAAGGATCATCATATAGCAGGAGAAAAAATAGATTAAATAAATATAATGCAACATGATGAGATGGAGAGAATAAGGTATTATGGAAGCCCAGCAACTGGGAGGAATTATGGAAGAATTCCTGAAAGAATGTGAAACCTTAAGGAGGAGTAGAAGGCAACCTTTATCTTTCAGGAACAACATTTTAGCGACTAAACAGAAAAAGATGTGGAGGAGCAGCCTTTTTATTATTTATATGAAAAAGGTATCCATTTCAAAGCACAAAACGACAATTCATTCTCTCATGCCCATGAAGAATTGTTTCTCAAATATATCAACAGAGATGGGGGTAAACATTTTATTCTTTACAGACTATTACATTACACCAGTAATAGCACTTGATTTGATTTTATATTCTAAATTGATTGACAGGTAGATCATTTTTATTAGAGCATTTATAGTTATACATAATTATTGGGTTCATTCCAATAAAATCATTCATACATGAAATTCTACTGCAGTTCACAAACCTCTCTTTTCCCTCCTCACTTTCTCCACCCTAATCTTCCTCTGCTCTGCTAGACTTCCTTTCAGGAGCAGACTATATTCTTTTGAAGCTAAATTGGCAACAGTTCAAACTAGATTCAAGTTTGAGAAGATAATTATAATCCAAATGGTAACTGCTCATGAATTAACTTAAAAATGTATAAAAAGGGAAATAAAGAGGAAATCAAAATGATACACTGGAAAAAAAGTCAAATAGACCCCAAAAAAGGCAATATTGGATCCATTAAGAAATAAAAAGAGCAAATAGCAAATAGTCAAAGTTAAGTCCTTCCTTACTGTAATCACTTTAGATGTAAATGAATTAAACTCACCAATTAAAAGAGAGAGGTCAATAGAATGGATTTTAAAACATGAATCCACTATCATGTTTTTTTACTTTAGATCCAAAGATAAATAAGTTGAAAAATCAAAGTATGGAAATATATTCTACACAAATGGTAACCAAAAAAAGCTGAAGCAGCTATACTAATATTGGGGAAAATACTTTAATTTGGATATTGTTACAGAAGAAAAAATGTAAAGTGAAAAAGAGTTTGATAAGAAAATCAATTCATCAAAAGACATAACATCAACTGCTATCCCCAAAGTTCTATGCAATAAATGTTTGGTCCCCAGTATGGCGCTATTGAGAGGTAGTAGAACCTGTAAAAGGTGGGGCCTACATACTACCAAAAGCAATATCCACATTCAATGCAATCCCTATCAAAATACCAATGACATTCTTCACAGAACTAGAAAAATCAGTCCTTAAATTCATTCAGAAGAATAAGAGAACTAGAATAGCCAAAACAATTCTGAAGAAGAAAAGCAGTGCAGAGCATCACAATACCAGACCTAAAATTATACTGCAGAGCTATAGTAACAAAAACAGCATGGTACTGGCATTAAAATAGACACGAAGACCAATGAAATGCAATAAAAGACACGGAGACAAATGCAAATGATTACAGCCATCTGATCCTTGGCAAAGGTGCCAAAAATGTATATTGGATAAAAGATCTTTTTAATAAATGGTGTTGGGAAAACTGAATACCCATACATAGAAGAATAAAATTGGATCTCTATCTTTCACCCAGCACAAAAATCAAATCAAAATGGGTCAAAGACTTAGGAATTAGACCAGAAACCATGCAACTGTTAGAAGAAAACATAGGGTCAACACTCCATCATAGGTACAGGCACTGACTTCCTCAACAAGACCACTAAAGCTCAAAATATAAAACCAAGTATCAATAAATAGGATGCCACCAAATTATAAAGTTTCTGCACATCAAAGGAAGTGACTAAGAAAGTAAAGAGAGAGCCTACAGATGAGAAAAAACTCTTTGCCAGCCACTCTTCTGACAGGGGATTAATATTCAGAATCTATAAAGAACCCAAAATATTCAATGCCAAAGAAACCAAATAACCCAATCAATACATGTGCCAAAGAACTAAACAGAAATTTCTCAAAAAGAAGAAATACAGCCAGGCACAGTGGCACATGCCTGTAATCCCAGTGATTTGGAGGATTGAGGCAGAAGGATCACAAGTTCGAGCCAGCCTCAGCAACTAAGTGAGGCCCTAGCAACTTAGTGAGTCCTTGTCAAAAAATAAAAAGGGCTTGGGATGTAGCTCAGTGTTAAAGCACCTCTAGGTTCAATCCCTAGTCCAAAAATGAAGAAGAAGGAGAAGGAGGAGGAAGAGGAGAAGGAGTAGAAAGAGGAGAAATACAAATGGCCAGCAAGCATATGAAAACGTGTCTAACATCTCTAGCAATCGGGGAAATGCAAACCAAAACTACACTAAGATTTCATCTCACCTCAGTCAAAATGGCAATTATAAGGAACATGAACAATAAATAATAAATGCTGGCAAAGATACGAGGGGAAAGTATACTCATACATTGCTGTGGGACTGCAAAAGTAGTAGAACCAATATAGAAAGCAGCATGGAGACTCCTCAAAAACCTAGGAATGGAACCATTATATGACCCAGTATCCCACTCCTTGGTATTTTTCCAAAAGAATTAAAATCAGCATACTATAGCTATACAGCCACTTCAATGTTTATAGCAGCACAATTTATAATAGCCAAGTTATGAAATCAACCCTGGTTCCCATCAATAGATGAATGGATCAAGAAAATGTGAGATATATATGTGTGTGTATGTGTGTGTGTGTGTGTGTGTGTGTGTATACACACACAATGGAGTTTTATTCAGCCATAAAGAGAATGAAATAATGACATTTGTTGGTAAATCGGTGGAGATGGAGAAAATCATGCTAAGTCAAGTAAGCCAGACTCAGAAAATCAAGAGTTGAATGTTTACTCTCATATGTGGAAGCTATAGCAAAATAAGGGAAAGAAGGTGGTAGGGGAAGAGATAGGATATCATAAAAAAAATAAAGTAGATCAGTAAAGTAGAAGAAGGAGAATGAGAGGGAAGGAGGAAAGAAGGGGAAAAGATAGAAATATGGAATGAATTTAACAATAGTGTATTATATACTTATGTAAATATGCCAAAAAGAATTTCACCTGTGTGTATATGTAGAAAAGCCAATGAAAAATGAATAAATAAAGAAGTGAAAGGAGAAGAGAGAATGGAGGAGGGAGGAGAGAAATACTTTAATTTGGATATTGTTACAAAAGAAAAAATGTGAAGTGAAAAAAAGTTTGATAAAAAAATCAATTCATCAAAAGACATAACATCAACTGCTATCCCCAAAGTTCTATGCAATAAATGTTTGGTCCCCAGTATGGCGCTATTGAGAGGTAGTAGAACCTCTCAATGAGTACGATTTCTCGTTTGTTTTGGCAAACACGCAAAAGCATGATGATACATTCTATTAGTCAGGGGGAAATGGGGATTGAAATAAAATCCCTTGCATGTATTATTTTGTCAAAATGAACTGAAATACTATGTATAAGTATTTTTCTAAAACGGTGGGGATTAGAAATTCAAAAAGACTTCAATAAATAGAAAGACATCCCATAATCTATATTGGAAGATTTAAAATTATTAAGATGGCAAAACAATGTCATTCTCATCAAAATATTTTCTTTTCGGAGAAATGGAAAAGTTGCTCTTCAGATAAATATAGACCTGCAAGAGGCCCTAAATAGCCAAAACGATCTTGAAGAAAGAACAGTTTTCAGGACTCCTACTTCCCGATTTAACTGTGAGCCCTCTAAATAAACTTCTCCTCTCCTAAAATTGTTCTTGTCCAGTCTTTAAGTCACAGTAGCAAAAAATATGACTAAAATAACATCATTGGTTATGAGGGAAGTGTAAATCAAAACCACAAAGAAATGCCATTTCACACCCATTTAGATGACTATAATTTTTTCAAAAAGAAACAAGTGTGTAGAGAAATTAGAATTCTTGTGCATTTCTGAAAGAAATGTTAAGTGGTTCAGCTGATTTGAAAAGTTTGGGATCCTCAAAAAGTTAAACACAAAATTAAACTTACGATCCAAGTTTGCTGATATTTACCCAAAAGAATTTAAAACAAATGCTCAAAACATACTTGTACATAAATGTTCATAACTGCACTATGTGCAATCACCAACAGGTGGAAATAGCTGAAATGTCCATTACTAGATGAGCGCATAAGCAAATTGTAAGACACATATACAATGGAATGTTATTCAGCCATAAAATTGTACTAATTATGGTACATAGTAAACGAACCTCAAAAACTACAGGAGTAAGATTTCTCATTTGTTTTGGCAAACACGCAAAAGCATGATGATACATTCTACTAGTCAGACTGTGGGAAATATGCTTTCATTGACCATTTCAAAAATGGTCAAAACTTTTTGCTTTGGAGATAGCCATTGCTTCTCTAAAACTGACATTTTTTTTTCTTCTTCCAGGCTTTCTTCTCCTTGACCTAATCCTCCCATATTCTCTCCTCCTGGATCCTCCCCTCCCTAATCCTGGGAAACAGAGAACATGTGGAATGTAGCCTTGGAATCACCTCTTTAAAAACCCCTGATGGGCAGAATCACAGACTCTGGGAGAGGAATCCCCTGTTTCTCCTTTGGTAGCAAAGCAATAAAACTTTTTTTCTTTTTCTCGAAACGTTGTCCTCATTTATTGGATTGGCATCAGGGACAAGGACCAAGCTTTTGGTAACAGTAGCAGTATAAAATGGTACAGCCTTAATGGAGTCAAATTTGGCAATATCTAATAAAACTATATATGCATTTACCTTATTTTTCTTTTCTTTTCCTTTTTCCAGCACTAGAGATTGAACCTAGAGCCTCACACATCTAGGCAAGTGCTTGAGCCCTTTTTATTTTACTTTGAGATAGGGTCTTGCCAAATTGCCCAGGTTGGCCTCAATTTTGTGATCCTCTTGCCCCAGACTCCTGAGTAGCTGGGATCACAGGTGTGCACCACTGCACCCAATAAATGCCTTTACCTTTTTAACCAACAATCACACTTAAAATTTTTACCCTGATGCTATACTTCCAATATTACAGAAAATGTACACATGCTTTTTAATTGCAGCATTATTTGTAGTAGCAAAATCTTGGAAATGACATAAATGCCCATAGAATAGAGATTGGCTGTACAACCAAAATATGTGCAATATGGTGGGATGCCATGCAGCTGTTAATGAGGGAAGCGTCATCACCATGAGCTGCTCTAGATTAATTTCTAGGATATATTGTCAAATCAAAGCAACAATGTGAAAGTAAGTATACTTGTGCAAGGAAAAAGGGGGAGTTATGAATTCAAGAAACTAATTATCTTTATCCTACACAAAACTTCCCAGAGAATTGATAAAGAAGGGCCGCTACTCAGCACATCAAAGGAGGGCTGATACCATCCTGGTATCAGAAGGGAATGTTGCAGGCCCAATTTATTTACGAACATAAATGTTAAATACTTTAAAAATCAAAAATAAATAAATGAAGGAATGAAAGGAAGATCGGTAGAGTGAGGAGGGGGAAAATGATGAGAAGAGGGGAGGAAAAGTGGGGTAATAGGGATTGGAATCAAATTCCTTGCATGTATGATCTTGTCAAAACAAATCCAAATACTATGTATAATTATGATGCTCTAATTAAAAAAATAAAACACATACTTTCAAGAAATAGTAAACTTAACCAAATGCACAAAAAATCAGTTATCATAGAAATGCAAGAAGAGCTTTATGTTAGAAAATCTTTAGTGTAATTTATTACATTAACAAATTAACAGGAAATAACATTATCTCCTCAATGTATATAGAAAAGAGCAATAGAGGTACTTTGACATAAATTAATGAAAAATTTCTGGTTATACTAAGAAGGAAAGAGAACTTTCTAAACCTGGTAAAGAGTGTTTATGAGAAACCTAAAACAGACTCTACAAAAAGGAGAAATTTAAGAAGCTTCCATTTTAAATCAGGTATTAGATTTCTATTCAACAATATACTGGGGAGACTGGCCAGCCCAAGAGACAATAAAAATGACATAAGTAGTACAACTCTTATTATTTGCAGATGATGAGCACTGAAAAGAACACACAAAAACTTATGATGAACAATGGGAGAATGTAGCAAGCTAACCAGTTACAGATCTAGACACAAAAGCCAATTAGCCTCCTCTAGCAATATACAAAAGGAAAGAACCAAAAAGTTATGATACTATTTACAATTTCATTTTTTAAATGTAAGTCTCTGGGAATAACTATAACAAAGACATGTAAGATCTCCACAGGGAAAAGTTATTTTAAGATTTTTTGAAGTCATAAATAAGACTTCCATGGTAGTGCATGTGCTTGGCATGCACAAGGCCCTGGATTCCATCCCTAGCACCATAAGAAAAAAAAAATCTATGTAGATAGAGACATAACAAGGTGAAGATTATGAAATGGAGGAGGAGTGGATTTGGAAACATGACCTGGCCCTATACTAAGTGTCCTTGGGAGGTGCTTGGGTTCCTGCCAGGCCCTCCTTGATTGGAATGTATAAAACAAGGTCAGTCTCAGGAGGCCTCCACTGGGACCTCTTTTTCCTTCTTCTCGCAGCAGCACCTGGTCCAAACCAGCTGTCCTGGGCCAAGACGTACCCACCCATCCTGGTGGCACCATGACACCTGTGCTGCCTCTGCAGTTCCTGCTGGTGCTCTGCCTAGCACTGCAGCTGGTGTCTGGGAGTCCCAAGGAGCACTTTCTGAGTAGGTGCTGGGTCTGGGTCCAGGGGAGGGAAGCAGCCTCTGTGGAGAAGAAAGGATCTGTGAGCAGACCATTCAGAATATGTCATGAAAAAATAGTGTCATGTCCAAGAGCGTACGCTTTGTTGTCAACAAGACCTCAGTTTGAATCTCTGCTGTTTGGTTACTGCATGACACTGGGCCAAGGGTCTGGGTCTCAGAATGTATCCTTATAATGGACACAAAGCTATTGAGATAGTTGGGATGAAAAACTGAAATAATACATGCAGTCACAGAGCACTCTTACTAGACCATGGCAAATGTTCTATAAGTTTTAGTTACTGTAAGTGTTATCAGCCTCACCCCCAGCACAGTCTTGCTGCCCTGGTTCCTTCCAAGAGACTTCATCCTGCTTTTCAGGCATTTAAACAGACAGGAAATGAAATAGTAGAACTCAAACTGCAATCTACACAACATTGGTCTTGGAACATGTTGGGGAGGAAGGGAAAGAAGTCTTACATTTTATTTCACTTTTTTAAAAATCCAGAGGTGCTGCATAATCACCAGTAATTATCGTCAATGGGACAGTACAGTCTATCTCAGCCACCATCACTGTCCAGCTCAACCTAACAAGGGAAGTAATGCTAACCTTGGCCAGTACCAAATGGGAACAAAACTACTATTCTTCCTGAATGTACTCTTCTGTGGGGAAAGCCTCTTCAGAATATTTGGGACTTGGAAAAGGGGTATGTCTGATAGATTGTGCTTCAGAGCAGGATAGGTCCTATTTTAGGAGCTTCAGAGCAGACATGATGTCATGAGGACTGAGAGGAGCGAAGCGAGCTGCAAGAGAATAGAGTACCCAAGGCCAAGGTAACTGGGGAATCAAGGACTAGAATTTGAGGAGAGACACAAAAGCCTTTCTGAAAGACTGGTAAGTACTGTGAGTGAGATTGGGACCAGTAATCCAGATAGAAAGAAAAACCTGAGGAGAGCAACCTCTCTGAGATCCCTGGCTCATGGCCTCCTTTCCCACACTGCTCCACTGAACCCCAAGCTCTTCAAACTGCAGACTGGCTCCAATTTCTTTCACTGCCCCAGTGAATTGTGTCTGAGAAGTCTGGAGTGAGTACTGGTTCCTGATCTCTGCCAAAATCGTCAACAGCTTAGAACTCAGCTTCTTTCACTCCATCTCTGGTGCTAGTTATTTAAGTTCCAATAATAGCCCCAACCTCGTTCTTCATTCATTTCTTTCGTGTTATCATGATGTCCTACAGATCTCCCATCTAACTGCAAATATTTGCAGATCGGTAAGCCAATGGATCAGCAATAGATGCTCCATCTATGATTTGGGCCCCAAAGAAAGGACAAGTCACAGGGTACAAAAATGAAGGCTGGGTATAAAAATGAGGGCCTGGTACAAGTTGGGGAAAGGGGTTAATGGGGCCCAAACTTAATGCTTTAGAATTCAGGAACAGAGAGGAGACCATGGGTTGGGGCATTTGGACAGTATCTCTCACTGGAAGTAGGTCTTAGCTTTGAAGTGAAATGTTTGAGGGTGTCAACACAAAGATGATTATTCTCTAACAGCAGGAAGTAGGGCATCCTGGGCTCTGGGCTCCTAATCAGGAGACACCATGCGAGAGAAGATGAATCATGGCACCCTATTCTGAAATTCCCACCCTTCTCACCTGAAAGAAATCAATCCAGGAACTCACTGGTGAATTGGGTCTTTGCTCTCTGATTCAGTACCTTCACTTTGTTGTGTGGCCTTCGTGGTGTCCCAAAACTGATCTTCCATTTACTCTTTCTCTACACAAATAGCCTGTGTTAGGTTGACCCTACAATAAACTATGATGTTAGAGAGAAGCTTTATGACTTGCTTAAGACCACAAAATGAAATGAGGAAAGGGTATACAATACCTTTTCTTACTCATCTCGCACATTCTATTCATACCCTTGAACTAGACCCAACCAGGCTCTATGGGGACTTGGCATCTGACTTGCAATGGTGGTGAATGCCCAGTGGATTCAGGTGGATTCTGCCAAACTCTGTCTTTGATCAAATATCCAAACCCTGGTTCACTGATCAGAACTCAAGGAAGATAGCAGCTAAAGACACAACCTGATTCCCTCCCTGGAGACCACACAAGGGAGAATAGGGTAGCAATTTCCCTGGGCTTTCTGAGCTTTGAATATTACTCCAGCCTGTTGTTTAGACCATTCCCTTACTTATTCTCTGTTTCAGAATACATCTTGGAACCTCCACCCTGCAGATCAAGACCTGAGAGCTGTTCCAAATTCTGTACATCCCAGAAGGATTGCAGGGCACAAGGACTTCACTGCTGCTCTGCCTACTGTGGGATAGTCTGTTCATTAAACAAACCTCCAAAACCCCAAAAGTAAGGGACTTCCCATGCCCAGTCCTGACCCTGGAGCGCCTGGTGGGAGCCCTACAAAAGAGTCTCAGCCACTGTAATGGTTCTTTTATCTTTGTTGTTGTTGCTGTTGTTGTTAACATATTATCAATATTCCTTCTCTTTACCAAGAATAAAATTTCCACAGAGTCCTGACTAGAAGAGCCCTCCTCTACTCCTGAGTGACATAACCCTTCTCTCCCCGTCACCACATCCATGAATCTCTGACTCTGCTTCTCTGAACATACCCCCAAATGACTCCATCTATAGACCCTCCTCTGTCTCAGAATCCACCTTTATCCCAGGACCTGCCTGGAACATTATACCTGGGTCTATAAGTGTCATCAAGACCCCAAGGCAAATTTGGTCTCTGCTTTTTGTTTGCCCTCCTTTCACCAGACATCATCTTTTGGACCCCACATTCTCAGACTCTGGAGGTCCAGCTCCGGAAAGCTGTAGTTAATGGCCCCGAGTCTCCTGAAGGGAGAATGCTCTGGGACAGAGAAAGGACGTTAGGGTTCTGATGAGATATTTTGTTTTGAATCTTGCTTTGCAAGATTCAAGATTCTATCACCTTCAGGAAAATGATTCCTCTCTTTTGACCTTTCTTTTTCTTATGAATAAAATGCAGACTGTTTTTTCCTACTAGCAAGGCCAGAATGAAGTCTCAGAAGACCTGCAGTAAGAAACTTGGCCAAAGAGCTTCTTGAGAGAAGCATTTCTGTCTTGTTCTCTTCTGTCTCCCCCACCCTGAGTGGAATCCCTAGCATATGAGACAAGGTACAGAGCACCTAGGTATGCACTCAGAGCCAAATAACCAGGCTCAAATCCTGGCTCTACCACTTCTCAGCTGAGTGACCTTAGACAAACTAAGCTCTCTATGGGCATCGGCTTCTTCATTTTAAAGATGGAACAATATTAGTGAGATTAAAATAAACAATCCATGTAAGCTTTTAAATTATGCTTGCTACATAATAATTGCTCAGTAAATTTGAGTGATTAGATGACCACTTTTCTCTCAAAAGACTGACGCTTACAAATAAACTCCACATCTTTTGAGGTTTTGTGTTAGAATACCAGAAGCCAAAAAGATGACTCTGTCGTCACTGAGGTTTTTGAGGTTCTGCTTGGCCGATGGCAGGAGACCTCAGCTTTGTGGTCTGGTTTCAGGGGTGGAAGTCATAGAAAGCAAAAATTAAATCTCCAAGAATAAAACTGCACTGGATAACATTTGAAGATACTTTTCTTCAGGAACAGAAATGTCAGGTGAGGGAACTGCAGGAGACCCCACACCTGACAACAGAGGCATGTTCCTCAAAGCATTTTGTAGGTATGGGGCTTGCCTGGCATTCCTGGGATGACATCTCCCAAGGATGCTCCCTTTCCTCCTTCAGTCTCCCCAGGATCAACAACATTCCCACAACGCCAGAATAGTCTTTTTGATGACGAGAGTGCCTTGTCTTCTCTTAGTCCCCTCCAGGTTCTATCACTGTGCTCCCAGGAGCAGGGTACAGTCCCAGGAGAGTTCTGCAACACAAAGCAACAGGAGCAGAGTCATGACCCGAGGCGAGCGGAGGGCACTCAGATCTGAGGCTCTTCCAGGAACAGGCTCTCCCCACCTCCAGGCTGACAGTGCCCTGGGCAAGGAGTCCAACTGATCTCTTCATGCTGTGTGACTTTGGTCATCCCACTGTACTTCTCCAAGACCATCAACTTTTTCATGTGTAAGATGACAAGAACATCCATGCCTAGGGGTATTGTGAGGTTAACACAAAGCCACATGGATGGAAGAACTTGCTCACTGCAGAGAGTCAGCAAAAGCTGGAAGCTGCTAGCAAGTCACATAACAATGTCACTCTGGGTTTTAGGCATTTTCTCTTTAAAAAAAAATGTGGAGGATCATTTTTATTACTTTATCAGTGTTATAAGCATACTGAAAAAATGCAGGCTCCCATAACTCCACCACCAAAACAATGATAGCATTCATAATTTAGTGGCTTTTGTTTCAGAGGAGTTTGGGGGAAATTAGGAACTTAGGGTCTTCTAATTGTCCTGATGTCACTAGAGTTTCCGAATTTAAATGTGGTGTTTGAGCTTGGAGCTGTTTTGTTAACCTTGCGCTAACTGTGAACAGCGTGGCAGGTGGGGGAAAGTGTGGCAGTGCAAGTTCCTTCCTGCTGCGCCTTGGACATAACTGACTGCTCATGCCAAACGCCAGCCATCAATCCATGTGTCCACATGGTTAGATCATCCAGGGCTCATGCGGCAGGAAGACACTGAAATCATAGTAAGAACCCTGCTCTTAGACCCAGGTAAAAGGCTAACGAAACGTGACTGACGACGCTTTATTTTTATTGCAATGTCAGGGTCAAATGGCTACATAATGGGTACATAAGGCTTTGTAAAGTCCCACTCTAATGCTTTGCCCAATGAGACAGGAAAAACATTATCATGCACCTGAGATGTCTTCTATGGGCACTGGAAGCCCCAATTCTATTATCTTCTGATAGGCTTGAGAGAGATTGCACCCTTTCGTGTGGCACATTAACTGTCACATCTGTTATCTCCATGGGTCCCAGGGTTCTTTCTCCTTGCTCCTGCAGCCCATCCCCTGCAGACTGCTTCTTCTGGACTGGCCTGTAGAGCTGGGTGGGAGGGCCAGGTGGGGAAGGAGATGAGAGCGCTGGAGAGGGCCTCAGAAGATGCTGAGCTTGTTCCCGGAACGCACAGTGTTGAGTTCTCCAAGGCCACCTGGAAGGGAGGACTACATGGCCAGGCTGGCCTCCACCATAACCTTGGGCTCTGGAAACTGTAGTTAAGGGCTCCCAACTTTTTAATGCCAACTAACATTTTAAGCTATCTAATTAATTCCTCATAGCTGCCATAATCCTCAGGTCATAGATGAGGAACTTGAGGAACACAGAACTGAAGGAATATGAACAAACTCCATCAACTAGTGGAGTTACAATCAAAACGCAAGCTTGAGATATCTGAAAAATGGCCTTCTTCCCAAGGGATCTCCATGGGCAGCTCAGCCCTCTTCTGAGTGGGTTTTCTGTTTCCACTCAGTTTTCCCATTGATTCTCTTCCCCCTGCTTACAACTCAGGCCTCATAACTCTTCAGTTCCCTTTCTACTTAGAATCTGCCCCACTAAACTCAGTCTCTCTCTCTCTCTCCAAGGCCCACACAGTCTCCCCTCTGCCTTCTACCCTTGCTCTTCTCTGTCCTCAATGTCTTCCCCCCAGTTTCCTGATGAACTACTATTCGTGCTTCAAGGTTCATATTCAATTTAAAACTCCATGGAAATTTCACCAATTCACTTCAGACAAAATTAGTGACTCTCTGTGTCTCTTCCAGGTATCCTTTCACTTACCATAAACTATAACACACTGTATTGTAATTATTTTTTTCATTGAATATTGTATTCTTTTTAACTCTGTGAGACAAATCAAAATTAACTCTGGTTGAATAAAATAGTACCTAAGGGCAGGTGAATACTTTAGCTCATTTTGATGTAGAACTAGGCTCTCATCCTTTTAAAAGAAGTGCCAGAGGAAAATAGCCAGGCGCGGTGGCTCCAGCCTGTAATCCCAGCACTTAGGGAGGCTGAGACAGGAGAATCGCGAGTTCAAAGCCAGCCTCAGCAACGGCGAGGCACTAAGCAACTCAGTGAGACCCTGTCTCTACATAAAACACAAAATAGGGCTGGGGATGTGGCTCAGTGGTCGAGCACCCCTGAGTTCAATCCCCAGTACCAAAAGAAAAAAGAAAAAGAAAAAGTGCCAGAGGAGTATTAATTTTCTTTTTTTTTTTTTTTGGTTAGCTGTGGTTTTTTAAAATTTATTTATTCTAATTGGGTATACACGACAGCAGAATGCATTTTGATTCATTGTACACAAATGGAGCACAACGTTTCATTTCTCAGGTTGTACACGATGTAGAGTCTCACCATATGTGCAGTCATACATGTACCCAGGGCACTGATGTCCCATTCTGGATCAGCATCCATTTATCAGAGAGAACATTCAGCCTTTGGTTTTTTGGGGATTTGTACTGTGATTATTCAGTCACTGTTTTTTCTGTCTGGAGTGTGAGTCTCCTGAAAGCAGGAACTGTGTCTGACTTTGTCCTAGAACCCTAGCACTTTACTGTCATGCCTTACGTATAGTGAGGATAAAATTCAGACTTTTCAAATAGAGATAAGAAGAGGCTGGCAAGGAGCAAATGAATCCTAACCTTTAAGGAGTTGTTCTCACAAAGAAACTCTTCGTTGAACTATCCGGAGTCCCTCAGATATCAGTTGCCTACTTTGCTTTTGCCTCTGGAGTCAGACTCATTTTACAAATTATTTTTAACTGATTTATATTTGCTTACAATCACAAGATGTAGGAAGCTAAACAAAAAGAAGCTTGAGAGTATCTGTTCGCATAGGGTATTAGAAGAGTAAGGGTGAAGGGTCTCTGCTTCTCTGGGACTCAGTCCAGCTCTGCCCTGCTGACCTGGTGATGCTGAGCCTCTCTCTCCTAAGTCCTCAGAGCCCTAGTCTGTCCACCTGTAAAATGGAGATTAAGAGTACCTAACCCTCAGGTGTGTCGTGAGGATAAAATGAGGGCACATGAAATGCTCATGCAAGATTGCTGTCGGCGGGCCTAAGAAGAATGTTACTGTTCTTACTCACATCTTGCCAGCCCTGAAAACATCTCTTGACCAAAAAAAGCAAGAGGCAGGAGCAACTTAAAAGTGAGGAAATACAAAAGAACTACAATCTGCTCCCTTGGAGGTCACTGGAAGAATATAGATGTATAAAAATATTGATATGATAATTTTAAAAGAACAAAATGAATTTAAATACTACAAAAATATGATATGTCTAAAGTACTCATCTGTTACTCTTTCAAAAAGATAAATGTTCCCTTTGAAGATCCCTTAAATTTTTAGAAAATCATGATATATAAATATAGATTATGCTAGAAGTAATGAGTAGGACAAGAGGAACTAGAGAGAGTGGAACAGGAAGACAAGAAGGAAGGCTATACTTCTGATATCCTATCTTTAAAAAATCTAAGAGAAGGAAGTTTTAATAGGGTAGTCCCTGTCAACATGGTGAGTACAGATTGAATACATGAAAGGAACTGAAAGCCAAATAAACAAAACTATGAGAGTAAAGGGGATGTGGTCAAACTAAAAGGAAGGGTCAAAGACAGCCCTGCTCGGAATCTGGGACGGTCCTGATGGGCACTTAGTTAACTATCCTTTTCTGGCTAGTCAACACATTTTTATGGGAACAAACTTCCCACTTTAATTCAACCAGAATTAAATGAATCTCTGAGTAGGTACAAGAAATTGTTTCAGTCAGAGATTCTGGATGAGAGGGTTTCTGCCTTTCAGAAATGCTACATAATCAGAGAAGCTGGTCCTGAAAGTTGGATGTCCAAGAAAAGAGTTGAATACAGAAACTTTCCATTAGACAAATTCAGGGAATCTTTTGGAGCAATGGTCATAAAAGTATTTGACCTGATATCAGCAAGTGGTGTTAGACTTATAAATAAAATTGGATAAATACAATGTCTTGCATTTGAAGTCACCAAAGGAGCAGAAGGAAATCACAGTGAGATTGCGGGGCAGACTATCTCCACGAAGTTTGTGGTTTGATATCTGGCAATGGTTTATTATAAGTGTCAATTTGGCTGGGCCACAGGGTGCCCAGATATCTCCTTAAACATTATTTCTGGGTGTGTCTGAAAGGATGTTTCAAGAAGGTATTAACATTTCAATGAAGAACTTAGTAAAGCAGATGGCTCTCCCCTATGTGGGTATCATCCCGTCCTTCAAGAGCCTGACTAAAACCAAAAGATGGAGAAGGGTTGAATTTGCTGTCTTACTGAAATTAAGCTGAGCATTGATCTGCTCTCTGTGCTCCTGGTTCTCAGACCTTCAAAGGACCCCCAGTAGTTTTCCAGTTTATAGATGATAGATCTAGGACTTGGCCTCCATTGTGTGAAACAATCCTTACAATAAATTAAGAAATATGTATAAGTTTGTTCTGTTTCTACTGATTCAGTATGGGCAGTTTCCATATGATATACGATGAAAAGGTCAGAAACCCATGGGCTCAGTCCTTAAGAAGAAATGCAGACAGTGTGCACAATATGAGTATAAGTGTACAGAAGAATGTTCCCGAGAAATAGATTTTTTCAAGACACATCAGAAGTTTTTCTGGATATAGCTCAGTTGGTAGAGTGCTTGCCTCACATGCACAAGGCCCTGGGTTCAATCCCCAGCACCACATAAAAAAAGTTTTGCTGGGGCTGGGGCTATGGCTCAGCGGTTGAGCGCTTTCCTCGCATGCGTGAGGCCCTGGGTTCGATCCTCAGCACCACATAAAATAAATAAAGATATTGTGTTCATCTACAACTAAACAAAATATTTAAAAAAAAAAAAAGTTTTGCTGGAGCTCAAATGGTAAACTCCCTGGGTCCAGGGGTCTCTTCTTAGAATTCCCCTCTTCACTCTAGGCATATAACATATGATGTGCAAAAGGATGAGAAGGTGAGGTAAACAGCAGTAAGGATTGGGGAGAAGGTCTAATGTTTAGAAATCCCAAAAGTTAAGGTCAGCAACACAAAAACTCAAACAACCTTAATAGGAAACAGAAGTTCAATCAAGATTATTGGAAAACAGCAAATAATCAGCCCTAGATGCCTCCATTCATTTTAAAATCAAATCAAATCCTCATTCCTGGGCCTTCATTTACTCTAGTACCTCCCCACACTAAATTCTTATTTTTGGCCCCTTTATCCATGCCTCTTATAACTAAAAGGAAGAGATCTGGGACCATGGACACTTCTCAGCCTCGAGACTCTGCATATTGTGAGATTCTTACTTTGAGGATATACACATACCCTCACGTGCCTCTGTTGTCAGAAATCTGTACTTATACCCATTGCATCCCCTTAGGTGAACTTCATTGCAGCTGAGCATGTCAAGCTTGAAGAAGCATCTGGAGAGTTGTTTAGAGTAGTGTCCCACTGCATTCAATTCCGCACAATAGAGTCGGGAAAAGTCTGAAACTCAATCAATTAGGTATAAAAGGAACATACTTCAACATAATAAAGGCCACAGATGAAAAACCCACAACTAACATCAATGTTCAAACACTTAAAGATCTTCCTTTAAGATCTGGAACAAGACAAGGATGTACACTTTCCTCACTTCTAGTCCACAGAGCACTGGAAGTCCTGGCCAGAGCAATTAGGCAAATAAAAGCAATAAAGGGCATCCAAACTGGAAGGGAAGATGACAAATTATCCCTATTGGCAGATGGCATTATCACGTATATAGAAAATCTTAAAGACTCCATTAAAAAATATTAGAACTAATAAATTAAGTTGCAAAATATAAAGTCAACACACAAAAATCAGTATCATTTTAAATGGCAACTCAAAAAGAAATATTTATGTATTTATATTTTGGGTACCCAGGATTAAACCCAGGAGTGCTTAACCACTGAGCCACATCCCTAGCCCTTTTTTCATTGTTTATTTTTTGTTTTGAGACAGGGTCTTGCTAAATTGCTTAAGACATCCTAAGTTGCTGAGGCTGGCTTCGAATTTGTGATCAAGTTCCCAGCCTCAGCCTCCTGAGCTGCTGGGATGACAAGAGCGCCTAGCTTCACAAAGAAGTAAAGAAAGCAATCCTACTTACAATAGCTACAAAAAATTACAATACCTAGGAATAAATTTAACCAAGGAGTTGAAAGATATCTACAATGAAAACTATAAAATATTGGTGAAACAATATGAAGAGGACACAAATAAATGGAAAGATATTTTGTGTTCATAAACTAGAAGAACTAATATGTTAAAAGTTTCATACTACTCAAAATGATCTACATATAAGATTACATATAATTTTTACCAAAATACCAATAACATTCTTCACAGAAATAGAAAAAAAATTCCTAAAAATTTCATGGAACCACAAAAGACCCCCAAGTAGCCAACACAATCTTGAACAAAAAGAATAAAGCTGGAGGCATCACTCTACCTGGCTACAAAATATACCACAAAGCTATAGTAACCAAAACAGCAGGGTACTAGCATAAGAACATTAACATAGGCCTATAGAAGAGAATAGAAATCCCAAATATAAATCCATACATTTATAGCAACTGCTTTTCAATAGAGGCACTTAGAACACACTCGGGCAAAGGACAATCTATTTAATAAATGGTGCTGAGGAAACTGGATGCCCACATGCAGAAAAACAAAACTAGATCCCTATCTGTCACCACATACAAAAATCAACTTGAGGGCTAGGGATATAGCTCAGTTGGTAGAGTGCTTGCCTCACATGCACAAGGCCCTGGGTTCAATCCTCAGCACCACAAAAAAAACAAATCAATTTGAAATGGATTAAAGAAGGGAGGACAACAGGGAGGGTGATATGATAAAGTATGGTATACACATTTAATAAATGTCACAAAGAAACCCATTATTTTGTACAATTCATAGGCACTAATAATTATATTTTTAAATTGATTAAATACTTAAATATTAAGAGCCAAACTATGAAACTGCTAGAAAAATTGCATGGGAAGTATTTCATAACAATGATTTGAAAATGATTGAAAAGCACTGGCAACAAAAGCAAAAATAGATAAGTAGGATTACATCAAACTGAAAAAGCTTCCTCACAGCAAATGATCAGAATGAAGAGACAACCGAAAATATTTTGCAAATTATGCACCTGACAAGGAAAGGGTTAATATCCGATATATGTAAGGAACTTGAACAACTCAATAGTGAAACCCACAAATATTCCAATTTAAAAAGATGCAAAAAAAAAATCCTGAATAGGTATTTCTCAAAAGGAGACATACATATGGCCAAGAGGTACATGGGAAAATGTTCCATGTAACTAATCAAAAGCACAATGAGATATCACCTCACCCCAGTTAGAATGGCCAACCTAAATGTCCATCAGTAGATGAATGGGTAAAGACAATGTGGTGTGTGTGTGTGTGTGTGTGTATAAAAAAATAGATGAAACCTTATCATTTTTAGCAGCAATGAGAATGAGAATAAAAGACATTACGCTAAGTGAAATAAGCCAGATACAGAAACCAAATACTTCATGATTACACTTACATAAGGCATCTAAAGTAGTCAGATTTATAAAATCAACAGTGGAATAGTGTTTGCCAATGGATGGATAGAAGAGAAATGGGAATTACTAATGAACAGTCATAAAGTTTTAATCAAACAAGATAAATAAGATCTAGAGATCTGGAATATGATATTGTGCCTACAGTCAACAATAATGTATTATACACTGAAAAATATGTTAATAATCCTAATTAGAATAAGTTATATTCCATGTATGTATTATATGTCAAAATACATTCTACTGTCACAAATATCTAAAAGAACAAATAAAAAATCACGTTAAGGGTATAGTCTCATATTAAGTACACTTGCCACAATAAAACAAGGATTTAGAAAAGAGAAAAGAATAGGAAACTTGAAAAGTAAACCAGTAAATAAAGTTACTAAATAGAGAAAATCTCTTAAAACAGAGTACACATGATTTGCAGAAAAATTCAGTCAAACCCACAGGAACAGACTATTTCAACTCATGTAAGATCTTCCAGAGGCTAGAAGTAACTGTTTTGCAATTCAGTCTTTGAGGCAAATATAATCTTTACACTCAAACAAAATTAGGACAGGACAGTATAATAAATGAAAATTACAATCCTACTAACATACATAGATAGACAAATTTTAACAGTACACTATAAAAATAAGTAGTGTATAAACAGATTATACATCACAAGAAACTATAGCATAATTCACCAAATACAAGAGAAAACATATGATTATCCAAAAACTGCAAAAACTAGTTTTACAAACTTCAAGATCCATTTATGGCCAACTGCAATGGCACAGGCCTGTGATCCCTTAAGGCAGGATGATCACAAATTTGAGACCAACTTGGATTACTTAGTGAAACCCTATCTCAAAATAAAAACTAAAAAGGTCTGGGGGTGTAGCTCTGTGGTAGAGCACCCTGGTTTAATTACTAGTACCACAAAAACAACAAAGATCCATTCGTGATATTTTAACATGTTTTAGCACATAGGGAATAGAAGCAAATATTCTTGACAAGATAAAACCCTAATGTGTACATCATTCTTCAAGGTGAAACTATTAGAAAGATTCCCTTTGGGGGGCTGGGATTGTAGCTCAGCGGTAGAGCGCTTGCCTTGCATGCGTGAGGCCCTGGGTTCGATCCTCAGCACCACGTACAAAGCAATAAAATAAAGACATTGTGTCCATCTACAATTAAAAAAATATTTAAAAAAAAAAAAAAAAGATTCCCTTTGGTGAGGATGTGGGGAAAAAGCTACACTCATACATTGTTGGTGGGACTGCAAACTGGTACAACCACTATGAAAAGCAGTATGGAGATACCTCAGAAAACTTGGAATGGATCCACCATTTGACCCAGCTATCCCACTCCTTGGTTCATACCCAAAGGACTTAAAATCAGCATACTATAGCAATGCAGCCACATCAATGTGTATAGCAGCTCAATTCACAATAGCTAAACTATGGAACCAAACTAAATGCCTTTCCACAGAAGAATGGATAAAGAAATGTGGTACATATACACAGTAGAATATTGTTCAGCCTTAAAGAAGAATGAAATTATGGCATTTGCAGATAAATGGATGGAACTAGAGACTATTATGCTAAGTGAAATAAGCCAATCCCCAAAACCCAAAAGCTGAATGTCTTCTCTGATAAGAGGTTGCTGATCCATAGTGGGGCGGAGGGATAGGGAAGAATGAAGGAACTTTGGTTTACGTAGAGAGGAGTCAGGGGAGGAGTGGGGTTGTGGGGATGGGAAGGAAAGTAGGAAGAAACAGACATTATTACCCTATATACATGTATGATTACAATAGCGGAGTGACTCTGACCCATGTACAGCTAGAAGAATAAGAAGTCGTGCTCCATTTGTGTACTGTATGTCAAAATGCATCTACTGTAAAACAAATAAATTAGAATTTTTTAAAAAAGAAAGATTCTCTTAAAAAATCTGAAAAAAGATAGCGATGACCACACACTGCTTCTACTCCACAATGTACTCAAGATACTAACTAGAGCAATAAGTGAAAAAATTGTAATTTTGAACATTCACAATTAGAAGAGAATGCACAAAACTGTCATTTGTCATATAACTGACTTTATAAAAAGCAAAAGAAACCTCAAATAAGTTCTAGGAATAAGAAGAGAATACAGGCATGTGGCTGAATATAAGATCAATATATAACATGTATTACATTTTTGTATACCAGAATAAACAAAAAGAAATATAATGTTTAAAGATACCATTTACAAAAATATCAATAATATAAATAATGTTATAATATCTACATGAAAATATCAAAAACCTTTCTTAAAAGATTCATGAAAACCAAATTAGAAAACTACATACAAAAGACAATATTGTTGGGGGCTGGGGTTATGGCGCAGTGGTAGCGTGCTCACCTGGCATGCATGAGGCACTGGGTTCGATCCTCAGCACCACATAAAAATAAAAAAATTAAGATATTCTGTCAGCCTACAACTAAAAAATAAATATTTTAAAAAAAAAAGACAATATTGTTGGGATACCAGTCCTCTCAAATTGATCTTTAGATCCAATGCAACTCAAATCAATGCCCGGGATAGGTTTTTTTGAAGAACTTACCAAGCTGACTCTGAAATTTATATAAAAATGCAAAACCCTAAGATAATATAAAGTTTAGGAGATTAAGTGGGTCTTTGAGAGAGGTTTTTGAGAGAGGTGGAGTAAAATAAAGAGCTCGGAATCATTCACACGAAATATATGAATGATTATATCTATCTCATGATTCATGTATATCATATGTATAGTAAAAGTTCTTATATGATTAAACAAAAGAGGAGTTCATCCATAAATGGATCTAGAACCATTAGAAAAATTTTTAAAACCACTTCATTTCATACTTTACCAAAAGAAAATCGATGCCAGGTGATGTTAGGTTGTAAATGCTTGTGTGCGCATATGTGTGCATGCATGTGTGTGTGTGTGCACGTGTGCATGTGTGTACATGTGTGCATGTATGTATATGTGTGTGTGTGTATTAAATACTTTGGTTTCTTCACTTGTCAATGATGAAAAAAATGTACCTACCTCATGGGTTATGTGTGATATTTAAATGATTAATCTTTATAAATCACTTAAAATAGTGTATGTCATGAAGGGAGTACTTTAGCAATTATACCTAACCCTACTGCTGTTGCACTTCTTACATTCTGGTGTGTTCAGATCATTTGTCTCTCTGCTGTAGATGATGAAGGGTAGAAAGGAAACTATCCTTCTTTAAATTTCTTGCTCTGATGGTTCAACGCTCTGGTTGAACCTTCTACAGAAGCTCTGATCCTTAAGTTTCTATGGTTTCTACATGAACATGGGACTTACTATCAGGGGTCTGATCAGTTTGGGACCTTTAGCTTCATGGCTGGGTACCCAAGCACTCAGTGTTCAACTCAACACCTAGCAATGCCCAATCCTGGCCCTTGGGGTGGGTGGGCACAGCCCTTTTAAGTATTAAGGCCAAAAGATAACACTAGTGGACACCAAGATTCTCCTAGACCTGCTTCTCACTGCACCATGGAGCCTGCTAAGCTGGGATTTCTTCTAGGGCTCTTCATCCTCTGCATACTAACTACCCCTTTATTGGGTGGTATGGACAACGTTTTTACTAAACTATGCAAAAACTTCAGAGGTATGAAGTTAAGGCAGAAAATAAATCAAAAGCTAATTATGAATGAGGAGAGTGGCAAAAAAGTGTGCCATCTAGGTGGGCCAGGAAGGTCCTTTTTCTGTGGCAATACCCATAGATTATTAGTCCCTTGATTCAGGGCACTACTTATACTAGGGGGCTTATGGATGTTTGATGGGGGGAAAACAGATATGAAGCAAATAAAT
>CM053401.1:167492441-167536282 GCA_028644305.1 Xerus rutilus
AAGAAAGAGATAGACTGGGGCTGGGATTGTAGCTCAGCGGTAGAGCGCTTGCCTCACATGCATGAGGCCCTGGGTTCGATCCTCAGCACCACATACAAAGCAATAAAATGAAGACATTGTGTCCATCTACAACTAAAAAAAAAAAATTAAAAAAAAAAGAAAGAGATAGACTTTAAAAAAGAACCAAGCAGGGCTGAGGTTGTGGCTCAGTGGCAGAGTGCTTGCCTCGCATGTGTGAGGCACTGGGTTCGATCCTCAGCACCACATAAAAATAAGTAAAACAAAAATAAAGATACTATGTAAAAAAAAAAAGAACCAAGCAGTAATCTTTGAAATGAAGGAAACAATAAACCAAATAAAAAATTCAATAGAAAGCATCACCAACAGACTAGAGAACTTGGAAGACAGAATCTCAGACAATGCTCCTTCTGAGACAGAATCTCAGACAATGAAGACAAAATATATAATCTTGAAAATAAAGTTGATCACACAATGAAGATGGTAAGAAACTAATATGAACAGAAAATCCAGGAACTGTGGGATAACACAAAATGACCCAATCTAAGAATTATTGGGATAGAGGAAGGCACAGAGGTATAAACCAAAGGAATGCACAATCTCTTCGATGAAATAATATCAGAAAAGTTCCCAAACATGAAGAATGAATTGGAAAATCAAATACAGACGCCTTACAGAACACCAAATGTACAAAACTACAACAGATCCCGACCAAGGCACATTATAATGAAAATGACTAACATACCCAATAAAGATAGAATTTTTAAAGCTGCAAGAGAGAAGAGCAGATTACATACAGAGGGAAGACAAATTGAATTTCAACAGATTGCTCAACCAAGACCCTCAAAGCCAGGAGATCCTGGAACATCATATACCAAGCTCTGAAAGTAAATGGGTGCCAACCATTTATATCCAGCAAAATTAAGCTTCAGATTTGATGATGAAATAAAAACTTTCCATGATAAACAAAACTTAAAAGAATTTACAGAAAGAAAGCCTACACTAGAAAGTGTTCTTGGCAAAATATTCCATGAGGAGGAAATGAAAAACAACAACGAAAATTGGAAAAAGGGAGGAACTACACTAAAGGAAAAGCCAATCAAAGGAGAAACAAGTCAAGTTAAAAGCCAAAAATAAACTAAAATGAATGAGAATACAAGCCATATTTCAATAATAACTCTGAACATTAGTGGCCTATACTCACCAATTAAAAGACATACACTGGCAGATTGAATTTTAAAAAGACTCAAATTGTGGAATTCACATGGATGTTGGCTCTGGGCTATGCCTACAATGGAGAAAAGGACTGTGGTAGGAACATCAGCTGAAGATAAAAATTGGTTATTGTGCTAGCCAATGAATTTCTTATCCTTATTCCTCTATAGCTGTATAAGTAAGGCAATTATTTTCTTTCTCCTTTCAAAATTTCTCTTTGTTTTTAGTTTTCTATAATTTGGATAAGAGATGACAAGGTATTTGTTCACCTATTTATATTTGGTATTTATCCTACTTGATATTCTCTCAAGATCTGTGCTTTTTATCTCATCTTAGTTTTTGAAAATTTTTCAAATAGTTTTACTTCAAATATTTTTTCTGCTGTTTTCCTTTCTTCTTTTTGTGTTCTAATTATGAATGCTTTATTCTTTGATATTGTTGCACAGTTCTTGGGTTGCTTTTATTTCCTTTGCATTTTTGTTTGGGAAATTTTTAATTAACTTATCATCAATAAGTTAATTTTTTTAAATATTTATTTTTTAGTTGTAGATGGACAGAATATCTTTATTTTTATGTGGTGCTGAGGATCGAACCCAGTGCCTCCCGCGTGATAGGCGAGCACGCTACCACTGCGCCATAACCCCAGCCCCAATAAGTTAATTTTTAATTAACTTATCATGGTTTCTTTCCTTGGCCACAATTTAATTGATGGCATCAGAAGACACTCTTCCTTTCTATTTCAGTGTGTTTGATTTCTAGAATTTTGATTCTTAAAGTTTCCTTTTTCCCTAGCATAGTTTATAAGTTTCTGCATGCTGTATACTTTTTTCCCATTAGAGTATTTAACATATTAATCGTAATTACTTTAGTTTTTTTAACTTGGCAATTCAAACATGCATTATATGTTTGAGTTTGATTTTTATCTTCAGACTACATTTTAGCATGTCTTCTGGCCTGTCTTATAATTTCTTGTTGAAAGCCAGACATGTTTTATTGAATAATAAAAAATGAGGTAAATAGGCCACTGATAGTAGTATTTATTTATTTTTTAAATAAGATTTTTAAACCTTTATTTATTTATGTATTTTCTATGTGGTGGTGAGGATCAAACCCAGTGCCTCACGCATGCAAAGGCAAGTGCTCTACTACTGAGCCACAATCCCAGTCCCAGGAGTATTTATTTTATCTGGTGTGGACTTTGGTGTTTAATGTTTGCTTGCAGCTAAAGATACTGGAGGCTTTAAGTTTTCACCCTGTACTTTTTTTTTTTTTAATCTCACTGTTTGAGTTTCCTTAAACACTAATTCAGGGAGAAAAAAATCTGTGTATTACAACTCTTTCAGCTGTAATTGATTGTTATTATAGCAGATCCTTGCTGTTGTGCAAGTCAGATATGGGACAAAGGAGTTTTTTCTAATTTTTTTTTAGTTGATAGGTCTTTATTTTATTCATTTATTATTTATTTATATGTGGTGCTAAGGATCAAACTCAGTGCCTCATGCATGCTAGGCAAGTGTTCTACCACTGAGCTACAGCCCCAGCCCTTTTTTTCTAATATTATCTGATCTTTAAGTAGGTCTATGAGGACTACAACTTTCACAAGTGTTTCACCAATGTGTACCACTCCCACTGGCATCCTTACTCATGTCTCTACAATATTCCCAATATTTTTCTTTGAAACTTTGTCCTTAGTTGACTTTATTTTTAATTCACAACCTAATCCTATCAGAGACATGAGGTCTTTTTGGAATCTTCACTGGGAAACTGGTAGGGTATCTGGAAGGAGAACTGTAGAACTGGAAGGGTTTCCCTAAGTCTATAGGACCCCAAGATTTTCTTAATCTCAAATTAGTCCATATTCTGTCTCCAGTGATTCTTCAAGATTATGTACACCAGTTGACAGCTCTAGCAGTAATTAGGTTCAAGAAATGCAATTTGATTTTCAGACATTTTTGTTACTATAAAGATCAGATTGGGGCTGGGGTAATGGCTCAGCGGTTGAGCGCTTGCCTCGCATACTGGAGGCACTGGGTTCGATCCTCAGCACCACATAAAATAAATAAAGATATTGTGTTCATCTACAACTAAAACAAAATATTTAAAAAAAAAGATCAGATTGATGACTTTTGATTACTTAACATATTAGAGATGAAACATGAAGTCAGTTTCCCAATTTTAAAACAATGTTTAAAAACTTGTTTAATTTTATTCATTCTTTTCATTTCTACACTCTTTTTTCCTTCTCTGATTTTCTTTCCATTTTATCACCCATTTTATTTGGGAAATGCTTTTGTTGAATACAGAAAACCAATGTGATTAATTCTATTTCATGTTTTTAATCTTATTCCTATATCTTCTATAGACTGTTTTTAATTTCTCTATATAGAATAATTTATATAATTTTCACATATTGAGTAGTTTTATATATTGAATAGTTTATAGTTTATCAGATCTACATTGTGTTGTTTCTACTCATTCTTTCTTAAACAATATACATAGATTCTATTGGATAATTAAAAATTAACAAATAAATTTTTAAAAACTATGTGGTTAGGAGCATGCACATTACTTACTATTTTTTTAATTCTTTTGGATTATTTATTTTGTTATGCTATGTTACTCTTTATCCTTATTAATGCATTTTTAGCCTTGAATTTTATCCTACATTAAAAAAATTAGAAAAGCTGGGGTTGTAGCTCAGTGGCAGAGCACTTGCCCAGCATGTGTGAGGCACAGGGTTCGATCCTTAGCAGCATATAAAGATAAACAAGCAAAATAAAGGCATGTTGTCCATCTACAACTACAAAAAAATTTTTAAATAAATAGATAAATACAGATATATTTCTTTTCTGTTTTTATTTGTTCTCATCTGTAAGAAATAGTTTAGCTGGACCAGTTCTGGGTAAATATTAATTTTTCTTCATCATTTTGAAAACATCTACTTCATTATCTTCTGAATATCTTGTTTTTTGGCAGACTGACTAACATTCCTTTAAAGATAATCTACCTTCCCTTTCTCACTGTTTTTAATATGTTCTTCTTCCCTAACATCCCACATTTCATGACAATATGTCTCAATGTGAATCAAGAGAGAACCTACAGAATGGGAGAAAATCTTTACAACATGTACCTCAGATACAGCATTAATCTCTATGATATATAAAGAACTTTAAAAACTACTACTGTCATGTATAACTAATTAGAACAAATTTGAAAAAAAAAAAGTAAAAATACAGTCTACACAATGAAAGGAAAAAAAAATTTTATTTTTGGTACCGGGGATTAAACTCAGGGGTACTTAACCACTGACCCACATCCCCAGCTGTATTTTGTGTTTTATATAGAGACAGTCTCACTGAGTTGCTTAGCGCCTCACCATTGCTGAGGCTGGCTTTGAACTCGCAATTCTCCTGTCTCAGCCTCCCAAAGTGCTGGGATTACAGGCATGTGCCACTGCGCTCAGCTGAAAATATTTTCCAATCACAAATCTGATAAAGGAATTGAATGTAAAATATAAAAATAACACTAATAACAAATAAAAGACAAATAACCCAATTTGTTTGTGTGTATGTGTGGCACTAGGGGTTGAATCCATGGGTACTTTACCACTGAACTACATTCTCAGTCTTTTTCTTTTCTTTTCTTTTGAGACAGGGTCTCACTAAGTTGCTGAAGCTGACCTCAAACTTATGATTCTCCTGCCTCAGCCACTCAAGTTGCTGTAATTACAGGCATACACCACCATGCCCAGCCACATAACCCTATTTTAAAATGGGAAAATAACCTGAATAGTCATTTCTCCAAAGACATACAAATGAATAACAAATACATGAAAAGATGCTCAACATCATTAATCATGGGAACTGCAAGTCAAAGCTACAATGAGATATAACTTCACGCCCACTAAGATTTCAAAAACAAAAAGGCATACCATAGCTGTATTAGTGAGGATAAAGAGGAATTTGAGCTTTCAGACATTGATGGTGGTACTATAAAATGTAGAAGTCACCTTGGAAAATTGTTTGTCAATATCTCAAAATGTTAAACCAGCATGTGACCCAGCAGTTCTACTCCCAAGTTATATATCTAAGAGAAATGAAAACATCTGCCCACTCAAAAACTTGAATGCAGGCACTGGGGTTATGGCTCAGTGGTAAACCACTTGCCTAGTATGTGTGAGGCACTGGGTTTGATCCTCAGCATCATATAAAAATAAAGGTATTGTGTCCATTTACAACTAAAAAAAATGTTTTAAATAAAAAAAACTTGAGTGCTCATAGTAGTATTATTCACAATAGCCTGCAATACACAAAAAGTTGGAACAACTTAAATGTCCATTAATGGATAAACAAAATGGTATATCTATACAATAGAATTTTATTCAACAATAAAAAGTAATGAAGTACTGATACATGCTATGATGTGGATGAAACTTGAAAACACGCTAAATGAAAGAAGCCAGTCACAAAAAGACTACATATTTTATAATCCATTTTTATATAAACTCTCCAGAGTAGGCACATCCATAGAGACAGAAAGTAGAGAAATGGTTGCCAAGGAGTGGGAGGAGGGGAATAGGGAGTAATTGCTAGTGGGTATGAGATTCTTCTGAAGGTGATAAAAAAAAAGTTCTGTTTTATGACTCTGTTAATTGATTAAAAGCCACTAAGTTGTACACTTTATAGTGGTAAATTATATGGCATATTGGAATTACATCTCACTAAAGCTGTTAGAAAACTAAATAAATAGCTCTATGGCATTAAAAAAAAAGTAGCGGAATCTACACATCTTAATCTTATCCAGTAACTCACAAGTACTAACACTCCCATTCTATCCCATACGTCCTGTCCACACTTAGAGGATAGAAAGGACTCTGTGATTGAAGGTCTGATACATTGAGTGGTTCTACAAAGGAAAATTGGGATGCTATTACCAGATGGAGGATATAATATTGCACAATAAAACCAAAAAATATTCATTTTGTCTCTTCAACTCACATGCATTGCTTCCCATTCACAAACTGTTTTAAGGCCTCTGATGAACACAGTTAAAAGCAGACACCCACAAGCCAAGAAGAGACCACCAAGAGTGACTATTTCAGCTAGCTTTGGGTCTAAGATCTCACAGATTAAGTCCTTTCTCTTTTATCACTATCTGCATTCTGTCACAAAATTCTGCAGTGTCAAATGGAAAGTTTCTACAACAATTCAACATGTCTCAAAATAGGTAAACTAGAAAAGGGGGGATTTATTTTAATTCTCTAACACCATCACGTGGGGGAAGTAGTATGTTCGTGCTGCTCCTTACAAGGCTGCTGCTGGTCTTAATAACATCCCTCTTCCCATGGACACTCCACATGTGCCTGTCTTTGACCAGAACCTCTATTTCACTGGGATTTTTACACATTGGGTAACTGACATTAATAATCTAAACAGAAGAAACATGAGCTCATGACAGAACTCCCTGGGTAGCTGGTAGTTGTTCTCCCTCTTTCTTGTTTGTTTTAAAGATCCATGAAGCTTTACCACTAAAGGATGCTATTAATACTGTACATGCTCAAGGGTTTCAGAGACTCTTCAGGGAAGTGGAACCATATTCCCCTTTATAGTCATCCTCATTCACTTTAATCTTTTATTTGACTTATTTGGGTACTGGGGATTAAGCCCAGGGGTTCTTTACCACGAAGCAACATCCCCAGAGCTTTTTGCTTTTTTATTTTGAGACAGGGTCTTGCTAAGTTGCTGAGGCTGGCCTCAAACTTATGATCCTCCTGCCTCAGCCTCCTGAATTGATGGGATTACAGGTGTGCACCACCACACCTGGCTACTCATTCACTTCAGAAAAAAACCTATAACCTTTTTGTTCCTGCTTCACCAAACACATGATAATTCCCATTGAGGTCATAAGGATGGGTTAAGGAAGCTATGGCCATAAAGAAAAAGTAAAAAGAATAACTGGGAGTGAAATAAATGAAATTTCTTGATCCAAAACAAATTCCCCTTTGCTCTATAATGAAATGATACTGGGAACATGGGTGCCTCAAACATTTCTCAAGTACCTTCCATTAGTTTTCTACCAAACAGAGCAGAAAATCAAATAGCAGAAATAAATACATAAAGAAAGAGAGAAAGTTAATGATCCTCATTGTCTTCTGCTTCACATCTCTTTCATCTAAAATTTTGTGTTCTGACTTCCACTGAAATGGAACAACTCACTCACTCCCCCTAGAGACATGCAGCTCCAGACATCCATTTCCATATTTACACATAACCATAGAGAAGACTTAGGCAAAACATCAAGTATCCAGTACTCTGGGAGATATTTATTCAACTCAACATAGCCTAGGCCCTCTCCCACTCATTTCCTCTATCATCTGACCTCCTCTTTACTGGAAGCTGGGCTGGGTTAGCAGGAGAGATGGAAATGTTGACTTTATTGGAACCATGCAGCAAGGCATCTCCAGACCCCTTTCCAGCTAGCCCAACACCACCCCACTGAGGAATCAACATCAAAAATTTAGCCTCTGCTCTTTGTCTGTTGGATCACATTTAAATGCCTTTATATAAATTCACCCTGAAAAAGTGAAAAGTATGAGCCAGATATTATCTAGTTTCCTATACCCAGAACCCAGCACAAAACGTGGCATGGATGTATATCTGGCCATTGCGTATCAGCTGGATTAACAACTGGATCAGTATCAAAACTAAGGTACTAACCCCCAGATATATTAAAATGTAACTTCATTTTCTACAGCTTTGTTTTCAAAAAACTTCATCTTCCTCATTTTCTTTAAACTTTTCAAAAAATTAAAAAAATTTTTTTTTTTTTTTGTGGTACTGGGGATTGAACTCAGGGGCACTCGACCACTGAGCCACATCCCCAGCCCTATTTTGTGTTTTATGTAGAGACAGGGTCTCACTGAGTTGCTCGCTTAGCGCCTCGCCATTGCTGAGGCTGGCTTTGAACTCATGATTCTCCTGTCTCAGCCTCCCTAAGTGCTGGGATTACAGGCTTGAGCCACCGCGCCCGGCTAATTTAAATATTTTTATAGATGAAAATTACTCCCTTTTGACTTCTCAGGCTTTCCATTTGTTTCCCTTCCTATCTCATTGCTTCTTCTCCACTTGTCCTCCCTAAGTGTGATCTGTGCTGTTTTATTGCATATCTATCATCCTGTATCTGAAGAGAGGCACCTGGTCATCACTGGCCTCCCCATTGGTGTTTGGGCATCAACCCTTTCCTTACTGCCTTCTGTCCAACCGAGGCGTAGCTTCTGCACAGGTACTCAGGAGCCCCTGTCCACTGGGACCTGACAAGAGGCAGTTAATGCTAATGACAGCTGGTGCTAATGACCACAAACCTAACTGTTGCCTCTCTCTAAAATGACCCAGAGCACTTTCTCACTCCCCAGAGAGATAATCAATCTCCATCTGCTCTTTCAACCAACTCCAGGTCTAAGACCTAAAGTCTCTAGGCCTCAGATCTAAGGTCTTACAGTTCCACATGAATCTTGACCAAAATCTTTGTAAGAGCTAGACTAAATTGTAAATACTACCACACACTCTAAATAAAACATTGGATTTTCTCTCCATTTTAATAATACAACAAGCAAGGAAATAGAGGTAGCTTTATTTGTGCTTTTCAACATAAGGCTTTCTATCATCTTCCCATGATATAGCTGCCTACCTCCAACCAGTACCTCAGGTAATCTGGGATTTTACCCTGGAGTGAACAAAACCATCCTTCCTGAAAATAAGAGGACTGACCAACAATTTCAATGTCCCCATTGTGACACAGAATTCTGTTTTCCATTGCTCTCAAGGTCAATCTCTGTTAGTAAAGTTGTTACTTCTTTTTTTTGTCTAGCTATAGAAGCACATGTGATTCTTTACTCCCAATTTAGTGGATCCATGATGGCCTTGCTTGGAGGAAGTATTCCTGAATCACATATAAAACCAATGAAATAGGGGTGGATATCCCTAATCCAAAAATCTAAAATCTGAAATGCCTCAAAATCTTAAACTTTCTGAGCACAAACATGATATCACAAGTGGAAAATTCCACACTGTGCAACTTTGCTTCATGCACAGAATTATTTAAAATACTGTTTGAAATTACCTGCAGGCTCACCCTCAGAAAAAGTCTTTTGGGCTAGAGGTGTAGCTCAGTAGTAGAATGTTTGCTTTTTGTTTCTTTTTGCAGTCTTGGGGATTGAACCCATGGGTGTTCTACCATTGAGTCACATCTCCAGCCCTTTTTAATTTTTATGTTCAGACAGGATCTCACTAAGCTGCTAAGGCTGAGCCTCAAACTCATGATCCTCCTGTTTCAGCCTCCTGAGTTGCTGAGATTCTAATTATGTGCAACCATGCCCCAGCTAGAATGTGTGCTTAGCATGTGTGAGGTCCTGGATTCAATCCCTAGCAACAAAAAAGAGAAGAAAAAAAATTACCTTGAGGCTATGTGTATAAGTTCTGTATGGAGCATAAACAAACTTCGTGTTTAAATTTGAGTCCTACCCCTAAGACATCTCATTATATATATGTGAATATTCCAAAATCTGGAAAAAAATCTAAAATCCAAAACATATCCAGTCCCAGATATTTTGGATAAGGAATATTCAAACTGTTCTGACTAGTAGTATTCTCCACATTGACATCTTACATAGCTTTGATAATTATACTAATTTCTATAATTTCCCTATGAATGTAGCATTACTTTTTAAAAAGTATTTTTAGTTGTAGATGGACACAGTACTTTTATTTTGTTTATTTATTTTTGTTTTTATGTGGTGCTGGGATCAAACCCTGTGCCTCACATGTGCTAAGCAAGCACTCTACCACTGAGCCACAATCCCAGCCCCTGTAGCATTATTTTTAATTTCTATTTTGACAGAGAATAAGAGGAGGTACTATAATTATCTCCACAAATATTTTTCTTATTCTCAAGAATCCTTATTTCTAATGTCAAAGGTCAATGCCAAGAATTCCACCAATTGCCTTTGATAATTACAATATACAGTCACTGTGCATATCATCATGAGTCTTAGGGCTAGCTGCCTATATGGAATTATTTGACCCAGAATCACATATATTTCATGCTCCAGTGAATTTCTCACCCTAGACTGTGAAGCAAAGTGGTGATACAGTTCCCAGAGATTTGTATCGCCTCAGGCCATTACCCAGAGTAGCTCGTCAATTTCTGCAGCTATTTTCACTCAGTACGTATTTTCCTAGGGAAATAATGTGTTTATTTAGGAGACATTTAGCAAGCACATAGCAGCACACCAATGTATGTTGTGATAAATATGTCCCTCAGACCCCTGAGAGCAGGAATTTCATGATCCTAATAAAGCAGGTCATGCTGTGACAATGGGGAAAAGTTTATTTTCTTTACTGTGACAAAACGGTGAAAGTGTTGGTGTCCTTCCTAAATGGGGAAAACAAGCTTTTATGAGTAAAAAGAAAAAAATGCACAGACAGGTGTACAAATTACTTTTCTGAACTTCTACAGTGATGTAAATAATGTTATTCAGGTTTTCTTGTACCTACAATTTGAGTGCTTGCAGGTTTCTGTTTGTTTCTTTCTTTTCAGCATTGGGCATTAAACCTAGGGTACTCTACCACTGATCTACATTCCCAACCCTTTTTTTTTTATTTTGAGACAGGGTCTTGCTAAGTTGCCCAGGCTGGACTTAACACTTGAAATCCTCCTATCTCAGCCTCCTGAGCCACTGGGATTACAGGAGTGTGCCACCACGCCCAGCTCAGATATTTTCTTAAAGGAAAGAATAAAATCTCTTAGCTAGGACTAATTTTCTGCTAGGATGTCAGGGAGGGGATCATTCCTTGGAGCTCAGGTTCTTATTAAGTTTTACTCCCATATCCCATTCTTCTCCTTTCTTCCTTCTTCTTTCCTCTTCTCTTGCCCCTTCGCTTTTGCCAAGGTCCAACTTTGGACTAGAGAGAAATATAGAATGTACAGAGTTAAGTTTCAAGCTGCAAGCTTGGTCAGATATAAGGGGACTGAGAAAAAAATACATTGAGGATAATCGGAACTAAGTTTATCACTGTAAGAGGAAAAGGCTGCAAATAAGGAAAAAGACTAAAACTCTGTGGTGTTGGGCTTGATTTGGGGGTATCAGTGTAAATTCATTACTTTTCATATATCAATACATATAGAAACTAGTCTAAACATGTAACTATGTTGTGTACGTACACGAGTATACAAACTTGTACTTCCTAACTATCTCCTGAGAGCAAGGGCACTTCAGTACCAAAGAGCAAAACTCATCCTCAGATGTTGGTTTCAAAATTCCATTGTCCACTGAGAGGAACAATACTCCCATCAAAAAGAAGAGATCAGTTGTTTTATGTCGTGCCTTGCATGGGTTTGCCAACAAGTTGGGGTCCCGGGGGACAAAAGTAAGGGGTACTTAGGAGGGATGAAACAGGGTTCCATGGGACAAGGTATGGGGTGGACGGTTGCAGAGCCAATTCACCCAGACTCCAGGCGCTGGTAAGACTGCTCTGCAAGAGCAAGACGCAGAACCCATTTATTCCAGGAGGTGTAACAGCTTATAAATGGTCCTCAGACCAATCGTGGCCCCAAGGTTACAGCCAACGGGGTACCGCTCTGTGTCAGGTGCACAGTCCATCAGCATAGGGTAGGGAAAGAGGGAGGGGAGGGGTTGAAGATATGGGGAGTGCTCCTACATATCCCCCTTTTTACTTTTATTTGAAAGGTCAGCAGGGCCCATAAGCAAGGATGTTGGAGGGATCTGTGATAATCTCCTCATGGGAGAGAATCATTCCACTAGATTTCCAGACTCCTACATGTTGCATATGAGAAAGGGTGGAACAAACAAGACTGTGCCTGTCTTAGGTTGTACCCATCTTTCAGAGCATCTTACTCATTATTGACTAACAAGCCCATGTGAATGAGAGGGAGGGCGAATGAGACTGTGCCTGTCTTAGGTTGTGCTCATCTTTCAGAGCATCTTACCTATTGTTGGCTAACCAGCCTGTGTAAACGAGCCCTGAGATGAGTTCTCTCCTAAGACAAGGGGTAATGGGATTGGGTGGGGTTGGAAGGGAAGGAGATTTGGGGTTCGGGTCAGCCGAAGCTGTGAAGCCTTGTGTTTTCAGTGAAGATGGGGTGGGAGAGCTTCTTACATGTTCTTGAGGGCTGTAATCCATACAGCAGGAATTTTCTTGTGTTCTTGTGATTCATTAACAATATGAACTAAGAGAGCTTGTTTAGTTTGACAAAGAGAAGGAACAGAAGAAGGCTTAGAACCCTGAGCTCTATGATAATCCAATTAGATGGATCTAACAGAGCTGGTAATTTATTCCACACTTTTTGAAGAATAGAAGGGTCAAAGACAACATTAGCTTTGGTTTAGGTACTCATGGAAGGGGCTTCTCTCTTCAGATGGGGAGTTATGTTGTCTTCTTGAGAGAGGCTTGGATGAATATTCCTGGCTGGGATCCAAAGGGGCTTAGACTCTGTGGGGGGAAAGACACAAGCATAGCCTCACTCTTGTGTGAGCAGAAGGTCTGGGCCCTTCCATTGAAGGGTCAAGGGATCCTTCCATTGTACTGAGGGAAGAGGGGTAGGGAAGGTGAATGGATCCCAGTGTCGGATTGCTGCATTGAGGCCTTGTCTATCAAAAGTGAGATAGTTAAGGGTAAATAATTCATCCAACAATCTCAAAGAAGGGTCCTTTTCAGTAGAATCAAATTTCTTAAGCATCTCCTTTAGGGTGCAATTGGTTCTTTCTATGACTGCTTGTCCCTGGGGGTTATAGGGAATCCTTTTGGTATGGGAAATTCCTCCAGAAGTTAAAAATTCCTTCAAGCTGAGAGAGACAGGCCAGGCCATTGTCTGTTTTGATTGACCACAGGACACCCATTAATAGCATTGCTTGCTTCAGAGCCTTAATCACATGGGCTGCTTTTTCCCCTGGAAGGGCAGTAGCATACACAAGGGAGGAATAGGTGTCAATTATCACATGTACAAATTTAAGTTTCCCAAAGGTAGGGATATGAGTGACATCCATCTGCCAGAGGGAGTTGGGTGTCAGCCCACAGGGGTTGACTCCCTGTAGTTGGAATGGGCCCAATGGTAACAATGGGCTGTAAGAGGAGCATGTATGAATCAGATGTTTGCATTGTTGGATTCAAATTTCAGGCAATAGGCAATGAAGACTATCTGCTGAGAGGTGCAACCTCTGGTGTAAGGCTCTGGCTTTTTCTAGAGTGGACATCATGACTTTAGGCTGATTTACAAGTTTTTCCATAGAAGCATTTCCCTCTGATAGGAAGCCAGGCAACCCAGAATGGGAGCGAATGTGCATAATATACCATGGTTGTGGTCTTACTTCTAGTATATCCTTCAGGGTAGTCATAAGCTGATCGACAGGACAGTCTCTGGCTTAAATGTGGAATAAGCAATGGAAGAGCAGACCTTGACAGCATATATACTATCAGAGATTATATTAAGGGAAATGGCCTGATATCTTTCCAGCACCAGAATAAGTGAAGTCAATTCAGCTAATTGGAAAGAATCAGAATGCCTTTGGACAAATTGATCATTTGTTACATTAGGTCATTTGTTACATTTATAATGTAGCCAAGATGATGAGTGTTGGCGTCTGTGAACACACAAGGGGCCATAGGAATGGGCTTGCCCAAGGGAAAGGCATGAATGGTCACCATCAATGGAAGATCTTGTAGGGTCTGCAGTAGTTTAGAAGGAGGGAGATGGGAAGACAGCGACCCAGGAAATCCCTCCATCATTATCTGGAAGTCTAAAGAAGTTTGTAGGAGGAAGGCGATTTGTTCCTGATGAAAGGGTATGACTATGGTGTTAGGTTCCTTATTAAAGATGGATCTAGCCTGTTCTCTGAGCCTCACCACTAAGGCTATAATTTGTGAGGTGAGACCGGTGATTTTATGGCAGGAGCTCCAGGGAAGGTGTGACCATAATAAAGATCCATCACGTTACCAAAGGACACCTAAGGGTAACTTCAAGGTAGAAAGTACTATGGCTGACAGAGGAACAGCAGGGTCAAATCTTTGAAGCTGGGCAGATGTGAATGATTGATTAATTTCAGCCAGGGTGCCTCTAGCTTCTGGAGTAATCTTAAGCTTTCTAGAAGGATGTTTGCTGCCTTTGAGAAGATTGTAGAGTACCTCAAGTACTTTTGGAGGTAACGGCAAGAATAGCCTAATCCAGTTAATATTACTACATAATTTTTGTAATTCTGTCAAGGAGATGTCATAGGGGACATCAAGAGAGGGTTTAACAGGTTGTATCACCCAAGGAAAATGAAACCCTAAAAAGGAGAAGGGAGGGTGAGTTTGAGTCTTCTCCTTGGCCACATGAAGATTAAGATCCTTGGGGCTGTGGCTCAGTAGTAGAGCACTTACCTAGCATGTGTGAGGCACTGGGTTCAATCCTCAGCACCACATACAAAAAATTAAATAAATGTGTAAAAAAAAATCCTCTAAACTTTTTAGGAGTGCATTCAGAAGCTCTTGAAGAGACACTTGGTCTTTGCAAGCCACTAAGATATCATCCATGTAACGAGTAATGTAGTCATTGCTCCTTAAAGGGGCGATGGCTTTAGCCACAAATATTTGGAAAATGATAGGGCTCTTTTTCATTCCTTGTGGCAAGACTTTCCATGATATTGCTCACAAGGGGTGGCATGATTAGGTTCCCAGACCTAAAAGGCAAAGTAAGGCCTGTCTGCCTCATGAAGAGAGATGGAAAAAAACAATCCCTACTGTCTATGATAGCTATATAGCAGTCTATGGGGATGGCTGAGGGGAAAGGAAGGCCATCTTGACATGTGCCCATTTTTTCCATTTTCTTATTGATATGTCTAAGGTCCTGTAATAATCTCCATTTGCCTGATTTTTTTTCGAATGACAAAAATGGGAGAATTATGAGGGCTAGTTGAAGCCTCTATATGACCTAAAGAAAGTTGCTCATGGATAAGGTTCTTTAATGCTGAAAGCTTAGGCTCAAGGATAGGCTACTGCTCCACCCAGCAGGGTGAGGTGTCCACCCAACCAGGGCGGGTCAGATCTGACAGTGGGGCAGTGTTAGGGGTGGAAACTTCCTCAGTGGCAGAAACCCATTTATTAACTGCAGCAAGGGTTGCGGGGGAGGGAGGAGAGAGGGCCAGGGGTGGGGGAGCAGTCACACTGTGGGAGGAACAGCTTGACCCCCCTGAGACACTGGCGCCCCCACACGGGGGACCTCCACAGGGGGTGGGTGCTTGGAGGGCAGCCAGTTGCCAGCTGAGGGGCGGTCCCCCACTGACCCCGCCCACTGGCCAGAGCACCCCCCTCTGGAGAAGAGAGACGGGGCGGGGCAGAGAAGACGGGCGGGTGGAGGGGCAGGGAGGAACCAGGGCAGGAGAGGTTAAAGTGAAAGCAGTAATGTTCGAATGGGCAACAGGGTCGCGGGCCAGCTCCTATGTGCTCTCTGCGCACGCTTCGCAGAGAAGAGTGGGGGGCGTGGCCAGAGGAGGTGCAGGCGCAGCGCACCTGGCAACCTGCCCTCTCCCCACCAGGTGCAAAAATTACCACATGACGCCTCACAGCAGTGCTTTTGATCACTTCTCTGCCCAATGGTGGGCAGGACCTTGGCATCCAGCGGCTTGCTGCAGGGGTGTGCCCAAGGCCCGGGCCCTGCCCCGAGGAGGTAGTGCCTATCTGAGAGACAGAGGAACCACGTGGGCAGCAGTAGCTGAGGGCCTCAGGGAAGAGGGGAAGGAGCAGGAGAAGCCCCCCCCAGGGGAAGTTTCCCAAAAGTAGGAGGAAATGCTAGTGAAAAGAAACCGAAAGCAAAAAGGACAGAAAAAAAAGAACAAAGACAAACAGACACAGAGTACAATTACAAAAAGGCTGCGTTACCTTCACCAGCAAGACAAGAAAGACAGGAGACCACCACGAATTCACTTACCGAGTGGTCGAGCAGGCCCCAGAGCCTGTGGGAGCCAAAATGTTGTTTTATGTCATGCCTTGCGTGGGTTTGCTGATGAGTTGGGGTCCTGGGGGACAAACCAGGGTCCTGTGGGAGGGTACGGGGTGGACGGTGGTGGAGCCAATTCACCCAGACTCCAGGCGCTGGTGAGACTGCTCTGCCTGAGCTAGACGCAGAACCGGTTTATTCCAGGAAGTGTAACATCTTATGAACAGCCCTCGGACCAATCATGGCCCCGAGGTTACAGCCAATGGGGTGCCGCTCTGTGTCATGTGTGCAGTCCATCAGCACAGGGTGGGGAAAGAGGAAGGGTAGGGGTTGAAAGTATGGGGAGTGCTCCTATAATTAGCAGCATAGGTTGTTTTAAATGATCCACCCATATTTTATCTTCAAAAGACACACTTAGATTCAAAGGCACAAATAAGCCAGGCACATTGGGATGCACCTATAGTTCCAATTACTCAGGAGGCTGGAGGATCAAGAGGATCACTTGAATCCAGGAGTTCAGGGACAGCCTGCACAATGTCATGAGGATCCATCTCTTTTAAAAAGACATAAATAGGCTTAAAGTGAAAGAATGAAGAAAAGATATACCATGAAAATAGTAGCCAAAAAAAAACAATAACCAGGGCTGGGATTGTGGCTCAGTGGTAGAGTGCTTGCCTCGCATGCGTGAGGCACTGGGTTCGATCCTCAGCACCACATAAAAATAAAGGTATTGTATCCATCAACAAATAAAAAAAAAAACCTGGAGTATCTATAATAATACAGACAAAATAGACTGTTATGGTTAGATTGACATCAACTTTAACTAATCATGGTACCCAGAGATTGGGTCAAACACCAGTCTAGATGTTTTTAAGAACATATTTTTAGGGCTGGGATTATGGCTCAGTGGTAGAGTGCTTGCCTTGCATGCGTGAGGCACTGGGTTCGATCCTCAGCACCACAATATAAATAAATAAAGATATTGTGTCCATGTACAACTAAAAAAATATTTTAAAAAAAAGAATATATTTTTAAAATGTGATTAATATTTAAAACAGTAGACTTTAGGTAAAGCAGATTACCCTTCATAATACATATAGGCTTCATCAATCAGTTCAAGACCTTTAGAGAAAACAGACTGAGGTCTTCTGGAGTAAAAAAAATATGCCTTCAGTGGGAATGGGAAACATAAGAGAAATAGAGAAACACCGGACGCAACATGGGGGATGCGGGGGGCAGGAAAGGGGAATGGGTATAGTAAAGATGGTTGATAAAAAAATATATATATATATATATATATATATATATATATATATATATATACTGTTCATTGAAAGTGCATATAAAGATGTTTAATATGAAGAATGTAATCTGCTTAGAATTTTGTGCAAAGTTAGAAAAACTATGATTGTAACAATTTTTTTTATTTGCCTCAACAAATGTTTTCAGTGAATAGTGTGTGCAGCTTCTGAAAATTTGTTTTTTTCTGTTATGTTTGATAACATGTATTAAAATGCAACTTTTGAGAAAAAAAAATAAATAAAGTATAAAAAATATATATATATGCCTCCAGATTGCCTTTGAACTCAAGACTACTACATCAACTGTTCCTTAGGTCTCTAGCCTGCAGTCATGCCCTGCAAATTTCAGAATTGCCAGTCCCTACAATCATGACAGCCAATTCCCAAAATTTTTTAAAATATTTTTTTAGTCATTGATGGATCTTTATTTTATTCATTTGTTATTTATATGTGGTGCTGAGGATCAAACCTAATGCCTCACGCGTGCTAGGCAAGTGCTCTACCACTGAGCTACAGCCCCAGGCCCCAATTTCCAAAATTTGAATCTGTTTGAGTGGTTCTGTTTCTCTGGAGAACCCTGGAGTTCTGGAGGACTCATACATAGACATTAAAACAAAAATTATCTAGTCCACTGAACTAATATTCTTCCCCTCCCCCTTTTTAATTAGAATGAGTCATATTCTGTGTTCATATAAATATGTCAAAATAAACTCTACTGTCATGAATAACTAAAAAGAACAAATAAATAAATAAATAAAATGTAACTAGACTGACATTTAATAAGGATAAAAAGAGTTAATATTTAACAAGAGTGTCCCAAAGTATGTCAAGCCAAAACAAAGAAAGGGCTGGGGTTATAGCTCAGTGGTAGAGAGCACTTGCCTTGCCCATATGAGGCGCTGGGTTTGATCCTCAGCACCACATAAAAATAAATTTAGAAATAAAAGTATTGTGTCCATCTATAACTAAAAAAATTTAAAAATGAAATTAAAGGAGAGGGAGTTCCAAGATGGCGAACTACAGGGTGGCTGCTTTCCTTGTTGCTCCATGACTCAGATTCAAGCAGAGGAAATGCTGTTTCTCTTCAAGGCAGCTTTCACTGCCCACAGATCCCCCACGGTTTACCCTTCATTTGTCCACCGTGATCGCCTGCCATCTTCCAGCGTATCGTCTGCCTTTTGGCTGCTGCCTATCATCCACCATTTGTCTGTTTGCCTGCCTCTTGCCTGCCCGTGGCCTGCCACCCAGTATCCACCCAGGGACCACCTGCTGTTAGCCTCCAGACTGCCCACTGCCAACTGCCCCACACTGCCTGGAAGTTCATTGTCACAGTACCTGCATGTTTGGTTACCTGCTTGGGACACTTGCCAGGACCTGCAGGTTTGCCCTGGCCTCAACTGCCATGTCATGGCATGGCCATCTCAGTCTGGGGACACCCACCAAGGCTGTAGATATATTGTTCAGGTACCTGCAGGTCTGGTTGAACCTGAGGTCTTTCTGCTGGGTGTGCTAGTGGGGACCATCTGGCTGCCTCTTTGCAAGGTCACTTCTTTGTGTGAGCGCATCCCTGGTGGTCTTCCTGCAACTTGAAATGGCATTGAGATCTTGAGACCGCAGCAAGGCAGAGCCTGAGGAAGCTGAAGCTCAGATCTGTCAGATGGCAGCTGGGTTTGTGTGGGCCAATCTGGGTCTAGCAAGCCTGTGGAATGCCAGAGACTAGGGGCAGTTCCCTGAGGGGAGCCCAGGTTGGAGAAAACTGAGTTCTCTTCAGCTCAGTGAGTCTTGAAGTGCACAGGGACAGAAGGGGCCAGATACAATGGATGGGAAGACTGGAAGAAGGTGTGAAAGCATTTTTTTTGGTACCAGGGTTTGAACTCAGGGGTACTCAACCACTGAGCCACATCCCAGCCCTATTTTGTGTTTTATGTAGAGACAGGGTCTCACTGAGTTGCTTAGCGCCTCACCATTGCTGAGGCTGGCTTTGAACTCATGATTCTCCTGTCCCAGCCTCCCAAAGTGCTGGGATTACAGGCATGTGCCACCGTGCCCAGCTCTGAGAGCATCTTCTTATTGGCTCACCCACCCAACTGGTCCAGCACCCACCAGACTGGAGCTACAATCAAACTTCAGACCCCACCTATCTGTGGAGAAAGGAAGCTAAGAATATTTTTGAAAGCCAACCAAAGTGATAGTTCAATTTTCCATTGATACTTTCTTTTTCTTTTCTTTTCCCCTCTGGCTCACATCTCTACCATCTTTGAATCCAAATATTTTTATGCATCAATTTATTGAGAAATTGGATGTCTGAATTGTATTTTACAGTTTTGTTATGTATCCTTATATTTTTACTTTTTTAAAAAAATCTGTATATATATATTTTTCCCTCACCTGTCTACCTTCTCTTTCTCACTTTTCTCATACTAACAGACAACCTCTATTAATTCCTCCCTCACTCTTACTATAAAATTTTACCTCTATCTTCTCTCCTTTTCTCATAACCATTACATCTTACAGTACTTCTGTCCCCTCATTGACCATCATTAGAAATGGTAAACCCTTTTAGCAAACTTACTGTTCACACTGCAAACAATAATTGAACACATCATTTCTGTTTATTGTGACAAAACTATAGGAGCTCTTTGGTTTAAAGGTGTATATTATTTGCATTGAGTGCTGTTAATATTGGTCTCCCCCTTACAGGTGATGTACTGGAAGCCTTCAGGGACACTATAAGACTACCGGGTAGAAACTGTACTGCCTCAGATCCATACTGCTAGATGGGAACACACATAAACAATATGAAAAAACAAGGGAACAAAGTGCCTCAAACAAACCAAGATGTTCCAACAATAGAATCCATAAACAACACAGTACAAGAAATGGCAGAGAAAGAGTTTAGAAGATACATAGTTCAGCTGATCTTCGAAATAAAGGATGGTATCAGAGAGAAAATACAAGAAGTGAAAGATCACTTCAATAAAGATGCAGAGATTATAAAAAGGAATCAAGAAGAAATCCTTGAATGAAGGAAATATTAAACCAAATTAAAATTTCAATGGAAAATATCACCAATAGAGTAGATCACTTAGAAGGCAGAACCTCAGGCAATGAAGACAAAATATATGCTCTTGAAAATAGAGTCAACTGCACAGAGAAGATGGTAATAAACCATTACTAAGAATCAATAAATGGGGCGGATTCAAACTAAAAAGTTTCTTCTCAGCAGAGGAAACAAACAATAACATGAAGAAAGAGGCTGCAGAATGAGAAAAAAATCTTTACCACATGCACCTCAGACAGAGCACTAATCTCCAGGATATATAAAGAACTCAAAAAGCTTAACACCAAAAATAAATAAATAACCCAGTCAATAAATGGGCTAAGGAACTGAACAGACACTTCACAGAAGAAGAAATACAATCAATCAACAAACATGTGGAAAAATGTTCATCATCTTGAGAAATTAGAGAAATTCAAATCAAAACTACTCTAAGATTTCATCTCACTCCAGCCAGAATGGTAATTATCAAGAATACAGCAATAAGAAGTGTTGGCAAGGATGTGGGGGGAAAGGTACACTCATGCATTGTTGGTGGGACTGCAAATTGGTGCAAGCATTTTGGAAAGGAGTATGGAGGTTCCTCAGAAAACTTGGAATGGAACCACCATCTGACCCAGCTATCCCACTCCTTCTTTTATACTCAAAGGACTTAAAATCAGCATACTATAGCAATGCAGCCACATCAATGTTTAGAGCAGCTCAATTCACAATAGCTAAACTCTGAAATCAACCCTGATGCCCTTCAACAGAGGAATGGATAAAGAAAATGTGGTACATCCACACAATAGAATATTATTCAGCCTTAAAGAAACATGAAATTATGGCATTTGCAGATAAATGGATGGAACTAGAGAATATCATGCTAAGTGAAATAAGCCAATCCCAAAAACCAAAGACCAAAAGTTTTCTCTGATAAGCGACTGCTGACCTATACTGGGGAGGGGGGTTAGGGAAGAGTGAAGGAATTATGGATTGTGCAGAAGGGAGTGAGGGGAGGGGTGGGACTGTGGAGATGGGAAGGACAATAGAATGAGACAGACATTATTATGCTATATATATGTATGATTACACTACTGGTGTGACTCTGCACCATGTACAGCCAAAGGAACGAGAAGTTGTGCTCCATTTGTGTACAATGTGTCAAAATGCATTCTACTGTCATCTATAACTAATTAGAACAAATTTAAAAAAATAGGAGACTAGTAGAATAAAACAAAGGGATCAGGGGAGAAAGGGAAGGGAAAGGGGAGGTACTAGGGAATGAAATTTATCAAACCATACTGTTTTATTGTGTGCACATGTGAATATATTATAACAAATCCTACTGTTATGTATAATTATAATGTGCCAATAAAAAGGGAAAAAATAAAGTATCACCAAAAGGAAAAACAAGATTAAAGGAGAAATAGGCAAATCACAAATAATTAAAGACTTCAATAGCTCACTTTTGGTAATGGATAGAACTACACAGAAGATCAATAGGAAATAGAAAATTTTAACACCACTATAAACCAGCTAGATCTAACAAACATCAAAAGAACACTTCAACAATAGTAGAAGATACATTATTCTCAACCACAATTCACCATAATAGACTATATGTTAGGCCATAAAGTGAATCTCAATAAATTTAAAAGAATTGAAATCATAAAAAGTATGCTCTCCAAACACATTAGAATGAAATTAGAAATCCATCACAGAAGGAAATTTGGGAATTAAACAATAACCAATGAGTCCTAAATAACCAGTAAGTCTAAGAAGAAATCATAAAATTGAAGGTTGAATGCTGGCCACCAGATCCATTATCACAACCCCCAGAATCTATAACCTTATTTGGAAAGGAGGCTTTGTAGATTTAAGTAAGTTAAGGATATCAAGATGGTATCATTAGGGCTGGGATTGTAGCTCAGTGGTAGAGTGCTGGCCTCGCATGCATGAGTCACTGGGTTCAATCCTTGGCATAACATAAAAATAAATAAATAAAATAAAGATATTGCATCCAACTACAACTAAAAATATATTTTTTAAAAGATGGTATCATTAGAATTATAATCTAAATCTCATAATAAATATACTTAGATAGAAGAGGAGAAGACACAGAGAAGACGGTCATGAAAACACAGAGGCAAGGGCTAGAATCATGTTGCCACAAGGAATGCCAACAGCTACTAGAAACATGTAGAAATAAGGAAAGATTCTCCCTAGATCCTTCAGAGTAAGTATAGTCCTGCTATACCTTGATTCCAGACCTCTGACTTCCAAAACTGTGAATAAATTTATGTTGTTTTAAGCCACCCAGTTTGTGGTAACTTATTACAGTAGCCTTAGGGAACTAGAAAATGCTTTTAAAAGAATGAAAACAAAAACAACACGGAAAACACCATGAGATGCAGCTAAAGCAGTACATAGAGGTAAATGTATTGCTGTGATGCCTATGCTAGAAAAGAGGAAATCTTAAATCAATTCCCTAATCTACCACCTTAAAAAACTAGAAAAGAGAAGCCAACTAAACCCAAAGCAAGCAGAAGCAAGAAAATAATGAAGCTTAGAATAAAATAAATAAAATACAGATTATAAAGAGAATATAGAAAGTGCACAATACAAAAACTGATTCTTTGAAAAGACCAACAAAATGATAAACCTTTAGCTGATTGATCAAGACAAAAGAAGAAAGGCAACTCAAATTACTAAAATCAGAAATGGGACAATCAGGAACAATGCCACTACTCTTAACAGAAATAAAAATGATTATAAAGAAATACTATGAAAATTTGTATGCCAAAAAAGTAGTAACTTACATGAAATATACAAATTCTTAAAAAGACAACTACCAAAATCAACTTATCTAAAAAATGGGAAGTCTGAATAGAACTATAAGAAGAAAAGAGCTTGAATCCATTTTTTTTTACAAGTCCAAGACCAGATGATTGATGTGACTGCTGAATGTTATGAAGTATTTACAAATTTAATACCAATCATTTACAAACTCTTCTGAAGTGCAGCAGAGGATGGCACACTGTACAAATCATTCTGTAAGGCCAGGCCTTTATCACAAAACCAAAGACATTTAAAAAAATTATAGAGCAATATTCCTCATGAATACAGACAGAAAAATCACCCTCAAAATAGTAAAAAGATTCAGCAATACATAAAAAAGATTATACACCATTCTTAAAATACCATGGGATTTGTCTTTGGAATGCAAGTTTATTTAAACATGCAGAAATCAATGTTAAACACCACATTAATAGAATAAAGGGCATCACCAACATAATCAACTTAACAGACACAGAAAAAGCATTTGATAAAATCCATCCCCTTTTCATGTTAAAGACACTCATCAAATCAGGAACAGAAGGGAATTTCCTCAACCTAAAAAAGAACACCATGAAAAATCCACAGACAACTATTTTTTTCATCAGTTATCTTTTCTCTTCTTTCTCTTTATTTATTTTACTGTTTTTGTTCCAATTTTTCATGTTCAAGGCTTAATTTGTTTACTCTCTGATCCTCACATTTACCTATTAAATAATTTATTTGCAATTATTCATTAAAAATATATTGCTGGGGGCTGGGGTGGTGGCTCAGTGGTAGAGCACTTGCCTAGCATGCATGAGTCACTGGGTTCGATCCTCAGCACCACATATAAATAAATAAAAGGTCCATCAACAACTAATAAAAAAATTTTAAAAAAAAGATATTGCTGTCCTGCTGGGCATGGTGGCTCACACTTGTAATCCCAACAACTCTGGAAGCTGAGGCAGGAGGACTGCAAGTTTGTGGTCAGCCTTGGCAATTTAGCCAGACCCTGTCTCAAAGTAAAACTAAAAAAAAAATGGGCTAGGGGTGTAGCTCAATGGTAGAGTGCCCCCAGGTTTAATCTCCAGTACCACAAAAATGTGTATCTCTATATATTGATGTCCTGAACTCTTAGTAATCATGGTCCACAGAGGCAGACCAAGGGAGGCTGAGGTTCACCCACAGGGCTCTAACAAACCATTGACCTTCAAGCTATATGGCTGGGTGCCCAAGTACTTACTGTCCTGTTCACTGGACTGATTCTGGATGCACCAGAACTCTGCCTAGGGTGGAGCCCTGGGGAAATGAAATTAGAGATATAGGTTCAACTTCTCACAAGAGGATCTCCACCTCAAGATACAACTTCAGCATAGTCTGGGACTCTCTTATCTGCTGGAACACCATGAAGCCTGAATGGATCTGCTTTTCGCTGTGGCTCTTTGTCTTTTCCATGCTCCTCCATACAGTGTCGGGTGATCTGTTGTCTGTAAATATGAAAAGACGATTATGTGAAAGTGGACATCTTGGAAGTAAGGCAAAATAAGAAAAGACAAACCAGAAAGAAATTGTGAAGGAGAAGGGGGTCTAGGCAATCTGGGTGGTGTTGCTGTCAATAACCAAGATCAAGTCTTCTTTTTATCTCAAATCTTAGGGCTGTAGGGCATCTGATTACACTGGGTGCCTGCCCTCTATGTATTGAAGAAAGAAAACAGAAAGTAGAATTGACTTAACTTCTTACCAAGGGCTTTCAGTTCAAAAGGAGTGGGGATTATGAAAAGTGGGTTGATGTCAGGCATACCCAAGAAATTTCTTTAGCAGGGAGGGTTGTTACATGACTTTCAATTCTATTCAACATGTATGTGTAGGACCAGCGTTACCTTCCACTGATGCAGAGATGCAGACAGAGGCCATGGTGTGCATGTTTGGGATACTCTCATTCTACTTGTGTCATTTTTTCTTGATTCAAATGATAATGGGCATGTGTGAAACACTCAGAGTGAGAGGGGAAATTCCCAGTTGGGGAAGGGAACTGTAGTTGGACTTCAAAAAGGTGAACGTTAACTCCTTCTTTGTCTCCAACATGATCATCATGGCTCCTGCTCTGACCACCTTCATCCACGATCTCAGCACGCCCAGGTGAGTCTGGACAGGTAAACAAAAGGGAAGCAGGATGAGAGAGAACACAAACTCTGATGGAGGAAAAGATCTGCCAGACCTGATATTTGAAGCCTCTCCTTCAGGAGTTAAGTGTAGGTGGTAAAGGGTTTTTTTTTTTAGTGTGTATATTTCCAGAGACTCTGGTGGGGATAAGGGAAGTAAGGGGTCTGAATGGTTTGTCCTAAGGGGAACAGATTAGAGTTCACTGTCAGTGACATGAGAAGTAGGTAAAGAATCGAGAAATGTGCTGTTTTGTATGAACAAGGATACTATGAAAGATAGAGCATGTCTCAAGGTCATTCTTCTTCAAGGTCTTTCTTCTTCTTCAAGGTCTTCTGTCAGCTTGGAGGTAGTAGAGCTGCCTTATTGTTCTTCTCCAACTATCTCTCTGCATCTTTGACACAGGCTATAGACCAGAATCATTGCCCCATGTCACCTACACAGCAAAATTCATACTCAAGGAACTGTATTTTGCTCTTCAATGATAAAAATCAGGTAGATTCACATGGGTAGATGAACTTCAGTAGTCTGAGCCCTTGAGAAAAAAGAGTGTCCATAAGATGTTAAGGACTACCTAACTCTTAGATTCTTTGTCGCAGACTACTGCAACGCTCCTGCACAGACAGGCCCCTGCAAGTGGATTTTTACCAGATTTTACTATAACACTATAACACATCTATGTGAGCCCTTCGTATTCTCTGGCTGTGGTGGCAACAGAAACAATTTTGAATGGCAATATCTCTGTGAAAACTATTGTGTTACTATTTTTGAGGATCAAAAGTAAGTATCCTGGTATCTTACCCCACACTTAAGGATGCTGAATACATGTCCCCCCACCCAATCCCAGGAAAAAGCAAGTGAGAGACTAAAGGGAATGGACAAGGAAGCAACACTGCATCTGTTGAGGCTGTGCCAGAGGAACAAATTTCAGTGTCCCATATCATGTAGTCCAACACTTTCTTAAAACTATGAAAACTGAAGCCCAGAGAAGCTAATGATTTATTCAAGCTCACTCAGAGGAAGGGCATCAATGCAGAGCCCCTAACTCTTCACCCAGGATCTTACTATTAGCATGGTGGCCTCAGGTCTTTGAGATCCTGTCCAATACCTTATTGTTTCACCATTAAAAGAAAAGCAGTGAGAATGTCAGGACAGCAAGAGAAGATACCAATCATTATTCTGTATCTGAAGTGAATGGCTGAACAATAGCCTCAAGAGCAGAAACATTGCTTTATTAATATGCATATCCTCAGAGTATAGCACCATATTTGCTTATTAATAGCTTATGCCCAGGTGCGATGGTGCATACCTATGATCCCAGCAGCTTGAGAGGCTGAGCCAGGAGGATCACAAGTTCAAAGGCAGCCTCAGCAATTTAGTGAGGCCCTAAGCAACTCAGTAAGACCCTGTCTCTAAATAAAGTACAAAATAGGGCTGGGGATGTGGCTTGGTGATTAAGTGCCCCTGGGTTCAATCCTTGGTACCAAAAAAAAAAGTTTATACATAGGTATATGGATTCAGAGGGGTATTAGCACCAATGACATCTGTAAGTTCTGCCGATACATAAGGACCCATGATTGGGTCCTACATAATAGCAATGATCATATGACCATAGTAATCGCAAAATTTATTTATTTATTAGCAAAAAACCCTCCTGACCAGAAGAGTAATATGACAGAAGGAAGAAACAAAGAAAAGGAATATGAAAAACTATACTAAAATTGTTCTGAGTAAATAAATTAAACATTTATGGAAGTTTTTTGGTTTCGGAATTCTTTCTAATTTCCTTGTATATGTTTGCCTTTCATACTGATTAGATGTATAAAATTTTAACTGAAAATTTCCTGTCCATCATCCCTGATATGAATTCATTCATGACTAGATGCTTCCAACATAAACTACAGATGACCTCTCTGCAGGCACCACTGAGTCAGCCTATATAAAGCCAGTCATGTTTGCTCCATCCTCAGCATGACTTACCAAAACTGTATTTCTGTATTTTGTGTCACAGACTCCAGTGGATTTCCATGTAAGTGGCACTAAAATAATTGCCATTAAATTCTTCCATCTGCCACAAATCAATGGCCATTCAACTCCTAACAATCCTCATGCTCTAGGGAAATCTTCCTGGTACCCCAATATAGAAGCAATATGGAAGCTGTGGCTTTATAGCTGGGAACTACAAGTCTTAAGCCAAGGTAATTCTCTAATATCAGAGCATGGAAGGTGATTCCCCTCTGCTCTAACTTCCCCATTTGTATTCTCATTGGACCTGAGTCTCACAAATGAATCCATTGATATGAGCAACTTGGGCCACTATGCTAAACAACAGGGCAAACTGAATTCCCTTGGAGTCTTCTAACTCAAACTCAACACCAGCAAATCCTGATCCTGAATTGTAGACACAACCTTGGGAAAATCTTGGGAATTAGAAGAAAGCATAGATTAGAGACATTACAATACATATCCCCTGCCCCAGGAATTTTCTCTGTGCAGGAAAAAAAAGAGGTCAAAGGAAACATGAAGATTCCCTTAGCCTATAAGTCAATGTCTATGATCCCAAACCATGCTGAATCCAAATAAAATTTTGTTCTAGGAACTGACATCATAGCACATAATTTACCTAGTGTTCATTCATGGGTTCTGAAGATTTTCCTTTCTCTCATCATTGTGAAACACAGTGTTATATAAATAAGACTCAAGTGTCATTTCATTGAAGGTCTTTTAGGACTATATTCTAGTTTGAAGAGTGACTATGAGTAAAATGCTCCCTGGAGACAAAGAATTGATGACCCATGCCCTTCTAACCTCGAGCTTTCAGATCTCTTTTGGACACTTGAGTAATTGCCCAAGTTTCCTTCTCAATTGATCCTAAATTTGCCTCTAAGTAAAGGGTACATGTATGCTGTCTGTAGTACTGTAGAAAGATTTTCACAAATATAGGAGTAGATCAGTAACAAAGCACGGAGCCATGGGTATATCATAGGCCTTTGTACAGAACCACACATCTAAGGACCAAGACAGATATCAACCCACAAGAAACCCAAGTCGGTTTCGTGTTAAATTCAAGTGAGATGTTTTAAAGGGACAAATCCCTGATAGAAGAGGAGCAAAGGTGAAAACTCATAACAAGGTCTTAGGGTACACAACAAAGCCGGAACAGAAAGATTGTATTTCTGACTCTATTCTCTTCCCCTGAGTTATATGTCATCACTAGAACCAGAGAAACTGAAAGGGAAAAACTCCATTAAATATGACAGAGAAATTAAAAGTAGTTTAAGAATGATTCTATTTCCCAGTTCCAAGAGTCCCTACAAGAAAGGATTTAGTGAAGCAGAATTTGGAATGTGGAATAAAGTATCCCTGTCATTCAAGGGATACTGTCATTCAAAGGGATTCAAGTATTGTGTCCTCATATCTGGGTGCAGAGCAGGACCTGAGAGAATATATAAAGAGGGAAAGTCCATAATCATCACAGGTTCTTAACTCCTTCCTGTCCAACATTTCTACTCTGTCTCCTGTAAGCAAATAAGCAGATTAGGAGAGAACCTCTAATCCCAAAGTCTGGCCCTCACAGGGTCTAATGAATCATCCTTCCTTATCATCGCCACATCCAACACCCTGACACCAGTTCCATGCTGCCAAAGTTCCCTTGTCAGACTCATTCCTTACTTAACTACCTCCAAATCTCATTAATCCTGTCTGCTATTCCCAGAATAATTGTCCTATAGCATCACTTCTATTTTTCAGATCCCTAATCTAGGACATTAAGTGTCTTTGGTTAAAAATCTTAATTCTGCCCACATCTTAAGCCTCCCATGTCTGTTCCATATTGTCACTGTTCCCCATAGTATACTTTTGTCTGGAGTTTTATGGGCATCATAGATCCTGAAAATTAAAAGTGACCTAAAAGATCATCTAGTCCAACTCTGAAACTGAAGAATTGAAATGTGAGATAAACTGACATACATCTCCTGGTATCTCATAGCTATATATAGGACTCTGCCCCTCATTTGAGGAATCTCTTCCATGCACAATGCAACATCCTCTACTTTTCATTCACTAAACACACTTATTAGGCACCTATTATGTATGAGTCAGACACGATATGAGGCATGTGACAAAGTAATGAGCAAAGAGGACCAGGCCCTGTTCTCGTGGAACTGTCAATCTGCAGAGGAACAGACAATGTTCTGATAACCACTGAAGTATTTTATGTGAGTCTTGATCTTTAAGAAACAAATAGGATGTTATTAGCAGGTGTAGGAAGGGAATTTAGTCTATCCATAGATTTAGCAAATACTTTCTAGAGGACATGATATTTGTGCTGGCATCTGAAGCATAAGCAGACAAAAAGTAAACAGGATGCTCATCAGAAGGAATGGTATGTGCAAGCCTTGAGGCAGGATAGAGCATGACATTTTCAAAGAATTTTAATGTGCCCCAGAGGGCTGGGGGTACAGTAGAAGTCATAGGATCCTGGTCATGAGAGCTTGGTAGGCTGTAATGGGCAAGAACAGAGAGTTTCAAGGAGAGTAATATTTTTTAAGACCATTCAAGGAATTCTTGGTCTAATAGTGGCAGAATAGCTTATATCAGATGAACTGCTACACAGATATAAATTATAATATTTCAATAAAATATAAAAGTAACTGCTTTAATGCACTAAAGAATGACCCAAGAATAAGAAGAAACTGGGTAGAATTTATCCTTGAAAGACAAGAATCATACTTGGAGAGATCCATATTTACATGGATTTTTCTTTGAGGACACTCCTGAATCCAACCAGTTTATGATATCTAAAACTCAAGCAGGAAATGAGTGTTGTGCCCCAAGGAGTCACAGGACAGTGTTTAAGATGAACTACCAAAGTGGCTACATATCAAAAGGGGAAATCCCAGAAAGGAGGGAACTGCAGAAGGAGAACTTCCAAAATTTTTATGCAAAGTTCTCTCAAATCCTTGATTGACTCCTCCATCTCTTTTGTACAGGTGAATTTCCAAGAATCCAAGGTAAATGATACTAGGAAGCCCAAAAAATTGAGCAGAGATTTCGAATGTTGCCCACCAGAGAAGTTTAGATTTTTGAACCCTTACATGCTAGGGAGAAACTGAAGGAACCAGGTGTGATGGTCCATGCCTATCATCACAGCAAGTGGAGGGAGGATGGCAAGTTGGAGTCCAGCCTCTGCAACTTAGCAAAACTCTGTCTCAAAATAAAAGGGACTGGAGAACCCGGGCACAGTGGTGCATGTCTGTAATCCCAGCACTTTGGAAGGCTGAGCCAGGAGAATCGCCTCAGCAATGGCGAGACTGGGGGAAGGTGGAGGAAGATGGGGGAAGGTGGGAATAGTTCATTTTTCATTGTGGCGTATTTGTTAGCTTTCTCCTCTAGAATGTAACCTTCAAAGTACTGTGTCTGTAGCTCAGTGGTAGAGTGCTTGCCTGGCATGGGTGAGATCCCACCTTTTCCCACCTTCTCCCACCTACTCTAACCTTCTCTTCTCCCACCTTCTCCCACCTTCTCCAACCTTCTCCCATCTTCTCTTACCCTCTCCCACCTTCTCTTCTTCCACCTTCTCTTCTCCCACCTTCTCCCATCTTCTCTTCTCTTACCTTTTCACACCTTCTCCCATCTTTGCCCACCTTCTCCCACCATCTCTTCTCCCACCTTATCCCACTTTCTCTTCTCTCAACTTCTCTTCTCCCACCTTCTCTCACCTTCTCCCACTTTCTTCCACCATCTCTTCTTTCAGCTTCTCCAACCTCCTCTTTTCCCACCTTCTCTAACCTCCTCTTCTCCCACCTTCTCTCACCTTCTCCCACTTTCTTCCACCATCTATTCTTTCAGCTTCTCCAACCTCCTCTTCTCCCACCTTCTCTCACCTTCTCCCACTTTCTTCCATCATCTCTTCTTTCAGCTTCTCCAACCTCCTCTTCTCCCACCTTCTCTCATCATCTCGTCTTCCACCTTCTCTCATCTTCTCTTCTCCCACCTTCTCCAAACTTCTCCCATTTGTGCCCACCTTCTCCCACCTTCAATGTTCTTAACTTCTCCCACTTTTCCCACGTTCTCCCATCTTTGCCTACCTTCACCCACCTTCTCTTCTCCCACCTTCTCTTCTCCCATGTTCTCCTCTCCCATGTTCTCTTCTCCTTGTGGTCCCTGCCCCACTCAGACATGGGCTCGGGCAGTGCAGGATGCACTTGCACATTGCCAGCTACACACCAGTGTGTTGCAGGCCTGACCCATCCTCCCCTTCCTCAGCAGAGCAATTCCTAGAAAACCAGTGGAGGCAAGTAAATTTATAAAGCCTAGTCTCTTTTCCCTCTGACTTGGGGAGTTACCAGTGTCCTGAAGTCAGAAGCTCAGCGCTCTCTACACGGTCCCCCATGCTCACTGTCAGAACAGAGTGTTCAGGGATAGGCAGCTAAAGAACTACAAAATGCATGCCCTCTCCAGGGAATCTATTAATTTAAAAAAAAAAAAAGGAGTGAATTAGCCCTGCTGTTAAAACTCAAGCTTGTGACGTTAACTTTAGTGACTAGGGGATACTGTCCTGTGCTCAAAGGTAAACTCCTAAAAGGCTGCCAGGAACTCAGTGACACAGCCACTTCAACGTGCTTGTCCTGTATCTGGAACTGTACCTCTAGCTCATTCCTTATTGTGGTGTATTTGTTAACTTCTGTGCTCTAGAAAGCAACCTTCAAAGGACTGTGTCTGTAGCTCAGTGGTGGAGTGCTTGCCTTGAATGTAAGAGACTTAGGTTCAAACCTCAACATAGGAGGGAAGATGGGGCAAGCGACTTCTAGCTTGTTTTTTATTGTGGCATATTTCTTAGCTTCTCTCCTCTAAAAAGTAACCTTCAAAGACTGCGTCTGAAGATGGATCTTCTCCCACGTTCTCTTCTCCCATGTTCTCTTCTCCCAAGTTCTCTTCTCCTTGTGGTCCCTGCCCCACTCAGAGCTGGGTTTGGGCAGCACAGGATGCACTCCCAGGGTGTCAGGTGCACACCAGTGCATCGTGGGCCTGGCCCACCCTCCCCTTCCTCAGCAGAGCAATCCCTTGAAAACCAGGGGAGGGGAAATATATTTATAAAGCCTACTCTCTGTCCCCTTTGACTTTGGGTGCTTCCAGTGTCCTGAAGTTGGAAGCTCAGCACTTCCCACATGGACCCCAGGCTTGCTGTCAGAGCAGAGTGTTCAGGGATAGACAGCTAATGAGCTATATAATGCGTGCCCTCTCCAGGGAATCTATAAATTAAAGCAAAGGAGTGAATTAACCCTGCTGTTAAAACTCAAGCTTGTGAACTTCTCCCCTCTAGAAAGTAACCTTCAAAGGACTGGGTCTTTAGCTCAGTGGTAGAGCGCTTGCCTTGAATGTGAGAGACCTGGGTTTGATCCCTGGCACAGGAGGGAAGGTAGGGGAAGCTACTACTAGCTTATTTTTTATTGTGGCATATTTGTTAGCTTCTCTCCTCTAGATAGTAACCTTCAAAGACTGGGTCTGAAGGTGGATCTTCTCCGAACTTCTCTTCTCCCACATTCTCTTTTCCTACCTTCCCCTACCTTCTCTTCTTTCACTTCCTCTTCTCCCAATTTCTCTTTCCCATTTTCCCCTCTTTTCTCCCACCTTCTCTTCTCCCACTTTCTCCCACCACTCCCACTTTCTTCCACCTTCTCTTTTCTTACCTTCTCCCATCTTCACCCACATTCTCTCACCTTCTTCCACATTGACTTCTCCCACCTTCTCCCACCTTCTCTTCTCCCACCTTCTCCCACATACACCCACCATCTCTTCTCCCACCTTCTCCCACCCTCTCTTCTCAAACCTCCCACCTTCTCCCACCTTCTCTTCTCTCATCTTCTCCCACTTTATCACACCTAACCCACTTTCTTTTTTCCAGAAGGTGAGAGACATAATTCATTCAACCTTCTTTCTCTTTTTAAAAATAGTATCACAATGAGTATCCCAACACCATCAGCCTGTTCGGGGCTTTGCGCAGCATGCTCCCCTGTGGTCCCTACCCCCACTCAGAGATGGGCTCGGGCAATACAGGGTGCACTCACAGGGCACCAGGTGCACACCAGTGCATCATGGGCCTGGCCCATCCTCCCCTTGCTCAGCAAAGCATTCCCTAGAAAACTGGTGGAGGGGAAATACATTTATAAAGCCTAGTCTGTTCCCTTGACTTGAGGTGTTGCCAGTGTGCTGAAGTTGGAAACTCAGCATTCCCCACATGGTCCCCCAGGCTCGCTGTCAGAGCAGAGTGTTCAGGGACAGGCAGCTAATGAGCTAGACAATGCCCCCTCCATGGAATCTATGAATTAAAGCAAAGGAGTGAATTAACCCTGTTGTTAAAACTCGAGCTTGTGACTGTAAATTTACTAGTTAGGGGATACTGTCCTGTGCTCAAAGGCAGACTCCTAACAGGCTGCCCAGCACTCAGTGACACAGCCTCTTCCACATGCTTGTCCTGTATCTGGATCTGTACCTGTAGCTAGTCCCACATTGTGTTGTATTTGTTAACTTCTCTCCTCTAGAAGCAACCCTCACAGGACTGGGGCTGTGGCTCAGTGGTAGAGTGCTTGCCTGGAACGTGAGAGACCCAGGTTTGATCCTTGGCTCCAGAGGTAGGTGGTGAGGGAAGGTGTCCTTTCTTAGTTTTTAACTTGACTCGGTTTCTCCTTTGATTGGCCTTTCCTCCCTTTGCAGGTTTGCATTGTTGTTTTTCATTTCCTCCTCATGGAATATTTTGCCAAGAATGTTCTGTAATGCAGGCTTTCTTGCTGTCAATTCTTTTAATTTTTGTTTATCTTGGAAGGTTTTTATTTCTTCATCAAATCTAAAAATTTTGCTGGATATAAGATTCTTGGTTGGCATCATTGTCTTTCAGAGCTTGGTATATGTTGTTCCAAGCTCTTCTACCTTTAAGGGTCTGGGTTGAGAAACTTGCAGAGATTCTAACTGGTTTCCCCATATATGTAATCTGATTCCTTTCTCTTGTGGCTTTTAAGATTCTCTCCTTATTCTGTATACTAGGCATTTTCATTATGATATGTCTTAGTGTTGTGATTTTGTACATTTGGTGTCCCATAAGTCTCCTGTATTTGATTATCCAATTCATTCTTCATGTTTGGAAAATTTTTCTGATAGTATTTCATTGAACAGATTGTTCATTCTTTTGGTTTGAAATTCTATGCCTTCCTCTATCACAGTAATTCTTAAATTTGGTCTTTTCATGTTATCCCATAATTCTTGTATGTTTTGTTCAAGACAGTTCTTACTGTCTTCACTGTATGGTCAACTCTATTTTCAAGATTAAATATTTTGTCTTCCTTGTCTGAGGTTCTGTCTTCCATATGATCTAATCTGTTGGTGATGCTTTGTATTGAGTTTTTAATTTGGTTTATTGTTTCTTTCATTTCAAGGATTTCTGTTTGGTTCTTTTTCAGAATCTCTATCTCCTTATAGAAGTAATCTTTTGCTTCCTGTATTTGCCTATGTAGCTCTTTATCAAAATGATCTTTTGCTGCCTGGGTTTGCTCTCATATCATTCTTTAATTCACAGAACATTTTAATTATGTACATCCTGAACTCCTTCTCTGACATTTCTTCTGCTGTGCTGACCATGGATTCTAATAATGTAGTATCTTCGTTTGTTTGAGGCACTTTCTTCCCTCGTTTTTTCATGTTGTTTGTGTGTCTTCCCTTCTAGCACTGCAGATTCAAGGTGTTAGTTTTTATCCTATAGGCTTATAGATTCCCTACAGGGTTCCAATACCTCTCCTTTAAGGGGGAGATTAATACTGACAGATCTCAATACAAACAACATATAGTTTTAAACCAAGTAGCTCCTAATAGCTCCTAAGTACATTTACGATTTTGTCACAATATACAGAAATTATGCATTCAATTAGCATCTACTATATAAACAATATATTTGCACAAAGGTCTACAGTTTCCACTGGTGGGCTAGAGAGAACCAGGGGTAGGATGTAGGATGAGATGTTAGGGAGGTAGGAAGTGAGGATATAGTTATTAGATCCTAGAAAGCATAAAAGAGGAATCCAAAGGAAGTTGGCTAGTAGAAAAGAAAGAGATTTGGAGAAGACCAGTAAGTAGGAAGAAAAAAGAGTACAACTAATGAGGAGACATAAAAATTAAGAAAAATAAAACATGTAAAGGTGGAAGTTACAAGACTATATAATACAACTGTAGTATACTAATCAGGTATCCCAGTCCACAGTAGCCCAATGCATAAAAAAAATACTTAGTTTCACAAATGTTGGGGATGTGGTGGGAAAATAGTGAGAGAGAGAAAAGAAGAAAAAGGAAGAAAAGAAAAAAAGAAAGAAAAAAGGAATAAAAGGAAAAAATAAATAATAAAATGTCTCAATGTAAATAAACAGGATTGCTTCCCTTCTCTTCCAGGAAGTGGAGTTGTCTGTTGCTTACTGGTATCTGCCTGCTCAGGTCAAAGTTGGTGAAGCAGGAGTCTCACAAAGAAGCCATCTGCTTCAGAGATAGGGTGAAGGGCCGAGCCAGGCGGTGGTGTTGGATGATGTGTTTGGAGATGCAGCTCTGTGGTGTGCTGTGCAGAAGTAAAAGTTTGTCTCTAGATCCTGTCCCGTGTCCCCAGGTGTAGGTGAACACAGAGGTTCCACCATGGTAGATGGAGATCCACACAAGAGCAGCAGCCAGGGGTCCCACGTGGGAGCAACAGCTAGGGGTCCTGCGTGGGTGGGTGACCCGAGGTCCTGCTGGGTGTGTGGGTGCTGGAGCTGGGTATCCTGTGCAGGACCAGGTTTTAAAGTCCTGCACCAGAGTGCACAGCTGGGGTCCTGTGCAAATGCTGAGGCCTGGCGACTCTGCAGGTATGCGAGTGGAGTTCCTGCATGGAGGCAGCTGTCGGGTGTCCTCTAAAAACTTGCTGACAAATAGTGTTTCCACTATTTTAAACCCTGATCCTGGAGAGACTAGGAATGCCACATCCATCTAGGCTGCATCATGGAACCAATCCTCTGTTATTTGTTTTTGTTTTTGTTTTTTGGTACCGGGGATTGAACTCAGGGGCACTTGACCACTGAGCCACATCCCCAGCCCTATTTTTGTGTTTTATATAGAGACAGGGTCTCACTGAGTTGCTTAGTGCCTTGCAGTTGCTGAGGCTGGCGTTGAACTCGCGATTCTGCTGTCTCAGCCTCCCAAAGTGCTGGGATTACAGGCATGTGCAACTGTTATTTGTATTCTTTTTTTTTTTTTTTTTTTTTTTTTAAAGATTTGTTTTATTTGTAGATGGACACAATGTCTTTATTGTATTGCTTTGTATGTGGTGCTGAGGATCGAACCCAGGGCCTCACGCATGCAAGGCAAGCGCTCTACCGCTGAGCTACAATCCCAGCCCCCTATTTGTATTCTTGATGATTGCTATTAACACTGGAGGTGAGATGAAATCTCAGTTAGTTTCCATTTGCATTTCCCTAATGGTAAAGATGTTGAACATTTTTTTCATATAATTGTTGGCCATCTGTACTTCTTCTTTTGAGAATTGTCTATTTAGGTCATTTGCAGATTTATTGATCCCCTGTTGGGTTATTTGTTTAGTTGGTTCAGGTGTTAAGTTTTGGAGATCTTTATATATTCTGAATATTAATCCTTTGTCGGAAGAGTAGCTGTAGGCTGTTTAACTCCTGGTGTTTTTTGTTTTTCGTTTTTGTTTTTTTACTATACAGAATCTTTTTAATTTTATGCCATTCCATTTGTTGATTCTTGGTATTACTTCCTGAGCTACAGAAGTCTCTTAGAAAGCTGTTGCTGTGCCTGTATGTCAGAGTATTTCCCCATTTCCCCTGTTTTCTTCTAGCAACTGTAAAGTTTCTGGCCTTGTTCCTAGGTCTTTAATTCATTTTGAGTTGACTTCTGTGTAGGGTGAGAAATAGGAATATAGTTTCATTCTTCCACATAGTTTTCTAGTTTTCTCAGCACCATTTGTTAAAAAGGCTATCTTTTCTCCAAAGTGAGTTTTTGGTGACCTTGTCAAAGATCAGATGACTGTGTCTCTGGGAGTTCATTTCTGTATCTTCTATTCTATTTAATTGGCCTATGTGTGTGTGTTTATGCCAGTACCATGCTGTTTTTGCTACTATGGCCCTGCACTACAATTTGAAATTGGGTATTGTGATGCCTCCAGCATTGCCTTTTTTGTTCAGCATTACTTTGACTATTCCAGATATTTTGTTTTTCTATATCAATGTTAGGACTGTTTTTGCTGCCATCATTGTTATTGTTGATTGCATCAAATCTGTAGATTGCTTTTGCTAGTATAGCCATTTTAACAATATGAATTCACTTACCCATGAACATGGGAGGCCTTTTCCCCCTCTAGTGTTCTTCTATTTCTTTTTTCAGTGTTCTATGGTTTTCCTCATAGATGTTTTTCACATCTTTGGTTAGATTTATTCCTAGGTATTTTGAAAAAATTTTTGAGGCTATTGTGAATAAAATTGTTTTCCTGATTTCTTTTTCAGCACATTGATTGGTGTATATAAAACCTATTGATTTTTGTATGTTGATTTTTTATTCTGCTACTTCATGAAACTTATTAGCTCTAAAAGTCTGCTGAAGTAGTTTTTATAATAGGAAAACTATAGTAATTTATTTTTTATTTAAATTTTTCCTCATTTTATTTATATAGTTGTACAGGCTAATAGGATTTGTTATTACATATACACAATATAACAATTAACTTGGCCAACATTATACCCCAATATTTCCCACCTCCCTTCCATCTTCCCACTCATTGACTAATTGAGTTTTTTGGGTCTTCTAAATATAGGATCACTTCATCTACAAACAGTGATAATTTGACTTTTTCCTTTCCTATTCATATCCCTCTTATTTTCTTCTCTTGCCTAATTATTATGGCTGAAATTTCAAGTACTGTATTGAATAGGAATGGTGAGAGTAAACCTCTTTGTCTTGTTCCTTACTTAAGAGGAAATGCGGGCTGGGATTGTAGCTCAGTGGTAGAGCGTTTGCCTTGCATGCGTGGGGCCCTGGGTTCGATCCTCAGCACCACGTACAAAGCAATAAAATAAGGACATTGTGTCCATCTACAACTAAAAAAATATTAAAAAAAAAAAAGAGGAAATGCTTCCAGTTTTTACTCTTTCAGTATGACGCTGCTTTGGGTGTGTAGTGTACAGCCTTTGTTTTTTTAAGTTTCATCTGCCCCTAATTCCTTCAGGGTTTTTTATAATAAAGAGTTGAATTTTGTCAAAGGTTTTATCTGTATCTGTTAAGATAATCATGTGGGTTTTGTTCTTGATTCTATTTATGTGGTTTATTACCTTTATTGATTTGTGAATGTTGAACCATTCTTGCATCCCTGGGATAAAACCAACTTGATCATGATGCTCTGATCTTTTTGATGTGTTACTGAATTCAATGTTCACATGTTCTGTGAAGGATTTTTATCACTATGCTCATCAAGGATAATGGTCCATGATTTTCTTTTTTTGATGTGCCTTATTCTGTTTTGGTATCAGGGTGATTCTGGCTTCATAGAATTAGTTTGGAAGTGTTCCTTCCCTTTCTGCTTTGTGGAATAATTTGAGGGGGATTGGTGTTAGTTCTTTAAAGATCTGATAAAATTTACTTGTGAATCCATCTGGTCCTGGACTCTTCTTTGTTGTGAGGCTTTTTATTACTGCTTCACTCTCATTGCTTGTTATTAATCTTTTCAAAGTTTTCTATATCTTCTTGGTTCAATTTTGATAGGTTATATGTGTCTATAAATTTATCCATTTCTTCTAGGTTTTCCAATTTATTGGAATATAGATTTTCAAAATAATCCCTTGGTTAAAGATCAAAGGTAACTAGAAAAAGGCCTCTTCTATAGGGAAGGTCAGTTGTGATATACCTAAACTGTCATATAAATATAAAGATAAAAAGGCAGAGACTAGTGAGAGAAATATTCAGGAGGTTTTTATTGAACATGAGTCATGAGGATGGGGAGACAGAATGGATTTTTTCAGGTTGAGAGATGATAGAGGTAATAAGCAGGAAATGGGAGGGTGGGAAGGATTATGACTTTTATTTTAGATATTTTCAATTTCTAGTGCTCATAAAATCTTGCAGATTATTTTTTCAAGTGTATTATGGAGTATACAACATAAAGGGTAACCCATGGGTACATGGTGTACATGATGTAGTACATGATGTAGTACAGTGGTAAGGCACCCCTGGGTTCCATCCCTAGTACCCAAAACAATGGGGACAATGAAGAAAAAGGCAAGGAAAAGACAAGGGGATTCAAGAGAGAGCAGCATCCCAGATACAATGGAAGGAGAGAATTTTAAAAATACAGTTGACTATTTTGGTCCATGTGTGCCACATCTGAGAATTCTACCAACTGCAGCTTGAAAATATCTAAATATTTAACAGAAATAATTGCATACATACTTTTAAAAAAAACAGTCCTTTGACCAGGCATGGTGGCACAGGCCTGTAATCCCAGCAACTCAGGAGCCTGAGACAGGAAGATTTCAAGTTTGAGACCAGCCTCAGCAATTTAGTGAGACCCTCAGCTACTTAGTGAGACTCTGTCTCAAGAAAATAAAAAGGGCTAGAGATGTAGTACAGTGGTAAGGCACCCCTGGGTTCTATCTCTAGTACCCAAAACAAACAAACAAAAACAAACCACAGTCTACAATGATCTTCTGAATTTCAGTGGTGTCTGTAATATCCCCTTTCTCATATCTAAGTTATCAGTTTGGGTCTTCTCTTTTAATTAGTTTGGCTATGGGTTTATCCATCTTATTTATCTTTTCAAAGAACCAACTCTTTGTTTCATTGATGCTTTGTATTTTTTCCTTTTTTCATTAATTTCAACTCTTACATTATTTCTTTCCTTCTACTAGTTTTAGGATTGGTTTGTTCTTGTTTTTCGAAGTAGGTTTGAATTTGTTGTGTGATTTAGCAGGGAACCAGGAACACAGAGATAGTAAGTTTTTCCCTTAACTATCTTTCTAGAATGCTATTTTATTTAATGGTCTATGACTTGGACTTCTGCTGCCCTCTGGTGACTCAGAATAAAGCACCGAGCAAAGAATCCTTTCCACTCACATGAGAGCTTCTTCATTCTTTACTTGTAATTGTGAATCTATATGAAGCTGGCCTCTTTATGCACCAATCCCCTTGACAAGGGGGCTTGACTTGGGTAGGAAATAGAAGACAGTCTCAACTCAAGAGTAACTTTACACCCTCCTCACACCACATACCCCGCTTACTAATAACATAATACCCCATCAGACACAGCAGTGAAATCTAGAACCAAAGCACAGAAGGATCAGTTGACCAGGGTATTGCTGGGGCTGAGGGTACAGGTGGAGTCAGATATCTACAATTGGATCATCAAAAAAAAAAAAAGTGGGTGAAAAAGGGAGGAGCTGTGAAACTCACTGACTCTGGTCAAAGAACAGGATTTTGTCAGCCCAGCGTAAGGAATGGCAAATGTCAGAGGCCCAGAAATTTCTGCCCACCATGAGGAATCTGAGAATGGGAGGTGTGGGTGGCTTTTCACCCTGGTCAAAAGCTAATTGCAAGCCAGGTGCAGTGTCACACGCCTGTAATCCCAGCACTTTGGGAGGCTGAGCCAGGAGAATCACAAGTTCAAAGCCAGCCTCAGCAACCGCAAGGCACTAAGCAACTCAGTGAGACCCTCTCTCTACATAAAACACAAAACAGGGCTGGGGATGTGGCTCAGTGGTCGAGTGCCCCTGAGTTCACTCCTCGGCACCAAAAAAAGAGCTAATTGCAGGGTGGTTGCTCAGTGGCAGAGCACTTGTCTAGCACATGTGAGGCACATGTGCTCATCTTGAGCAATACATAAAAATAAACAAAATAAAGGCATTCTGTCCATCTACAATGACCAAAAAACTTTAAAAAATACAAAAGTTAATTGCAGGGATAAGGGGAAATAATTAGGATCCACTGAGACATTTTTATAGAACTGAGGTTGAAATCGACTTAAACCTTGAGGAAGGACAGTTTGTGGGGACTTCTTTGGTTTAGGGTACAACAGTAAGGAAAGCTATCCAGAAAGTATTAGTGGAATTTAAGAGGAAGATCTAGATTTGGCCCCATCTTCACCCCTCATTCTCTCCTTTGCTCCGTCCCTCTCCCCCAATCCCCACCCATTGCCACCCATAGGCAGATCAGCAGATCCTACCTGGACAGGATGGGTCAGCCCAGATAAGTAATGATCTGGAATGGGCTACTATCCCATTACTCAACCTGATCCCCACAGCTCCCTCTCCAGTTCCATTCTCCACCAGACAGAAAATCAGTATTTTAAGATTCCCAGGCTATTATTTTTATTGAAAATTCTACCATATGAATGTTTTAAACTTTACATGCATAAAGTTGGGCACCTGTAGTCCCAGCTATTCAAGATTTTGGAGAATCACTTGAGCCCAGGAGTTCAAGGCCAGCTTGAGCAACAAAGAAAGATCTTGTCTCAGGAAAAAAAATTGTGTGTGTGTGTGTGTGTGTGTGTGTGTGTGTGTGTGTGTGCGCGCACACACACATGTGTGCAGGTATTATTTTGGCTTTTGTGTGTGTGTGTGTGGTGCTGGGGATTGAATCTAGGGCCTTGTGCATGCAAGACAAGCACTCTACCAACTGAGCTATATCCCCAGCCCCTTGGTTATTTAATTAACAATAAAATGATAAACAAAATAGTGAAAGAGGATTTTATTAAGAATTTTTGCATCTATGTTCAAGACATTGGTCTGAAGTTTTCTTTCCTTGATGCGCCTTTATCTGCTCTTGGTATCAAGGTGATACTAGCTTCATATAATGAGTTGGGAAGGGTTCTCCCCTTTTTTGTTTCATGGAATAATTTGAGGAATATTGGTGTAAGTTCTTTGATGGTCTGGTAGAACTCAGCTGACAATCCATCTGGTCCTGGGATTTTCTTGGTTGGTAGGCTTTTGAAGGTGTCTTCGATTTCATTGCTTGAAATTTATCTGTTTAAATTTTCTACATCCTCCTGTTTCAAAATCCTATCAAATTGCATACAAAAACATATTAAAAATGTAGTGCACCACAATCTAGTAGAGTTTATTCCAGGGATGTAAGGTTAGTTCAACATATGGAAATCAATAAATATAATTCATCACATCAATAGACTTAAAGACAAGAATACATGATTATCTCAATAGATGCAGAAAAAGCCTTTGGCAAAATTCAGCATTTATTCATGTTCAAAACACTAGAAAAACTAAGGATAGTAGGAACATACCTTAACACTGTAAAAGCTATATATGCCAAACCCAAGACCAATATCATTCTGAATGGAGAAAAAGTGAAAGCATTCTCTCTAAAAACTGGAACAAGATAGGGATGCCCTCTTTCACCACTTCTATTCAACATAGTCCTTGAAACCCTAGCCAGAGCAATTATACAAAGGAAAGAATTAAAGGATATGAATAGGAAAAGGAGAGCTCAAACTATCCCTATTTGCTGACATAATTCTATATTTAGAAGACTCAAAAAAGCTCCATCAAAAAGATTCTTGAACTCATAAACAAATTCAGCAAAGTAGCAGGATAGAAAATGAATACCCACAAATCAATTGTGTTCCTATACACCAAATGACAAATCAATAGAAAGAGAAATCAGGAAAATTATCCCAATCACAATAGCCTCAAAAAAATAAAATACTTGGAATAAATCTAACAAAAGAGGTGAAAGACCTCTACAATGAAAACTATAGAACACTTCAAAAAGAAACTGAAGAAGACCTTAGAAAATGGAAAAACCACCTCCCATGTTCTTGGATAGGCACAACTGATAATGTCAAAATGACCATACTACCAAAAGCACTACACAGATTTAATGCAATTCCCATTAAAATTCCAATGATATTCTTCATAGAAATAGAAAAATCAGTCATAAAATTCATTTGGAAAAATAAAATAGCCAAAGTAATCCTTAGCGAGAAAAGTAATGCAGGAGGCATCACAATACCAGATCTTAAATTATACTACAGAGCTATAGTAACAAAAACAGAATGGTATTGGCACAAAAATACAATTGAAGATCAATGGAACAAAATAGAAGACACAGAGATATGCCCACATAAATATGGTTATCTCATATTAGACATAGACACTATAAACATACACTGGAGGAAAAAAATAGCCTCTTTAACAAATGGTGCTGGGAAAACTGGAAATCCATATGTAGTAGGTTGAAATTGAACCTCTATATCTCACTGTGCACAAAACTAAATT
>CM053401.1:167536782-167562409 GCA_028644305.1 Xerus rutilus
CTATTTTTCCTATGCTCCAGACCATGGTAAGAAGAAAAGAAGAACAGAGAGGGAGTGTCACAAGCCCCAGGGAGTCACCCTCTCCTGGATGCCAAATAAGCCTCCTGGAGTCACTAATGAAGATCCAGACAAATCAGGACAAGTAGGGCACTGAGGCCTCTGCAAGTAGAAGAAATATCAAGTCACAACTGTGCCTTCTGGCTCCAGCCACCTGACGTGTTCTTCCACTCTCAAGAACCTTGGCATATATTGCTCTCAAAAGCTTGACATGGCGGGGCTGGGGTTATGGCGCAGTGGTAGCGTGCTCGCCTAGCACGCGGGAGGCACTGGGTTCGATCCTCAGCACCACATAAAAATAAAATAAAGATATTCTGTCTGCCTACAACTAAAGAATAAATATTAAAAAAAAAAAAAAAAGCTTGACATGGCTACCTGCTTCCTAAATAACCCAATTAAATACTCTGGCCATACAGAAGTCAACCTTATATCTCCTGTCAGAAAAACAGGAGCTATGCCTATTTCTTTATCCACCCTCCCTCAGTCCCCACTGCCCAAATATGTCACATACATGCCCACCCTGTGTCTTTGCTAACAATCACATCACCTGTATGGCATGTTTTCTTTGCTACCCCATTTTGACACACCTGCCCAGCCTTCAGGGACCAGATCAAACCCCATCTCTACCAGAAAGACTTGCCCAGGGAGCCATACCCACTTTAACACCTATAATCCCATACTGTCCATAGGAGGTTCTGCTCTGTGACATAGGATCTTGCTTTCTAACCAGACTCTTCTTAACCTTCAGCAGTTCCCTTCCCAGTACCTAAGCTACTCTTTGCACATTGTGGTTCAGTCTGTTACCTTGGTGGTTGGTTGTTGATGGGGCTTTACTTAATTCAGAATCAGACCTGAGGGTCCTGTTGAAGTTCATGGTCTGTTTGGGTAGCGGGATTGGCGGGACACAGAAATGGCCACAACCTGACTTGCAGCACTTCTCCCCAGCTTGACAGTTCTCATCCATCATGCAGTTGACAATACACAGACCTACCAGAATGCTGGGACAATTTCCACCCCGCCCTGTGGAAAATAGGCACAGGTAAAAGGACAGGGCATTGGCTTCACTATACCCAGTTCCCATCTAGAACTTAGACATGGGGACTCCATGTAAGTTGGCCCATGACCACCAACTAAGTCTTAACCAATCTGGCTGAGAAGCTGTGAAGCTAGAATATCTGAGAATCCATAGGCACCCAAATACCTCTGAGCCAAGAGTTTTCAAATAGTATCCCAAAGGAATTCCCTAGAGTAACTCAGGGATTGATAGTTATGCAGGTTTGTGGGTAGGACCAAGTGGATTGCAGGAGGGCAGGCTCCACTCTCTCTCCTATGCTTGGGCTTCATGGCGTCACTTTGTCTTCACCCTAGAGGAGGTGTGGTGCCCTGCTTTGTGCTTCTGAAGCACCTTGTACATGCCTTCTCTCATCAAACTTTATTGTACAGATGGTCCCCAGCTTATGATGGTTGGAATGAATAGTTTTTGATTTTAGGATGGTGCAAAAGCAGTACACATTCAATAGAAACCACACTTCAAATTCTGAATATTGGGTTGGAGATGTAGCTCAGTGGTAGAGCGCTTGCCTAGCATGTGTGAAGCACTGGGATGGATCTTCAGTGCCACATAAAAATAAATAAATTAAATGAAGGCATTGTGTCCATCTACAACTACAAAATTTTTTTTGTTTTCTTTTAATATTTGTCTTTTCCAGGCTACATATAGGCAGTACACTGTTCTTGCAAGGCTGGACAATAGCAGCAAGCCACAACTCTCAGTCAGCCACAGAATGATGTGGATACACAACTGAAACTCTACAGTGTGCCATGCACACTGCTTAGCTAGGAGGTTTGGTAGGTGAAGTGTACTAAATGCACTTTCTACTTATGATGTGTTTATTGGGTATGAGCCCATCATCAAATTAGGGAACATCTGTAATTCCTTATTTAATTATCTGTATTCCCTGACAGGTTATATGCTACATAAGGACATAAGGACAAAAGGCCATCCCCAGCACTTGGAGCATTGCCTGAGAATACGAAGGAACAAAACAAAATCTGGGCCAATGACTCTGAAATGGAGTTCCACAGTGCACAAAAGTGCTGGAAAATATACATTAGTGTTTTTTTGTTTTGTTTTGTTTTTTTAAATATTTTTTCCAAACCTTTTATTCTATTTATTTATGTATTTTGTATGTGGTGCTGAGGATCGAACTCAGTGCCTCATGCGTGCAAGGCAGGCGCTCTACCACTGAGCCACAACCCCAGCCCCACATTAGTGGTTTTTTTTTTTAAATATTTTTTTATTTTCTTAGTTGTAGGTGAACAGAATATCTTTATTTTATTTTTATGTGGTGCTGAGGATTGAACCCAGTGCTTCACGCATGCTAGGCAAGCGCTCTACCACTGCGCCACAATCCCAGCCCCAGTGTTTTTTAATATTGGAAAAAAACAAAGAAATTGGATCAGGAATGACAACATGGGCCTGAGGACCTAGAAGGAAGGGTTGCTTTAGGCTGCAGGCTAGGGCACAGCAAAGATGACAACTCTGGCTCCCCTTCGGAAGGGAAAGAAAAGGCAGCCATGGATGGCTCCATCTCATATTGACTCTGCGACCCAGGGAGCACTTAAGAATTTCTTTAAGGGGCTGGGGTTATGGCTCAGCGGTTGAGCGCTTGCCTCGCATACGTGAGGCACTGGGTTCCATCCTCAGCACCACATAAAATAAATAAAGATATTGTGTTCATCTACAACTAAACAAAATATTTTAAAAAAAAAAAAGAATTTCTTTAAGAGCCAACATACCTCCCTTAGATTCCTTCTAATGGAACCACCATTTGACCCCGTCATCCCACTCCTCGGCTTATACCCAAAGGACTTAAAAATCAGGATACTACAGTGATGCAGCCACATCAATGTTCATAGCAGCTCAGTTCACAAAAACTAAGCTATGGAACCAACCTAGGTCCCCTTCAACAGATGAATGGATAAAGAAAATGTAATACACACACACACACACACATACACACTCAGTCATAAAGAAAATAAAATTATGATATTTGCCGGTAAATGGATGGAACTGGAGAATATCATATTAAGCGAAATAATTCAGTCCCAAAAAACCAAAGGCCAAATGTTTACTCTGATATGTGGATGCTAACACACAACAAAGGAGGGTAGGGAGGAGAAGTATGTAAATTCATTGGATTAGACAAAGGGGAATGAAAGGAAGGGAAGGGGATGGGAATAGGAAAGACAGTAGAACAAACTGGGTATAACGTTCCTATGCTCACACATGAATATGTGGCCAGTATAACTCCACACCATGTACAACCACAACAATGGGATCAAAACTGTAATGGGCTGGGTGCAGTGGCACACCTGTAATCCCAGTAGCTCGGGACACTGAGACAGGAAGATCGTGAGTTCAAAGCCAGCCTCAGCAACAGCAAGGCACTAAGCAACTCAGTGAGACCCTGTCTCTACATAAAATATAAAAAATAGGGCTGGGGATGTGGCTCAGTGGTTGAGTGCCCCTGGATTCAATCCCTGGTGCCCCTCCCCCAAAATTATAATGGGCTGCACTCTATGTATGTGTAATATGTCAAAACACACCCTACTGTCATGTTTATCTAAAAACAACAGATAAAAAGATAAATTTAAACAAAATACCTCCTTTAATGTCTCCACGGCAGGTGTGGCCACAGCCAGTGCTGCAGCATTTATGCCCTAGGGGACATGACGCATCCCCATCACACTGCTCCTCACATGGAAGAGGGTCATCAGGACATTCACCATCAAACCCTGCCATACAATCAAAGCATTGAAACCCTGAGTTCCTCAAGCCTAGAATATGAAATACATATTTTCTTGTGTCTTGTGTGTGTGTTAATACATACATATATATGTACAGATTTATGCATATCATGTATGCAATGTGCCCTGATGTTTCATATTATTTTTATTTCTTCTTTTTTTATTACTGGCCACAAACTGCTTTTAGTACTCACGGTTTGAAAAATCCTGTTCAGCTCTACACCCACTGAGGCAAAAATACTAGTTGCCAATCCTCTATTCATTCTCCCTTCTTTCTTACTGTGAAAGACATTTACACTGGTGGTCCCCAATGAACTATACCTCCTGGCATTTATGCCCTGTTGAAGTCCCTTCCATATTCACTCTGAACCTAAGACTTACTTCAACCAATGGGACATTCACAAGAGTGATACAAGCAGAGACTTAATAAACATTGTACATTGGGGCTTGTCCTCTTGGAACTCTCTTTGGTAACCAGTTGGCATGCTGTAAAACAGCCTGACCTAGATAGTAGAATAATGAGATGCCCCACAGACAGAGAACCTGGAGTGGAGAAGCCATCCTGGACATTCCAGCTGCACTCAAGTTCCCTGCATGGGTGACCTCAACTTCCAATGTGGGTAGATAAAGCACCCAGCTAAGCCTAGTCAACCCTGTGAAACAGAATAAGCCATTGTTTAGGCCACTAAATTTGGAGATGGTTTGTTACACTGCAATATATAAGTGAAACACTTCTTTTTTTTTTTTTTTTTTTTTTTTTTTTTAAATGTTTATTTTTTAGTTGTAGGTGACAGAATATCTTTATTTTTATTTTTATGTGGTGCTGAGGATCGAACCCAGTGCCTTATGCATGCCCCATGTTTGTTCTGAGAGGCAATAAATCCAACTAAAATGATTCATTTGTCTATATTCTCTTGCAACTAGGAGTGACCAAATTAAAACATAAATTAGAGAAGCTTGTGCATTTCTGATGCAAACTATCCCCTCACTTCTTTCTTCTTCCAGTCCAGAGACAGACAATGTAGAAAGGGAGAGCAGCCTTCTCCAAGACCAGGAGGCAACTATTCCTGAGGATAAAATCAGGAATTGCCAAGGAGACTGAGAGAAATAGCTCCATCCTGTCAGCATCACAGAGCCACCAGACCAGTCCTGCTAACCACTTCAGGATTTCTCATTATGTGAGAACAATGAACCCTTCTTTATTTGGTTAATCTTCTGTTGTGGATAGCTAAACATATTCCAGATGTGCCCCCTTCATTATCAATGTGAAGATAATGAAACCCAGAGGACAGATTGAGGCTTTCCCATAACTACAGAGTGACTCAACAGCTAAAGAGGAACAAAATTCAGCTCCTTGATTTGCAGTGAATACTTTCTAGGACACCATCCTTAAAACATTCAGTCAAAAAATAAAGCTGCCATTTAAAAAAAAAAACATTCAGTCAACTTAGTCAGGTTCTCAGGAGCAGACACACCCAAAGAAGGCCACATCCAAACCAAACCAACTCACCATGACTCATTTGTCTTAGTGTTTATTTCAAGGGTGTTTTTCTTAATGGAGAGAGAAAGAACAGCAATTAATTAATGGTTTTGTCGAACTAGTCCACTACCTCTGCATAGCAACAGGTAAGTGTGATTGCATTTGGCTGGCTCCAAGAAGTCTGCCATGGGGAGAAAAACAAGTGTTGGACTCCAAGGAGAACACATGCAGCTAAACAACTGAGCCGTCATAATCTTGTACCCTGGGATTTTCCTTTACAGGCCCTTGTTCAAAATTTTCCATGCCATTGTGAAATCAGTCATAATTATGCCCTGAGTTTTTATTCAGAAAATGTGGTCACTGGAATGACCTGACACACCTCCCCACACCTCCTCATCAGCTTCACAAATTAAAGTTCCATTTAACAAAGAGCAAAAGCCTTTTACCCCACAGTTGAAAATACTGAGCATAAAAATCTCCCTGGTGGAAAAACCCAGTGACATAGACTTCTCAGAGTTATACCATGAACCCTAGGGAGAGGGGCCAAAAGCACATATTTCCCAGATTTCATATTTTGCTGAGCTTGGTTCTGATGTGGCCAATGCCAAGAGCATGTCTACTCTCTGCCCTCTTTCCCAGGACGAGGGATAGAGACCTTATCTCTACTCCTTTCCATGCCAGGCATCCTTGAGGGGTTTTGCCAAATTTCAGAAGCAATGTAGGTCCTGAGGGAGGACCTTTGACTCCCCTTTGACTGGTGCCCGGTGATGTCACCCTTTCTTATGCTCAAATATCTGCCAAGTAATTCCTCTGTTTCACCTCAAACATCTGGAATTAATGGGACCTTATTACCCCGAAGCCAGACTATGTTATCCTCTTTTTTCCTATTTTTTATTTGTTTGTTTGATACTAGTGACAGAACCCAGGAGTGCTTACCACTGAGTCACATCCCCAGTCCTTTTTATTTTTTATTTAGAGACAGGGTCTTGCTAAGTTGCTTAGGGCCTCACTAAATTGCTGAGACTGGCTTTGAACTTTCAATCCTTCTGCCTCAACTTCTCAAGTCACTGGAATGACAGGTGTGTCCCACCATGACCAGCAAACGTCATTCTGATACTCCAGTAAGGCAGTCTTTTTTTTTTCTTTTCTTTTTTTCTTTTTCTTTTTTTGTCTTGATAGTCCTTTACACTCACCTGGAATCCAATTCTTTCAAAATTCTATCCAATGGTTCTTTTCCTATTACCAGGACCTTTCAAAAAAATGTCTCTTTTGTCCCTTGGATAAGATTCTCTGCCTTTCACTGTCTTGACTTAGGCTGGGTAAACTCACTTCCTCATAAAGCACTGGTTACCAATCATTTCACAATGATCTTAACACGGAATCAGGATGAGAAATAATAAAAGTAGCCAAAATTGGGATGGCCACCCAAACCCTGCATCTGTACCTCTCCCAAGACCCCCAGGGATTACCAAAAAGTAGTGACGCTGAAGTCCAGAAGATACAGGCTTTTGCTGCCTCACCCTAATCTTCTATTCTGAGACTTTACCTTTACTTTCTTCCAGAAGGCTGCCAGTTTTTGTCATAAACGTGAAATTTCAGAACTTCTTAAGTCAAGAAAGGCCCTCTGAGCTATCAAACTTACTCCTTTTTTCTTGCAATAGACATCTAGGAAGGGGAGGATTTGGTCTGAGGTCAGCAGTGGCAGAACTAGATCCAAATGGTGGCAGGGACCAGGTCTCATGCCTTTTAAACCACATCATTTTCCCCCACCCTTCAGCAAGGATCACTCGAAAACTAATCAACCCACACTGAGACCCACTCAGTCTAATACTGCCAAAAGAGAAGACCCCGAGGTCTATAGTTTTAGGGCTTTGGAAAAGTTATAAACCAGCATGTCAGGAGTCCTCAAGACCACTTGTAACCGAAAGCTCAGTCCTCATCCTCGACATCAATCCAATAATGAAGACAAGGTTTTGAGAAAAAAGGAAAGAGAAGCTTTATTGCTTTTCTAGCAAAGGAGAAACACAGGGGACTCCTGTCCCAAAGGCTGTGATTCTACCTATCCACAGGAATGGGACTTTTACAGAGGTGATTCAAAGAAAATTAGATTAGAGAGGAGAGATTAGGAAGGAGAAGATCAGGGAAAAGAAGATCAGAGAGGAGAAGTTTAGGGAAAAGAAGATTGGGGACAAGAGAAAAAATCATGTAAGTTTCAAAGCCACAAGGGATACAGTCAAAGCATCAAGTGAACCCCTGTTACACACTCATGGTTTCAGTGATTCATGAGGGGACTCAGCATATTGTCACACTCATGGCTATAATTTATTACAGCAAAAGGATAAAAAGCAAAATCACCAAAGTACATGGGACAAAAGTTGCAAGGAAGCTAGACAAGATCCTAAGAGCCCCGTCCAGGGGAATCACACAGGATACACGTGATCCCCCTGCTATGTAATTGGGACAACATACGTGAAGTGCTGTCTCCCAGGAAGGCTCATTAGAGATTCAGTGTTGATTATTTCCTCACCACGAGTGAGTTCCATGAGAGCAAGGACCATGGCTGCCTTGCTCATCGTGGATACCCTATGCCAGCAGGAGGGACACCCAACACGTAGGGATAAATGAATGAGTTAGTGAGCAAGTGAGTGGACAGGCCAGACTTCAAATCGGTGGACAGAGAACCTGAACAGAGAGTGCTGAGCATAACTATATGAGCTACTGAGCATCATTCAGCAAATTTAGTACATACTTTTTAGTGCAATTCTTCTAAACCGCATAATCATTCAGAGGTAAATATCCTTATCCACATTTCCCAGATGACAAAAGTGAGACTCATAAATCACCAGAGGCAGCCAGGCGTGGTGGCGCACGCCTGTAATCCCAGCACTTTGGGAGGCTGAGACAGGAGAATCGCAAGTTCAAAGCCAGTCTCAGCAACAGTGAGGCAATAAATAACTCAGTGAGACCCTGTCTCTAAATAAAACCCAAAAAAGGGCTGGGGATGTGGCTCAGGGTTCGAGTACCAAAAAAAGAAAAGAAAAAAGAAATGACCAGAGGCCGCAGAGAAGGTAGGCAAAAAAGCCAGGATTTAGACCCATGCTCAGACCAGAACTTCCCCGAAAGTAGGTCCCAGAGTCTACCCATGCCTGGGGCAACCCAACTGCCCCTCCACCTTGCCAAATATTCTGGCACTGCCTATGGTAAACCCCTGACAATGTCAGAGCTTAAGGAAAGCAGGAATTTTTCATAGCCCAGAAAGAAGAGTTTCCTAACAAAAAGTCCCACTGAGCCTCCCCAGGAATGGAGCTGGGGAAAAGTAATTAACTGCTAACTATTGCTACTAGCAGACAAGCTCCCCTCCTACCAGACTGGGGACCCGGATCAGCCAGCAGGCTCTGAGACATTTGCAGATCACCATTCTGACCTGCCTGCCTAGCTCCAGGGGGAAAGGAAAACCTTTGGGACAGCCAGGGCCCAGAGCAGCTCACGAAGGTGCTGTGCTTCAATCCCAGCCTCACCTTCGACCCCACAATTCTGTTCTCAGCTTCAAACACTGGGAAGATTGTACCAGGACCTATGAGCCCGCAATGAGTGACCCGCCTAAGACAGACTCCCAGGCTTTGATTCCAGAGCTGAGTCTCAAGAATCCTGGCAAGGAGTACAACCTTCTATTCTCTCATATGGGCAGGCTGCCCAAGACAGCTGCTTGAGCCAGGCACAAACAGCCCTACTGAGCACTGAGGAGGCTTGGATGAAAGGAAAGAGGTTGTCGTGGAGCTTCAGAGTCTCTGAGAGGAGGTGATGAGGGGAGGAGAAAATGATACCGGTTCTAGGTAAAAAGGACGGGTTAGACATTGTACTTCTGACCTGGCCCCCTTTAAATGCCAGGGAGAAGAAATCCACCATACATTAAGGGCCAAATATCTTACATACTTTGAATCATTAAAACAACTCTCCAGGGGCTGGGATTGTAGCTCAGTGGTAGAGTGCTTGCCTTGCATGCATGGGGTGCTGGGTTCGATCCTCAGCACTATATAAAAATAAATAAAGATATTTGTGTCCATCTACAACTAAAAAAAATTTAAAAAAAAAACAACTCTCCAGGGTTTATTTTTTCCATCTTACAGATAAAGGAACTGAGGCTCAGAGAAACAGAAGAGACTAGCCCAGGGACTTGCTAGCCAGTAACTGGTGATCTTCAGGCTTGATCCCAGGTCACTGACAACCCAGACCTATGCTTTTCCATTCTAACATGCTGCCACATGCACTCAGACGAAGGAATGGCTCCAGTGCCTTCAGAAAATAGAAGACCTCATTCCAGACAGCAGAGATGTCTAGGCGTAAACTTATTGATAAATATGTTAAAACTACAAAACAACATGAAGTATACCAAATACACTTGAACAACAGGAAGACATAAAGATTCAACATTGTAATTATATCAGTTCTCATTAAGTTAATTTATATGACTATCATCACTCCAATAAAGTGCCCTTATACATAAGCAATAAATTAAAAGTGGCCTTATAAGTCAATATAATAAATAAGCAATATAATAATAATAAATACTGGGAAGCACAAACAAGCAGAAGATTAAAATCCTAAAACAACAGGAAAATTAAAAGGGGTTACACATGGAAGATATGCACAATTTCTAATGCCTTTTAGGAGCCTCTCAAGGGCATGGCAAAAGCGGTAAGAAATACAACAGAAAGCTGCCATTTCAACATCCACAGTCTCTGAACTGTGTCACCTTTTTCCATTCCCACTGTCACCTCCATAGTGTCAAAGGTCTCCATCCTCGTGTGGCATCATTCTCCCCCCTTCTGTCTCTATGTTAACCACACCAGCTTGCTTTCAGTTTCTTAAAAGGGGCAACTCCTTGCCATCTGAAGACCTCGCCATGTGCTTCTCACTCTTCCTGCACTATCCACCACCCACTTCACCTGGCTAACTTCAACTCCTTCTCCAGGCTGCAGCTTAAATGTCACTGGGCCAGCAGGGCATGGTTGTGAATGTCTGTAGTCCCACTCACTTTGGGGGCTCAGCAAAAGGATTGCAAGTTCAAGGCCAGTCTCATCAACTTCGCAAGACCCTCAGCAACTTAAAAAGATCCTGTCTCAAATTTTAAAATAAATAAATAAATAAATAAGGCTGGGACTGTAGCTCCTGGATTCAATTCCCAGTACCAAACAAACAAACAAAAACAGTCACTGCCTCAGACACACCTTCCTCAACCTCCTAATCTGAAGCCAGTTCCCCCATTATTCTGTCTCTGAGAGCCTTAGCACAGTTTGAAATTATGTATTTACTTAGATGCTTATTTTTTAATAATCTCTTTCTCTCTCCTCTAGTAGGTGGTAAACTCCACGAGGGCAGGGACAGAGCTACTTTGTTCATTATCATATACCCAGAACCCATCACTGGATCTGATAAATAGTAAACATTCAATAAATATTTGTTAAAGAAATGAATGCATAAGTGGAGAGCACTCTCCATACCTTCAACCCCTCCTTCCATCCATCCCCATTCTATGCTAATAGACTGTGCTCTTGTCAGAATGCACCCCTTTGTTTGTGACCTTTGGATCTGATTGGTCCAAGAGTGTATTTAAGCTTCTGTAGTTTCTAGAATAAATGGTGTTTTCTGCTCCTCGCCCCGGTGGTGCCCCTGCTTCTTGTCCCAGGTGTCTCTGCGTCTTGCTGGGGCAGAGCAGATTTTTACCTATACCCCGCGGCCTGCGGAGATTTGCTCCAGAGAGACTCCATATCGTTTAACCCAGGGACCCCTTCTTTCTCCGTCTCTCTGGACTCCAACTCGTTGAGAAGCCACGTGGCTCCTTCCCCACCCCCCAAGGTCAGTCTCATCAACTTTGCAAGACCTTCAGCAACTTAAAAAGATCCTGTCTCAAATTTTAAAATAAATAAATAAGGCTGGGACTGTAGCTCCTGGATTCAATTCCCAGTACCAAACAAACAAACAAAAAAAAGCGATAGAGAAATAGGTGATGAGAATCCTGTAAGAGGAAAAAATTTCAAATATCTCTCTAGCAGAACCAGAATAAACAAGAATCCATTTTTCAACAGGAGATGGCCATCCTGTGTGTACACAGAAGGGGTAGAGTCTCAGAAGCAAATAACGAGGGTCTTCCATAAATACCCAGATTCTATTTTACCATTTCTTTACAGATTCTTTTTTTTTTTTTTTTTTTTGGCACTGGAGATTGAACTCTGGGGCACTCAACCACTGAGCCACATCCCCAGCCCTATGTTGTGTTTTATGTAGAGACAGAGTCTCACTGAGTTGCTTAGCGCCTCACTGTTGCTGAGGCTGGCTTTGAACTGGCTTTGATTCTCCTGTCTCAGTCTCCCTAAGTGCTGGGATTACAGGCGTGCGCCATCGCGCCTGGCTTGAGCTAAGGTTTTGGAATTTTGCAACTGACAACTGAGAATTGGGAATTACCCAACAGCTTTCAAACCTGCCTACAAATAATACATCCACATTGCCCTTCTGGCATCTTCCTCTGCTTAGCTAGGCCACATCTTACAAATCATTATGGGTTCAGTATCCTTTGCATATCTTTTTTTAAGTTCTCAAAATATATAGGCACTTAATTATTGTTTCTCAAAGTAAAGTAAAACCAGATGGTGTGTGCATATCTGAGAAAGAAACAAGCAGTCTGATCAGAACATAGGATACAGGGGTGAGGTTTCTTACCCAGCTTATGATTATAGAATGGGACTACACAGCTCTTGTTGCAGCCAAATGTACAACATTTCTTTACACCTGGGCATGTATCATCAGTGGTGCAACTTCTAAAACAGAATTGTTTCCAAACAATCCTGGGACAGCCTCTTTCCCTCCCTGTAAAGAAACAGAGATGGCAACATAAAGGAGATATGGTACCCTGTGACACTAATAAGCACATCATAAAGGAGAAGCAGAGGAAGGACCCCCCCAAGTCTCACTAAAGCCACCCCCTGCTGCTAAAGCAGAGACTATAATAATAGTTAACATTTATAAAAAACATTTATTGATATTTACCTTTTGCCAGGAACAATTCACTTGATTCTCACAGTTATCTCTATTTTGCAGATGAAGAGACTGAGACTATCATTTAAGGTGATTGAGAATGAGCTCAGTGGTAGAGAGAATGCTTTGCAAGTGCAAGTTCCTGAATTCAGTCTCACACACACACACACACACACACACACACACACACACACACACAAGAATCTTAAGATTTTAAAGCTTATTTAAGGCTTAAAAAGGTCTGCCTGCTCTTATGGTCTACTCTCTTAGTCACTATCCTAAACAGGCTTCCCTTCAGAACTCGGCCTCTCTTGTGACTTAGAGGAACTGAGTCCAAAGTAAAAGACACTGATAATCAGTGGGGTGCTCTCTCCTGGTATAAGGCAAAGAAGTGGGATGTTGAATGATAAAGAAAGGACTCTTGGCTGGAGTGGCAGAGCACTTGCCTAGCATGCACAAGCCCTGGGTTCAATCCCCCTCTCACCCCCCAAAAGACAAATCAATTTATGAGGAAAAGAGACCCCCCCAAAAAAATAAGAGGTTCCCTAAGCAAGCTAGATATCAAGAGCCAATCTGAGAAGTAGGAAGCTCTTCGGTTCTATCCATCTCAAAGGCAAGGCCAACGTTGCCCCTCATGCCAACGTACCTTTAGGAATGTCTCTTAGGCAGACCCGACCACATTCTGTGCTACAGCACTTCTGCCCAGGAGGACATGATTCATCATTCTGGCACAGATCTTTACATGGGTTATGATCAGGAGGGCATTCTCCTTCTTTTACTACAAAATATAACAGAGGAAGTTGGGATACTGATTAGGCCTTGAGCAATGAAAAATGGAGCCCTAATATACTTCAAGAACTTCAGCATCTCCAAGCATTCCTATCCCAAATATCTCTGCAACCATCTTCTCCTCATCCCATACAACTACTAACACCCATTCAGCACTACTAAAGCACCTTCTGTGCTACAGATACAGAGCTAGAGAAAGGTTGGGATGATCCTGGTCCCATTTAATAAGCTCTAAAGAATAACTGGAACTTCTAGCAAGTCCTGTCTCCTTGTCCAGAAAAGGAAAAGAAAGCCAAGAAGATTGACCTTGGCTATCCTAAGAAATTCTCTATCCATTCCTGTCCTACAGAAATGATCGTCTCCACAAAACAGGAACCTCACACTGGAAGGAGGCAGGGGAGACTTCTCCCCGAGTCACTTTCTGTTACTGCTAGCCAGGGATCCCAAATGATAGCTCACCATGCTCTCCTGCTGTTACCCAGGATGCCAGGAACCCAAAAGCTAGAAGTGCCTTCAGAAGAAAAAGGTAGCTTAACATCCTGATGATGCTGAGGTTGAGATGAGAGCTAATTTCAGGCGAGAGGTGAACACTTTGCCCAGAGTATCAACCAAAGAAAGCCCAGGACCAGAGAATTGCCCAACCCAGTCCCAAAGTCTTCCCTTATGCAATAGTCCCAAAGAATGTCTTCTGATAAGAAGAGTGACTGGTTGGTGATGTGTGGGGAAATTCATGGCATTACCATAGGGCACATGTGACAGGGTAATTAAACTCTGTTCTCAATATACACAAAATGCCTGGACAACAATGAGGATTCTAGTGGGAAGCTGGAAAAACAGAGGGATAGTCATTGGATAAAGGATCGAAGAAAAGCCCCAAGGTCTTTGGAAGGACTCAGCTGCAGGTGAAATGACAGAGGGAAGGACTAGAAACATGACTTAATCAGAGAACAGCCAAGCTGATCAAATAACAAAGTATAACAACATTGTAGCTCCTGCTCATCAGAGCAATCCAGAAAAGACAGAATGAAAAAAGCCCCTTAGAAACTATCAAAAAAAAAACTATAGAAAAGCACTATTTGAGGTTGTTCAAAGCTAATGCAAATGCAGCAAAAACCTACATTTTGACTAGTTGGTAAACTCAAGAGTACAGTTGCTATGACTCATAGTACATATGCCCCCATTCCCTATCTCTCCTTCCTCTATTTTTATTTTATCTGTCTTGCTCATGCATTTGGTCAGCTGTGATACCTAGTGGTGTCCACTGGCACTGCTTAGCACTGTGGGACTAAAGGAAGGGAATATTAAAAGTACAAAGTAAAAATCTCCTCAATACAGCCAAAGAGTTTGGCGCAAGCAAGTTGCCCTTAATGTTAAAAGGCTGATATTGGAGCATGTAAATAATTAAAATTTGTTGAACATCTAATATGTGCTTTACATACATTATTTAATGTGCACAATAATCTTGCAGAGGTAAGAAACTTGATATAAAAGCCAGGTATGGTGGTGCATGCCTGTAATCTCAGCTACCCAGGAGGCTGAGGCAGGAGGATCTCCGGTCCAAAACCAGTTTGAACAACTTAGGGAGACCTTGCCTCAAAATAGAAAATAAAAGGCCTCAGCAATGGCAAGGTGCTAAGCAAGTCAGTGAGACCCTGTCTTTACTTAAAATACAAAATAGGGCTGGGGATGTGGCTCAGTGGTGGAGTGGCCCTGAGTTCAATCCCCAGTACCAAAAAAAAGAAAAAAAAATAGGACTGGAGATGAAGGGAGGAAGGGAGGAAGGAAGGAAGGAAAAATGGACTCAAAGAGGCTGGAAAAAATGTCAATCAATTGTATCCACTAGAATACCTTAACAGTAACGGGTAATGTTATTTGAAGGGCTACTTGTATCATAGTTTTAAGCACTTTGTATGGGGCTGGGGACGTGGCTCAGTGGTAGAGTGCTTGGAATACATGAGGCTCTGGATTTGATCCCCATACCTAGGTGGTAAATTAAGTGGTTTGTATGAATTAACTCATTACTCCTCATAGCAACCCTATAAGGTAGGTTCTATCATTCCCACTTTACAGTTGAGAAATGAAGACACATAAAGTTTAAGAAAGTGGGTCACAGCTAGTAAGCGGTAGAACAAAAGTAGGTAGTCCAATTCCATACCCAATGTTCTTAACCACCATACCACATCACATTTGAACCCAGATCTTTCCCACTGCGAAACTCCTGCACTTTTTACTACCTGATATTGTGATGTGGCAAGAGTAATTTTCTCTACTACCCATAAATGAATCTAGTTCTATTCAGGGACATCTTATCTCCGAGACAGAACTAAGGTGAGCTCTGCGGAATGCCACAGTTAAGCCCATCCTCCCAGCTCATCCCAGAATCACTCTTCCGGAAAGGAAGCCCAGCTCCCTGCGGCCAGGGAAGCTCACAGACCAAGCAAGACCCAACCTCCATTCTGCTGCCCAGGAGACAGCCCCTGAGGTCAAAGCCTGGCGCGAGGCGACAGGTGTTTGGCATGGCACAGAGCACGCCTTCCCATGTTGGGTTTCTGGTCCCCGCATTAGGCCCACTCCAATTTGGGAGGCTCCTGCCAGGTGTATTAAAAGCTGTAGTTTTCAAAGACTCAACTGCAGGTGTCACCGTACGAAACGCGCCCCTCAGCTCCCCAACCTCAGCCCGCGGACACCTCCGCTCCTCCTACCCCGCACTTTCCCGGGCCTTGGCCCAGCTGGGAACGGCCCTGGGACACCCACACTCCCCGCGGAGGCTCAGCGCTCCAGGGAGTAAGCCCCAACCGCCCCACACGCAGGTCTCGCAGGGCCCGCGACCCAGGCGGCGGTTCGGTTCCCATGGTAACCCCGCAGCGCCCACGTCGCGCTTTCCGGGCCGGCGGGCGGCGCGCTCCAGTGACGTCACGGCGCCACTTTCCGGCCGGTGGCAGAGTCGGGCTGAAGTTGTGGGGGCCGGGGGGCGCCATGGGGGCCACTGGCGACGCCGAGCAACCGCGGGGACCCGGCGGGGCAGAGCGGGGCGGCACGGAGCTAGGGGATGCGGGCGCAGCGGGGCAGCTGGTTCTCACGGTGAGGGCGCCCCGGGTGAGGCCTGGGCTCGGGCCGGGCGGGGCCTCGGGCTCCCGGGACCCTGGCCCGCGGGCGAGAGAACGCGGCGGCTGGTGCTACCGAGGGGTTGCCGTTTTCGCAGTCCGACGACCTGGATTCAAATTCTGGTGACGCCCTCCTAGCTAGGTGATGTGGGCCTGTTCTGACATCCCCCCAAGCTCCAGGTTTCTCTTCTGTAAAGTGGAGATGATTAGTACCAGCAACCTCATAAAGTTGTGGCGATGGGATGATAAAAGCCATAAAGCCCCCGGCATATCAGCCGGCCACAGAATAGACTCTCGGTAAACACGGGTTCTCTTCCTCCTGTTCCAGAAAAGGCGGTGTTGCGACTTTGAGGCAGGAAGTTTTTTTCAGTACTTTTTCCCTGGCAACACCTTCTAACCACTGTCCTCCCGTTTTCCCCAAGGTGGGAGAGGTGGTCAGTGGATCTAAGAAGGGATTTCTAGGCTTAGCTTCATACTCCTCCACCCACTCCAGTGTCACAGGCCTTAGTGACATTTGCTCCCTTGATTCCCACAGAACCCTTGGAACATAATGATAAAGCACCGACAGGTGCAGCGAAGGGGCCGCCGCTCACAAATGACAACAAGGTAAGGCTGGCCCTTTGTGGGACTTCCATTCCAGGCACTGAGGTGATGGGAGTGTTGGGATCCCCACTGCACACGGCTGAGAAGAGCTCTATAGACAGCAGAAAGCACTGGATTGGAAAAAAGGAGACTCATATTCTCTCTGTGACCTTGAGCAAATCACTTCCCTCTCTAAACTCATCTACAAATGGAGAGAAGGGAGGTGGATTTAACAGCTTAACAATACCCAAGATCCTTAATATTCATGGACTCTGCAGTTGAGAGCTCTAAGCACGGAGATTGAAAGCACAGGCTCCAGAGTCAGACAGCTGTGGTCTAATACAGACTCTATATTAACCGAATAACCTTGGACAAGCCCCTTAACCTCTCTAAATCTGTTTTCTCAATCGTGCAGTGGAGCCAATAGTAATATCCAGATCAAGGAAGTGAGGGAGTGACTCACTCAAGGAAGTGATGGGCCTTAAGGATGCGGGTTATATTTTTTGACGTGGATAGTGATTGGCCGTTCACCATAATTGCTTGTTAAAGTGTATATATATTTTTTGTATAAATATTATATTCACTTTGAAAATAATACCCACTTCATAGTTATGAGAATGAAATAAAGTAAAGCATCCGTGTGATCTTGCCCAGAATCTGAGCACATGGCTAGTTTTCAGTGAAAGCTATCTAGTATTTCTGCTAAAGAACCCTATGTCACTGGGCATGATGGCACCCACCTATAATCCCAGTGACTGAGGAGGCTAAACCAAGAGGATCATGAGTACAAATCCAGCCTCAGCAATGCAGCAAGACCTTGTCTCAAACCAAAAAATAAAAAGGTCTAGGGATGTGACTCAGTGGTTAAGCACCCTTAGATTCAAGCCTTAGTACAAAAAAAGAAGAAGAAGAAGAAAGATAGAACCCTGTGTCAATAATTGGATGGACACACTGGGAAAGGATGTTTGGGACACAGCCACTGATTCTGTCTCCCTCCTGAATGCAGTTTCACAGATCCTGCCATCTCCATGGATCTCCTCCGAGCTGTTCTGCAGCCTAGCATCAATGAGGAGATCCAGACTGTCTTCAACAAGTACATGAAGGTGAGAAGGACATAGGATAGAAAACTAACGGGAAAAGATTCCTGGGCAGCCCAGTGCTTCCCTGCAGCACCATCCTCTGTCTATATGGTATACACAGATATCTCAAGTCTTCCAATTCTGCCAATTAGGCCCCAAGAACCTTTTCCCGTCTTTGGAGGTAATTCAGATATCTTTTTTGCCAAGCTATTGGAAGGATGAAATGACTTTAGTATAATGTGCCCAGCATCCTTGCTTGGAACATAACGAGTGTCCAACAAGTGTTTTACTTGTTTAATATTACCACTATTTTTGTTAATTGAAATTACTTTCTTAGCCTATCAATAAATTTCTACATGGCTCTACCTACATAGCTCATGGATGCTTCAAACTTGGTATATTCAAAACTGAACTCTGATTTTTTGGGGGGGCAGGTATTAAAGATTTATTTTTTTAATCTTGAAACAGGGTCTCACTAGGTTGCTGAAGGCCTCACTAAGTTGCTGAGGTTGACCTTGAATTTGCAATACTCCTGTCTCAGCCTCACAAGTTGCTAGGATTATAGGCATGTGCTACCATGCCCTGCCAAACTGTTTTTTTCCCAAACTTTCCTCTCATATATTTTGTTGTTGTTTTTTGTTTATTTTTAATTCAAGAATTATTTATTCCTAGAACATGCCAAGGCCCTGGATTTGATACCCAGCACCCATTACATGCACCAAAAAATACATATATTAAATTACTACCATACTGCCAGATACTGTTCTATGTATTGGAAATGTAGAATGAAAATAACAGATAGTAACCTTGTTTTCTTTAAGCAAATATTTACTACTTTAGGGAATGAGAGAAGAGAAGTGAAGAGAGGAGACATAGGGTTGCTTTTTTTGTTTTACTTTTTAATGGTGCCAAGGATCAAAACCAGGACCTTATGCATACTAACCAAGTCCTTTTTATTTTATTTTGAGATAGGGTCTTGCTAAGTTACGAGGCTGGCCTCAAACTTGGTGGTTTTCCTGCCTCAGTCTCCCAGGTAGCTAGGATTATTAGTCATGTGCCCCATGCCCAGCAAGATTGCTGTTGTATATATTGTGACTAGGAAAAGAAGACGTTTGAGTGGAAATTTGAATAAAGTGAAACAGGGCAAGCCATGCAGACAAGTGAGAGAAAAGTGGTCTAGGCACAGAGAAAATGGCAGAAGCCCTGAGGCAGGAGTGTGCTTAGCACATTCAAAGCAAGAAATTGACCAGTGTTGAGCCGGGCACAGTGGCACACGCCTGTAATCCCAGCATTTTGGGAGGCTGAGATAGGAGAATCACGAGTTCAAAGCCAGCCTCAGCAACCAGCAAGGCGCTAAGCAACTCAGTGAGACCCTGTCTCTACATAAAACACAAAATTGGGCTGGGGGTGTGGCTCAGTGGTTGAGTACCCCTGAGTTCAATCCCCAGTACCAAAAAAAGAAAAGAAAGAAAGAAATTGACCAGTGTGGAACAGACTGAATTGGGAGAGTAACAAAGTGATTGGGAGGTAACAAGCCCAGCTCAAGTAAAAGTTTTGAAACCACAGTGAGGACTTTCGATTTTAGCCAGTTGTGGTGTTGAATACCTGGAATCCCCATGACTTGAGAGACTAGGCAGGACTGCAAGTTCAAGCCCAGCCTCAGAAACTTAGCAAGACCCTGCCTCAAAATAAAAAGGACTGGGGATGTAGCTCAGTGGCAAGGGACCCCTAGATTCAATCCCCAATACCAAAAAAATTTTTTTAATTTTAATGATATAAGTTATGAAAAATATAGATTATAAGATGGATTAATGGATAGATAGATGAATACATTAATAGATACGTGATGAAGCAACCATACTAAAATGTTAATTATAGTCTTAGGTGCTGGGTATTAACTATTAAATAATTACTTCAAATTTTCTATATGAGATTTTTAATAAGAAAATATTAATTAAAAAATAATACAGCCCAGTGTGGTTGTATTCATACCTGAAATTCCAGGTACTTAGGAAGCTAAGGCAGAAGGATTACAAATTCACAGTCAACGTGGTCAACTTTAAAAGGCCTGGGGCTATAACTCAGTGGTAGAGTGTTTGCCTAGTGTGTATCAGCTCCTGGGTTCAATCCCCAGTACCACATACACACACACACACACACACACACACACACACACACACACACACAGATTTTTTAAAACAAGAGCCAAAAGTCACTAAAATTCATCTCCCAGAGATACCAAACTCTCAGCTTTATATGTGAATGTGCAGGTTGTGTGCATGTTGATATACATACATACAAACTGTTCTTTAACTTGATTTATTTCACTTTTGTTCATGTTTTTAGATCAGTGCACAAGAGTTCACCCTGCTTCTTTTTATAATAGTTGTAGACTAGTCTTTTTTATGGATATACCATAATTTAATTAGCTAGTCCCTAGAATATTCAGTTTGCTTCCAGTTTTTCCCTGTTACAAACAACACTAGAATGAACATCCTTGTTCACTTGTGAGAATATTTCCAGGAATAAATTCCTAGAGATGGAATTAGTAGGTAATAAGGAAAGAAAATCACTCTCCAAAAGTTGTGCAATTTTGCATTTCTACCTGTAGTGCTTACAGATGCTTCATGTTCTGATTTTGTTCTCAGATCCAGAGGAAGCTTGCATTCACCCCATATATCCATTGCACTGCTCTCCCACAGGCTGCTGGAAAAGTATCTAGATTATTTTAGTTGACTTTTCCCCTAGCAATAATCAGTACTGAACACCAATACTTATCTCCAGTTTTCAGATTTTTGTTTTAAAGTCAAACTCTTTCATACTGGGCATATAACTCAGTGATAGAGTGTTTGCTTAGCATGTGGATCCCCAGCACCAAAAAATCAATCAGCCAAACATCCAGTCATTTAATTTGGCCTGAAGAATTTTTCCCCAACTCTTGAGGTCTCTGAGTCAGTCCTTTTACACACTTCTTGGTTTGATGTTATCAACAGAAGCATTTGACCTTGTTAAATATAAAATGGCAGTACATCCCCAGAGTTGTCTCCCACAGTAGGAACATTAATTATAGTTTTCAAAGTTTTCCTATACCCCAGAGAGAACTTTTACTTTCTTCTGGAGACACAACTTGTGTTCCCAATAAATATATTTTCAGGTACCTCTCAGGTATGTCTAGGGGCCTTATCACCTTATCCTCAGTATTTTCAGGCTCAAGTTCTCCCTCCAACCCAGAAGAGGAACCTGGAGGTTTCCCTTTTCCTTTGCTGGTATCCAGGGGCCCTTACAATGTCTCCCTTCTCCTAGTCCCACAGACTGGGGATTGGACAGTGAGAATCCCAATAGGACTTTTCTGCTGTCTTGATCTTTTCTGTGCCTATCCACTTTAGGCACAAGCATTCTTTTTTTTTTTTTTTTCCTTCTATGGAAGCAATACATGTACATTATAAATATTAAGAGGCTATAGATAAAGAAGAAAACAGTCATCCACAATATCATTGCTGTTACTTAATATATTATCCTTACAGTTTTTTTGTCTCTTTTTTTTTTTGCTGTTATACATAAATAAGCTTGTTCTGTACCAAACTATGTTATGACCTGCTTGCTTCACTTGTGATTTTATCATGAATACATTTTCATGTCAAAAATATATCCTACACTATCCTTACTATGATTTTTTAATATTTGCACAGAATTTCATTATTTATTTAAGCTATGCTTGGATATTTAGGTCACTCTTCGGTTTTTTACTGTTTGCACATTAATCTTTTGGGCACCTCTGTGATTATATCATTAAGAGGGGAATAGAGGGAAGAGGTAGAACCTGGAATATGAATATAAATCTGTCTGACCCCAAAGCTGTGCTAATAATCACATTTTCCTTCTGTATGAAAGCAGGATAAAAGCTTCTGTTTTGTTATTCAGTTTTCCTTCAAGTTATTGTAAATTAGCAGAACTTCTGACCTTGTCCTCTGTTGTGCCTCCCTAGTTCTTCCAGAAGGCAGCACTGAACGTGCGAGACAACGTTGGGGAAGAGGTGGATGCGGAGCAGCTGATCCAGGAGGCCTGCCGGAGCTGCCTAGAGCAGGTGAGGCCACAGAGGCCACGACACGCAGGCACAGTGTTCAGCTCTCAGGGCTCTGCTAAGAAATGTGATCCTATCATTGGTGGTATTTGGGGGAATGCCCAGTAAGCCACTTATATCCAGGCCTCAGAACTATTGTGGACAGACAAGGGAAGAGAAGTAGGTACCAGGCACCAGGTATCATGACAGATGCATTATTCCATTTATGTCTCAGAAGAAACCCTGCTCAAAAGGTTTTTTTAATCCCTGTTTTACAGATAAAGAAACTGTGCTTAGCAAACTCATGGAAGCAGTGGTGGTTACCAGGGAAGAGGGAAAATACTGGTCAAAGAGCACAGACTTTGAGTTTTAAGTGATGTACATCAGGGAGACTGTAGTTAATAATACTTTATCGTGGGCTTGAAATTTACTAAGAGAATAGATCTTAAGTGTTCCACACAAAATACCTATATAGTGATGGATGTGTTGGTTATTTTAATTATGATCATTTCATAATATGTGTATATGTACATCAAATAGTCACATTGTTCACTTCGGATATATAATTTCTGTCACTCATATCTCAATAAAGCTGAAAAAAAAAATTTAAAAGGCAAACCAAAAGAATAAAAGTAAATTGTAATTTAAGACACAGAATTAGATAGCTAAGATCTATCTCACCCCTGAGGGTGGTTGGTGGATCACCTTCAAGTTGTCATAGTCCCTTCTGGGATCATGGAGACTATCACACTTGCTATGTCCCCACCTCTCAGGTGTCATTAGGAGGCATGACATCAGATCTATAAATGACTGTGTTCCCAAGACAGTAGAGAACATGTTTGCATGCATCAGCTGCTATTATTAATAGGAATTGTCAACATCACTCAGATTCTTTGCTTTACTAGAAACCATTAGCTGTGAAAGATGGAAATTTCTTAATAATCAGAGCCACAAGACTAGTGTGAGTTCATGCCTATCAGGTAATTGTAGCGATATGAAAGAGCAATGCCTTCTAGGAGGTTGGCTGGCTAGCTACTCAGATGTAGCCTCAGAAAAAAATCAAGACCGGGGCCTGAACCTCAGCTCTCAAAGGGTAGAAGTCCATCCTATCAGTACAGTGAAAACCAATCTGGTTCTCATAGACTGTCAAGTTTAAGTTAACCAGATTCCCAAGAGGCCAGATTCCTTAACTCACTCCATGACTTCAGTGTGTTATGATCATGTATAACAACTGCTAATAATAAAACAGAAGTTTGTTTGGTTTTGTTTGTTTGTTTTTTGGTACCAGGGTTTGAACTCAGGGACATTCAACCACTGAGTCACATGCCCAGCTCTATTCTGTATTTTATTTAAAGACAAGGTCTCGCTGAGTTGCTTTGCACCTCACCATTGCTGAGGCTGGCTTTGAACTCATGATTCTCCTGCCTCAGCCTCCCAAGTTCTGGGATTACAGGCATGTGCCACTGTGCCCGGCTTGTTAATAATATTCTTACAAGTTTGAGTTGAATCAAGATTAGGTTGACGCTAGATGCTGTGGTGCTTACCTATAGTCCCAGCAAGTCAGGAGGCTGAGACCAGAGGATCCAGGGTTCAATCCTCAGTACCAAAAAAAAAGCTTAAATTGATAAAACATTTACTCACTTGCATCCCAAAATGCTTTATTGAGTTTATCTCTTTGACTGATATTTTTGAGGGCCTACTCTGTGCCCATTACTATGCTACTATGCCAGGCCTCAACAGTGGTATGCAAAACAGGCATAGTTCTTACCCTCAGAGCCCTTCACATTACTCAAGTAATCACACAGTGTATCTGTAGTTACAGTTTGTTACAAGTGTGTAAGTATAGGAGGCAAGGCCAGGGGCAGAAGGGAGCGCAGAATGTCTAAAGAACAGAAATAAGCCAATAGCTAGTTTTAGAGGGTAGGGAGAGTGATACATGATAAGCTGAAGATGCAGGCAGGGGCAGATTATACAGAGCACGAGCCAGATTACAGATAGGAGTTGTAGCCAGAAGAGTGGCCTAATGAGATTGGCATTTTTTTAAAAATATTTTTTAGACACTGGTGGGCCTTTATTTTATTCATTATTTATATGTGGTGCTGAGAATCAAACCCAGTGCCTCACACATACTAGGCAAGCGCTCTGCCACTGAGCCACAACCCCAGCCCAAGATTGGCATTTTGAAAAGATTACTCTGGCTGCCTTAAGGAGATTAGTTTGGAAGGGAATTTAGGAGACCTTTGAGGGGTTCAGATAAAAGATGAAGTTAAATTGGGCATAACTCAGTGAATGGTTATACCTTTCCAGTCTCCTGAATCCCCATGTCCATCATCCAGAGCTGGCCCTTATCAGTACTGGTAAGAAGCCAGAATATGGAATAGAAGGTTGTGTGGTCACCATGGAATCTCAGCACAGGGAGGTAAAAAGCCCAAGGAGTCTCATCCTCACCCAGCAGGAAACCAGATGAATCAAGAAACTTCAAACAAGTCTTTAACCTTTCTGAGCTTCAATTTCCTCTTCTCTAAAATTAAGAATAAAGCCAGTCCCTACCACCAGTGGTTTGCTGTGGGGATTAAATGGGATAATATACATAAACTAACGACACAGCACAGGTGCATGTGATGCAGAACAACTGGATATTAAATACATTGTTACAAGTCATAATTATAGAAAGTAATTCTTACATTAGAGCTTAGCTTTCAGATGGCCATCAGGATAGTTGGAAGGTCTTTGGGGTCCCCTTTTCTAAACCATATGCAGAATTTCTTGTTGCATTAAAGGTTCGTCAGCCAGACATAGTGATGCACTCTTGTAATCCCAGGCACTTGGGAGGCTGAGGCAGGAGGATTGCAAGTTGGAGACCAGCCAGGGTAATTTAGCAAGGCTCTTTCTCAAAATAAAAAGGGTTGGGGATATAGCTCAGTGGTAAAGCACCCCTGGGTTCAATCCCCAGTAGCAAAAAAAGAGTCTAGACTGGACATGATGGCAGTTAGCCAGGGATTTTTTAGCTTTGATTGGGTGAATTCTTGGTTTGTTTGCTTTGAATTCTTTTTTTTTTTTTTAATATTTTTTTAGTTGTAGATGGACACAATGTCTTTATTTTATTGCTTTGTATGTGGTGCTGAGGATTGAACCCAGGGCCTCACGCATGCAAGGCAAGCGCTCTACCACTGGGCTACAATCCCAGCCCCTGCTTTGAATTCTTATACTACATCTGGACCATCTCAGAGGTGTTCCCTAAGCTCCTTGGCTACCCCTTTTCAGGTATTTCTTAGGGAGAAATTACTGATCTTATCAACCACATGTTGCCTTGAGTTTTTTGTTTGATGGTTTGGTTTTTGTTTTGCAGGGTAGTTGTTTTGTTTGTTTTATATATATAGGTGATACACATTTATTAAGACAAATTTGACATGGTGATTAAGAATGCAAGCTTTCTCAGCCGGGCGCGGTGGCTCAAGCCTGTAATCCCAGCACTTAGGGAGGCTGAGACAGGAGAATCGCGAGTTCAAAGCCAGCCTCAGCAATGGCGAGGCGCTAAGCAACTCAGTGAGACCCTGTCTCTACATAAAACACAAAATAGGGCTGGGGATGTGGCTCAGTGGTCGAGTGCCCCTGAGTTCAATCCCTGGTACCA
>CM053401.1:167562509-167670073 GCA_028644305.1 Xerus rutilus
AATGCAAGCTTTCTCTTGATTTTCATTGCCTCAGTGGGAGTCCTGGCTTTACCACTGAGTAGTTGTATGACCTTAGGCAAGTTACCTTACATTAATAATCTCAATATTCTCATCTGAAAAATGGGGATAGAAGTTCTACCTCATAGGATTGTTTGAGGATTCAGCGTGAACATTCCTAAAGTATTTATCTCAGTAACAAAGCTTAATAAATGTTACCTGTTGCCTTAAACTTAGAAAACATAAAAGGAAGAGCCAGGCACAATGGTGCACACCAGTAATCCCAGCTACTTGGGAGGCTAAGGCAGGAGGATCATAAGTGCAAGGCCAGCCTGGACAACTTAGCAAGACCTTGTCTCAAAATAAAATTTAGAAAAGGGTCAAGGATATAGCTCAGTGGTAGACTGCTTACCTAGCATGAGGGAGGTACTGGGTTCAGTCCCTAGTACCATAAATTTTAAAAATACATGCATACATACATAAAATTTCTCATAATGTCATTACCTTGCAATAACCACTAATAACATTTTGATGTACTTTCTTCTGGTCTTTTCCCGGTCTTTATAATATGTGCTTATTCACTGGGGCACTGGGAGTCCAATGGTGAGTAGACAGACCACCCTGGAACCTGCAGCCCCTTCGGCTACTACACTGTTTCTTTGTTCCCATTTCAAGCCACACTTCAAGAAAGGCTGTCAGCAAGCCAGGTGCAGTGGCACACACCTGTAATCCCAGCAACTCAGGAGGCTTAGGCCAGCCTGGGAAACTTAGTGTGACCCTGTGTCAAAAAGTAAAAAGGGCTGGGATATAGCTTAGTGGTAGAGCACTCTTGGGTTCATCCCTCCCCCCAAAAAAAAGGCTATCAGCAGTCACTGGCTCCCGTTGTCACCCACTTTCATTCTTCCACTCATTTTGTTTTGGCTTGAGTTCCCACCAATTCACTAGGGAACCCTTTTATCATATCCTCCACGTTGTCAACCCTGTGGGCCCTAATGCTGTCACTTGGCTCATTTCCTGTCTCTTGGAACATTCTCCTCTCTTGGTTCCATTGCCTCAACTTTTTTCCAGCCTCTGGTGAGTACATCTTCTCTCCCTGACTTCTAACTGTTGGTGCTTCCTGAGTTCAGTCCTCAGAACCTTTCTACTCCATTCATATCCTAAGATGAGTTCATCTAATCCTTTGGCTTTGAAGTCAATTTTGACTGCTGATGATTCACAAATTATATCTCAGGCCTGCACTATATCCACTCATCCACTCCCAATCCCTTCTAGCAGCAGCCAGACTAATTTCTGTACAGATGAATCAGATCATTCACTCCATTCTTTAAAACCCTTCAGTGACTTCCCGTTATAGATAAAATTCTAATGCCTTATCCTGATCCATAGAGCCCTGCCTGGACCAGCTCCTGCCTGCTTTTCAAACTTCCTTTCATTCCACCACCCCTTCATTGATTGCTCTAGCCATTCTAGACTGTTCTGCTCCTCCAGCACACTTTCACTTGCTATTCTCCCTGCCCGGCATGCTCTGCCCTTAACTCTTTTCTTCAGATCTTAGCTTAAATACCACTAATCAGCAAGCTGTCCCTGACACTCCATCTACAGCAGCCCCTCCACCTCACTCCCTCTCACACCTTCAGTTACTCTCTGGCATTGCACTTGTTTATTTCTGACACTTACTTCAACCTGAAAATATTATGTTCACTTGCTTATTTTCCACCTCTCCCAGTCCTTCTCCTCCCTCTGCTAAAATGCTGAGCTTTATAAGAGTTGAGGTACAGTTTATTCATCACTGTATTCCCAGCCATGGAACATGACATGTACAGTAGGTGTCTGCTGAATGACCCCGTAACTAGGTGAGTGAACAAACAGGCTTCCTGCCCTCATAGAACTTACAGCGTAGTCAAGCAAAGAGCTAAGAATTATTACCACACAGATGTGTGCATAATTAATTACACATTGAGGCTGGTGTGCTCTTAAATGAAAAGGAACAAAATTTGGCAGAGACAATCATGAGTCCAGTTTTGGATTTAATAAATCTGAGACATCCAAGCACATGCATGGGGCAGACCATTTGGTTTCTAAGTCTGGACTTGAAAGGATATCCTTTCAACTAAACTGAAGATTTTTAAAAATCACAGAGTCATCAGTTTGTAGGTGTTAACTGAAGCTGTGAGCATAAATGAGAGCAGATAGAATAGTGAAAGAGGATGGAGTGGAAAGAATCAGATTGAGGATGATAAGCCAGCAAAGAAGGTTAAGAAAGAGCGGTCAGAGGAGGAAACACGGGGAGCGTGGCCACAGAAGCCAGGAGAAGATGATATCCAGAAGCCCGTCAGTGCTGCACCAGAGATGTTGAAACCCAGTGCTGCACCTGCCTGCGAGGGCCCTCCACCCTCCACCTGGCCTCCTATCCCTGGGCTCCTCGCTCCTCACTTCCCTTTGCCCATGACTTGCCAAGCAACCCTTTCTTCTTGCTTGAGCTGAGTCCTCCTTGGGGCTTCTGCACTTCTTTCTACTTATTTATTTATTTATTTAGATTTTTATTCATTCTGATCAGTTATACATACATGACAGCAGAATGCTCATCAATTCATTGTACACAAATGGAGCAGAGATTTTCACCTCCCTAGTTGTGCACAAAGTAGGATCACACCATTTCTGCAATCAACACATATCTAGAGTAGTGATGTCCATCTCAGTCCATTATCTTTCCTCTCCCCATGCCTCCTCCCCTCCCTCTCTCCCCTTTGGTTAATTCAAAGTTCCTCTACTGTTCCCATGCCCCCCCATGCCTTTATGGATTAGCATCCACTTATGAGAGAAAACATTCAGCCTTTGGTTTTGGGGGATTAGCTTACTTTGCTTAGCATGATATTCTCTAACTCCATCTATTTGCCTGCAGATGCCATAATTTTATTCTCTTTTATTGCTGAGTAATATTCCATTGTGTATATATACCACAGTTTCTTTATCCAATCATCTGTTGAAGGGCATCTGGGTTGGTTCCACAGTTTGGCTATTGTGAATTGTTCTATACTTCTTCTTTTTTTTTTTTTTTGTAGTTGTATATGAGCAGCATGCCTTTATTTTATTTATTTGTATGTGGTGCTGGGGATCGAACCCAGTGGCTCACACATGCTAGGCAAGCACTCTGCCACAGAGCTACAGCCCCAGCCCTGTTCTGCACTTTTTTCTACTGCCAAAACACACCTCTATTCAGCTCTGCTGCTCCTCTTCTTCCTCCTCCCCACCGCCCCAAGAAGTTTTATGCACCACCCATTGGTAGGTTCAGGTCCAAATAGTGCCATGTAGTTTCATTGCTTACCTAGGTTGATCTCAAATTTGTAGGTTTGAGCCATCCTCCTGCCTCAGCTACCTGGCTAGCTGAGACTACAGATGTGCCCCATCATGCCCAGCTCTGCTCAGCTCTTTTTACAGCCTCCTCCTGCCTCAGCTCAGAGACTGTCTTCTCCATAGGACCTTCCCTGAGCACCTCCTTAAAATAGAATTCCTCTGCCCTCTGATGACTCTGTCACTTCTGCCTGGAGTTTTTCTTCTTCACTGTGTTTACCATGACCTAAAATCACCTTGTTTATATATTTATTTGCTCATTATCCAACTGCCCACAGAATATAAACTCTACAAAGCAAGGAACTTCACAGTATCTTATTCACTACTGTGTCCCCAGCACTTACGTCGCAGGTATTCCTGATTTATTAAATGAACAACAGTTTATTGAGGAATATGTATGATAGTATTGTATCCAGTTAGAAAAACATGTATATATTTACACAGAAAAAGTGAAGAATTTACATTGAAAAGTTGGTGCTAGTTTTCTGTGAATGAGATTTCAGATTTGATTTTAAAATTTTGCTTCATTACATTTTCTAACTGTTCAACAGTGATCATTAATCAGATTATTTTTAAAATAAAATAAAATAGGGCTGAGTTTGGGGGTGCATGCCTGTAATCCTAGCTACATGGAAGGCTGAAGTAGGAAGATCAAAAATTCAAGACCAGTCTGAGAAACTTAGCAAGTAAGTCCCTGTCTCAGAATTTTTAAAAGGCTGAGTATATAGCTCAGTATAGAGTCCCTCTGGGCCCAGTTCTGCCAAAAGAAAAAAGAAAAAGAAAAGGCTTCCCACTGTGCCCCCTTTGCCTTTCCTTTAGCATGACCAGCAGACAGAAGAGGAATGTGCTACTCCATGAAGCCCCAGGTCTATTTTTTGTAAATAAATATATGTAACTGTGCCTTCCCATATTGACTATGGAAAGGTTTTAGGCCACTTTGGAGTTGTGTCTTAAAAAATGGCGGCAGGATATTTTTACCAACCAAAATAGTGACTGTTAACACTTGATCTTTTCCTTTCAGGCCAAACTACTATTTTCAGATGGAGAAAAAGTAATACCCAGATTGACCCATGAGCTTCCAGGGATAAAGGTTAGAGGCACTGTGTCCTGGGGTTTTGGAGGGGGACATAAATTAGGCTGGAATGCACAAGAAGCATTGGAAGGCCCCGAGAAGTTTTATGTACCACCCATTGGTTGGTTCAGGTCCAAATAAGCCATGCCGAATGGGCTTCTGGGGTCTGGGTCAGCCAGCAGATAGAGGGCTAAAGGCCAGGGGATCTGCCTTCTGCAACCCCAGAAGACTTACAGCTCCCAGGCACTGGCCTTCCACTACTTCCCTCCATTTTCTTTCAGCGTGGCCGGCAGGCAGAAGAGGAATGTACCCATCGAGGAAGCCCCATTCCCAAAAAGGTATGCCATTTTCTAGCTAGCAGAGGATGCTGGGCTTCCTCATGCACCTTTAGACCCTTCTAGGGATAGGGGTCAGGAACCCTAGAAACAGCCACTCTGTTTCCCTCCCAAGCATAATTTGGACTCTGGAAAACTGCCTCTACCAGGGGACCCTGAATGTGCCAGTTGGGGTGGGGTGGGAAGTTGCAGGGGAGTGTCCCCATGGGGCCGAGGCTCTGACAGCTGTTCTTTGTGGCAGAGGAAAGGACGGCCTCCTGGACACATTCTGTCAAATGACCGGGCAGCGGCCGGCATGGTGTGAGTAGGGGTCACCAGTGTGGTAAGAGCTGAAGGTAGCAGAGGGATGGAGTGGTCTTGGAGGGAAGGAGGCCACAGTTGTGTGCCTGTGAAATCAGATCTACCTGCTTAAGCCCATACAGGAGTGTTATCCTGGTTTAGGAGGGATGGAGTGGACAATGAGGATTTTATTTTTATTTTCTTATTTTATTTTATTTTATTTTTGCTTCAGAACAGTTCAGCCCAGCTTGACTGAACACGGAGTCATTTCATTGTTAGTGTATATCAAATGCTTAGAGCTGGTCTAAGATACCTTTTGGACTTCACTTTTTAATCCTTACAGCTACCCTCTAAACAAGGTATAATTCATTTAGCAAACAAAGAAATAGAGAAGAAAATAAGGAGAAAAAAAGAGAAAGACCTAGAGAATTAGTTGCCTGAAATCATACTGTTAGTAAGGGACAACTGTGCTACACTGTCTACAGGATGACCCTTCTTAAAGTTTTTTTGTTTGTTTGTTTCACATTACTAGGGATTGAACCCAAGGCTTCACACATGTTGGACAGACACTATGCCACTGAGTTACATCCCCAGTCCGTAATCTTTATTTTTTTAGAATGCTTTTAGGTTCTTTAAAAACTGAATGGAAGATAAAGAAATGTTCCATATACTCCCTGCTTCACATTTGCACAGCCTCCCTGTTACCAACACCAGGTACCCACATGGTACATTTGTTACAATTGATGAATCTACTTTGACATTATCACCAAGTCCATAGAGTACATTAGTATTTACTCATGGTGTTGTACATTCTGATAGGTACCCACTGTTATAGTGGGTACAAATGATAGGTACCCACTGTTATAGTGTCATACAGAGTATATTCACCACACTAAAAATCCTCTGTGCTCTACCTACCTATTCAGCCCTTCCCCACCCCTGAGGTATAATGAGTTTTAAAGTAGCAGAATCTTTTTTTCAAACAAAATTTCATGGAAACCCAGTATATGAAGCAAAGTCATATTCTTCTGGTTAAGGGGAGTAGGGATAGTTTGAAACCACTGACATAAGAGAGGAAATAGCATTAATTGCCATCCCTTAGATTCGTCTCTTGCCTCAATCAGTTTGGTTCCTCATGAACACAAGATGGGTAGGACAGGGGCTGGGGTGTGACTCAGGGATATAGCACTGCCTAGCATGTGTGAGGCCCTGGGTTCACTCCCAGCACTGCAAAAACAAAAACAGGGCAGCTGCTGCTCTTATCTCCTGCAGACAGCTGAGAAAGCAGCGAGTTCCTGGACTTGCCCTCCTGCTAGGTCATATCAGAGCCAATGCTAGACTGGCTGCAGTCCAGCTCTCCTCTCATGAGTTGTCAGGGACTAAAGAGAGAGTATATGAGGAACTCGCACCATTAGCAAGCTTCCAGTCTTGGCCCACCTTGGAGAATTCACGTTTCTTCTTTTCCTTTCAAGCAGATGGAAGCCGAAATCCTCTGAACCAATTCGCCGGGAAGGCCCCAAGGTATAATTTTGTAAGCATGTTATGTGAGCATGGCAGTGGCCAGTATCCCAGAGAGACTCGGCCAAGGCTCTGGGGACCCAATGAGGGAAATGGCACAGGGTGGTATAGGATGTGTTCACACATTCCACAGCCATCATCCCCTTCTCTACCACCAGCCACTTTGTCCTCCTAAGAAGATCCCAGGTAAAAATTGGAATTAGGCACAAAATAAAGAGAGGGCCAGGCTGGGGATGTAGCTTAGTGGTAGAGCACTTACCTAGCATGCACAGACTTTGAGTTCCATCCCCAGAACTGCCCTCTCCCCCCAAAAAAGAACAAAATTCTGTTTCAAAGAAAAGCTTGAGTCCCTTGAGAGTTCATGAGTAGTCTAATACTTTGCTCATTACCTAATATGTGACAGGCGCTGCCTAAATCTTTTTTTTTTTTTTTTTTTTTTAGTTGTAGATGGACACAATATCTTTATTTTATTGCTTTGTATGTGGTGCTGAGGATCGAACCCAGGGCCTCACGCATGCGAGGCAAGTGCTCTACCGCTGAGCTACAATCCCAGCCCCCTAAATCTTTTGTATGGCATATCTCATTTAATCTTTTATGTCAAATTTATGAGATAGATTCTAAATCATTTTGTAGTTGAGGAGCTTCCTTTCCTGCCAACTCCCCTGCAGGCAAAAATTATCTTCTCTAGTTATCTTATGCTCTTAATACACTTGAGACTTGCTCAAAGTCATGTAGCTAGTGAGAGAGAGAGCCAAGTCTCAGACCCAAAGTCTGTTGACACCATTAGCCTCTGCTGCTTCCAGACAGTTGTTTGCAGCTCTTTTAAGGATTTAATCCTTTCTTTAAATAAAGAAATTGCTGGAAGCCCAGTAAAGTAGATAAAAGTAGCCCTGTCTTCATCCACTGGCCACCTCTTCCTTTCTGGCCCTCTCTGCTTTCCCTCTGGTTGTCATGCCTTTCTTCTAGAACTCTACTTACTCTCTTAAAGCTGGTGGCCCTGCACGCTCCCAGATCTTTCTCTTCTCTCCAAACCTCCCTCTGTCTTGGTGAGTTCTTCCTCAGTAGTGACCCTTGGTTGTCCCCAGAATTCTCTCCTTGGCCCACTTCACCTAAAGCCTTTCTGTGGATGATCTAAATCATCCACTCCATGGTTTCAGGGACCACCATCAGCTAAACTCCCCAGTCTCTTGGGGTCTCACATACCTTTCTGATTTAAAAATCTGTATATCCTCCTGTCTTCTAGACCTTTCTGCCTGGAAGTTCCATAGGCATTTCTAAAGCAGCATGTCCAAAATTGAAATTGGAATCTTTCCTCATTGACCTACCCTCACATCGCTTACCTCAGTCATCTTTCCATGTTCCTTTCCATCGCCTCCCTACATCCAGTCAACTGCTGAATGATGCTACCTTCTGAGTATATTACAGTCCCCATTACCTCTTCCTGGTCCTGACTGCTGTCCTATAGCTTCAGTTCTACTTGATCACAGCAGCCTCTAAACTGCTTTCCCTGTCACCATGCCCCTTCAAATCCATCATTCACAGTGCTGGAAGGATGAGCTATTTGTGAAGTACGGCTAACTCTCACCTGTTCAGAGGCCTTCAGCAGCTCCCCAATGCCTGAATAAAAGGTGGCTTTCTGTGACCTCCAGCTCCTCTGTGTTGCTCTCTCTTGCCTCATCAGTTCCATTCCCTTGCTTGTTTTCTCCTTTAGCAACACAGAATTGCTCGTAGCTTCTCCAGCATGCCAGGAGCTCCCACCTGCCTTTATGCATGCTGCCCTCTGTCAGGAATGCCTCTCCTCCCCTCTACCCTGTCCAGCTCGTGCTCACCTTTCAGAATTAACTTGAGGACCAGCTCTTCAAGGAAGACTTCCTGACTGTACTGTCCACTCTGGCATCACTCACAGCCAGCATTCAGCCTTCTCACTGCCCCGTGGCACAGTGGCCTGATTATCTGTATCTATATCTGGGGCTCCTGAAAAAGAGAGAGTGTTTCTTATTCATCTCTTTATCTCCAACATCTAACACAGGGCCTAGTATGTTATAAGTATTTCATTTCCTGAACAAACTATTGAATGATGGATAAAGATCATGATGAGAAATGACGGGGGAGGAAGGTTTCCGTCCTGGTCACCACATTAAACCTCAGTCTCACCACCCTCTCTCTTTTGTACAGTGGGACCCAGCTCGGCTGAATGAATCTACCACCTTTGTGTTGGGCTCACGAGCCAACAAGTGAGTCTAAGAGCTTTGGTGCTAATGGAAGGGACAACTCAGGGCTCAACTACTAGAGGCTCTACCTGATGGAATCCTTACCACTCATCTTTTACTTTTCAGGGCCCTAGGGATGGGGGGCACCAGAGGGAGAATCTACATCAAGCACCCACACCTCTTTAAGGTAGGTGAGTGCTGGGAGGTAGGCAGACCATTGCATTGGGAACAGATGGCACTGGGACCTGTACAAGCTTGGAACACACAGGACATCTGGGTTCTAGTTGCTCCTTCCCCATTCACTTTTACTTGTGATTTACTCAAGACTACTGTGCCTCAGTGATAACAGCTACTTTCCTTGCGTGACGATTGGTTTAAAGAGCTATACCTACATTATGTCATGGAAGTCTCCTTTAAGATAGGTATTGTAGCCAGGCATGGTGATACATGCCTGTAATCCCAGCAACTCAGGAGGCTGAGTACAAGTCAGTCACCGGCCTCAGCAACTTAGCAAGACCCTGTCTCAACATAAAAAGGACCAGGGATATAGCTCAGTGCTCCAGCACCCTGGGTTCAGTCCCCAGCACAAAAACTGAAAAATGATGGCATTGGCCAGGTGTGGTGATGTGAACCTGTAATCCCAGATACTTGGGAGGCTGAGGAGGAAGAATTGCTTGAGCCCAGGAGTTTTGAGGCCAGCCTGGACAACATAGGGAGCTCGGGAAGGGTGGGGGCAGTATTGTTATCCAAATATGAAAAAAGTGGATGTCAGGGAAGGCTGAGTGACTTGGCAGAGTTGTAAGTGATGAGTCAGAATTCAAATCCAGGACTGCCTTCACCAGAACCTGAGCACTTAACCACTGTATTCAGTTGTCTATAAAATAAAGCAGTTGGAGCAAGGCAGGGTTCCCCTTTTCAATGAGATGACTCTTCCCTGGAAAGCAGCTTGCTTTGGTTCCTGCTGTTTGAGAAAATAATAGGGGAGATCTTCAGTTCATTCACGCTCTTAGATGAAATTGTATTTCATCAATCACAAAACATCCACATAGATTTAAAAAAAAGCACTGCAGCCAGGCACGGTGGCACACACCTAATCCCAGTGATTAAGGAGGCTAAGGCAGGAAGATCGCAAGTTCAAGGTCAGCCTCAGCAACTTATTGAGGCCCTAAGCAACTCAGCAAGACCTTGTCTCTAAATTAAATACAACAAAGGGCTGGGGATGTGACTCAGTGCTTAAATACCCCTGAGTTCAATCCCCAGTTCCAAAAAAAATAGTACTACATATATGTTCCAGACAGGTTTTGCGCCTGTACAGAAGGTTTGGTGCTCCTTGCCAGAACTGCATAGCCTTTTTGGGGTCCCAGAATCATGGGCTCTCCCTGCCACACCCTGTGTAGCTCTGCAAGTGCTTTGAGGGGCAGAACCACTGGCTCTCTTCCAACATTCTGACCCAGGACTTCCTACTTGCCACTTCTTGTTTTCCTCTCTTTAGTGTCTTTACTTCTGCCGTTCCCTTTACCCAGATGACCTTCTTCCCCCACCTTACCTTCCTGTTATTTAAGATCTGCCTCCCCCAAGAACCCTCCTTATGTCATCCCCTAGATGGACATTCCCTGGGACCTACTGTGAATTCCAGTCACACAGTGGTTAAGAGTATGATTTCAACCCGGGTTCCATTCCTTACCAGCTCAGCTGTGTGACCTTGAGCAAATGGCTCCACATTTCTGAGTCTGTTTTGTCATGTACAAAGTATAAAATGAGAATGATGATAGACCAACCTCTTGGGGTTAATTAAGAGAGAATGTAGTAAAGCACCCAGCATAATCCTATCATATGGTAAGGGACTCAGTAAGTGTTAATCATTTTTATTAGCATAGTTCCCCAATTCTAAGACCTTATATTTGTAATAAGCCCCCAACCCCCTTTCTCTTAACAGTGGATGTTAGCTCTTTTTTTAAAATTTTTTCAGTCTAATAAATGAAGGGAAATGTTTTTGTTGTTTTACTTCACAGTTCTCTATTAGTGTTCATAAGCATCTTTTTAGTCATTTATAATCTATTTATATTTGTTCTGTGAACAGCTTAGTACATTTTTGGCCATTTTTCCATCCTTCAAAAGACATTATTTGAATTTCTCATTTCCTTTTTTAAACTTTTTTTTTTTTTCGGTACTGGAGATTGAACTCAGGGGCACTTGACCACTGAGCCACATCCCCAGCCCTATTTTGTGTTTTATGTGGAGACAGGGTCTCACTGAGTTGCTTAGCACCTCGCCATTGCTGAGGCTGGCTTTGAACTCGCGATTCTCCTGTCTCAGCCTCCCTAAGTGCTGGGATTACAGGCTTGCGCCACCACGCCCAGCTCCTTTTTTAAACTTTGTAATCACAGAAATACAGACTCATTCTTCTTGTTAAAAGATTCAAGCAATATACAGAAGTAATAGGGAATAAATCACAAAGTGTCCTCACTCCTGACTCTGACTTCCCTCCCCTAGAGGTCACCAGCAACCACAGTGGTACATATCCTCCTCTGCACGCATGTGCCTAGAGTGTGCATGCATGCAAAGTGTGCATGTCTGTGTCCTTGTCCTTTACTGATATTTGACTTATTCAGATCATACTGTACATATTGGTCTCTGGTTTTATTTTTTCACCCAAAAAATGATTCTATGTTTCGAGAAAGGTGTGAGGATTCAAACTACATTAAATCTTTGGGAATTCGGTTACAATCCCTGGCCTCCTGGGCTTGCTCAGAAGAGATTAGTGAGGCCTCTTTATATACATGCTAAGACAAGGTCTTGTTGGTAAGAACTGCTCAAGGGCCAAGAGGAAAACCCCTCACACTAGGCTAATATCTCCTGTGGCTTCATCCCTCACAGTATGCAGCTGACCCCCAGGACAAGCACTGGCTGGCTGAGCAGCATCACATGAGGGCAACAGGCGGAAAGATGGTAAGCCTTGTTCACTGGCACACTGCCCAAGGCCCACCCCATACAAGGACCAGGATTCTGGCTATTGGTGACAGCTTACCTTCAAAGTCTAGATTTCCTAAGCCTTAAGAATGTGGCAAGGGAGACTTATAAGGCCCATTCCTTCACGATCATGAGCAGACTGTAATCCCTGTATTCCCTTCCCTATCATTAGGGTTCTTCACCTCCTCACTCTCCCTCTCACCCCTTTCTCCAAGACCACATACTTAGATTGTCTTAGTTGTGCATAGGAATGGGCAGTTTTGAGACACTCTTAATACTACTTTTCCCGGGGCTGGGGTTGCGGCTCAGTGGTAGAGCACTTGCCTCGCATGTGAGACACTGGATTCGATCCTCAGCACCACGTAAAATAAATAAAGGTATTGGGTTCATCTACTACTAAAAATATATTTTAAAAAAAATACTACTTTTCCCTTGTATGCCCATGGATAGATTTAACTCATTGATCACAACAGTCTTCTTCCAGACAGCTCTAGAATCTTCTCAACACAATACTCCAGGCAGCACTCCCTGTCAGTAGAAGTTTGCACCACAGTGAAATGTGTTTGCCATGTTTGCCTTTCCAGGCTCACCTCCACTTTAAGAATTCTCAGATCAAATCAAGCAATCACCTTAGGAGAGCTGTTATGGTGTATATCCTAAAATAATGCGTAGCGCTTCGCCCATCACGTGCATTGTACCCCTGAGGACGCTACTAGGATTGCTCCTGACAGAATCTAAACTGGTGTGCCATCTCCTTTCTGACAATGCAAGCTTCTATTCTGTTCTGTTTATTTTATCTTATTTATTTTAAATTTTATTTTATACTCTGTACTTTATTTCACGAAACATTTTAGAGAACTTAACTACTAATAACATAAAATACAATATAACATAAATGAGAAATTGATGGGAAAGGGGAACAGGACCTAAAATTAAGCCATCCGGAAGAGTAGTTTAGAAAAAAGTTGGGTTTTTTCCCCACTGCTGACCTGGGAGACATTCCCTGAGTGTTTGTACATTCAACTGTAGGCCCCTTTCAAGGACACCTGATTTGTTACATAGTTCACAGTACCAAGAAGATGAAGACAAAATACTCAAAGGGACATACAATCAGTCCCAACTCTAAGACTAGAACAAGAGTGTTCCACAGAAGACTTTGTCCTGTGGTGAACACTTCCTGCAGATGAGCTCACGAGAGGGCCCTGGCCCCCTGCAGATCACAGCAGGGCAAGGCCGCTGTGCAGGGCCCAGGGCAGTACAGACTGCCCAGTTACTAGACTACAGTGCCACTTATCATGTTCTTCTCCCTTTTGCCACAAAGCTCAAAACCAAGTTATCTTAATCTCCAGTTAGCAAATAGCTTCCTCCTTCTGTTTTCCAGTTTCCAAGTATATTTTGCTAACACTCTTACCATTTTGTTAATAGTCCACCTCGACTCCTTTTTTAAAACAGGAAAGGCCCTAAATAAGTCACCAGAAGCCCCGGGAGATGGTGTGTGCCTGTACTGCCTGAGAGGCTAAGGCAGGAGGATCATTTGAACCTGGGAGTTCAGGGCCAACCTAGGCTACATAGCATGACCCCATCTTGGGGCTGGGAATGCAGCACTTGCCTACCATGTATGAGGTCCTGGGTTCAATCCCCAGCACCACAAAAACAAATACAAGACAAAACCCCCATCTCAAAAAGAAATTCTTTTTATTTAAAAAATAGTCACCAGTCCCTATTCTCTCCCATTAAAGTTTGTATTTTGAGTGAAAGATTTTTTCAAGGAACCATTCTTCTGACAGTCTCTCCATACTTGCTCTTTCCTATTGAATCATAAATCCTGACCACCTAGAAGCAGGCATAACATTGTTTAATAAAGTGTTATCAAGTTGGAGTAAAATGAAACAGGCAGTTACCACTCTCCTTTGTTCCTGCCCCAGGCCTACCTCCTCATTGAGGAAGACATCCGGGACCTTGCTGCCAGTGATGACTACAGGTAAAACAAACATGTCTTCTGCCCCCTACCCTCTCCTTTGCCTCAAAAGTGGCCCCTGGGATGAGGCTAGGCCTACATCCTCCCTTGCTTTAACTTTCCTCCTCAATGTCTATTCTAGAGGATGCCTGGATCTGAAGTTAGAGGAGCTGAAATCCTTTGTCCTACCCTCCTGGATGGTTGAGAAGATGCGAAAGTACATGGAGACACTACGGACAGAGAATGAGCATCGTACTGCTGAAGCACCTCCACAGACCTGAGGCCAGGTCCCCTGGCTACACTTGGCAGCCCACCTCTAAGACCCTCTTCCCCACATAGCTGAGGCCACCACTGGCTCTCTTCCTAGGTGGATCTCAGCAGCATTAAGCTGTGCATGGGCTAGTTTGTAGTGACTCACTGCAGAGCACCCCCAGACTGGCATATGGTTCTATATTTGTAAAGTTATTGGGATAAGAAGCAATTAAAACAGTTTGTAATAAACACAGATGGTGAGCCTGCTGTGTAGTCTGCCTTGTCAGGGCTGACAGAACATCAAGGGCTCTGGAAATGGGTATAGGAAAAAAGGACCAAGTACCTTTCTTTCCTCCATCTCATTGACCTAGGTTTTAGGAGACCAAACTGGGAACATGTACTTTGCCATCCTGCCCTGTCCCTGTTTCTTGGGGTTTTTCCAATTAATGCAAGAATGTGGCAGAATGGAATGGCTTGTTTGTTTTTGTTTTGTTTTTGGTACCAGTGATTGAACCCCAGGGGCACTTAACCACTGAGCTACATCTCCATTCTTTTTTATCTTTCATTTTGAGACAGGGTCTCACTAAGTTGCTTATGGCCTAAGTTGCTAAGGCTGGCTTTGAACTTGCAGTCCTCCCGCCTCAACCTTCCCAGCCACAGTGATTATAGGCTTGCATCACTACACCCAGCTTGTTGTTGTTATTGTTTTTTGGTTGGTTGTTGGGGGTGGGAGTGCTGAGGATTGAACCCTGGGCCTTGCACATGCTAGGTTCCTGCTTTACCAACTGAGCTACATACACCCTCATCCCTCACTTGGGGGGTTTTTTATTTTGAGACAGTCTCACAAAGCTGCTTAGGGCCTTACTAAATTACTGAGGCTGGCTTTGAATTTAAGATCCTCCTGCCTCAGCCTCCCAGGCCGCAGGGATAACAGGCGTGTAACACCATTCCTGGCAAGAGTTGACTTTTATTATCCTCATTGTACAGGTTAAAACAGCGGGACACAGTGGTGCGTGCCTGTAATCCCAGCTACTCAGGAGGCTGAGGCAGAAGGATCTTAAGTTCCAGCCGCAATTTTATGACCTTATCTTAAAAGGGGGAAAGGAGGCTGGAGATGTAGCTCAATGGTAGAGCACCTAGGTTCAATCCAGGCGGGCCCAAAGTCATAAGAGCAAACCAGAGGGAGAGGCATGACAAGTTCGCTAATAGTGAGTCTGCTGTTCTAACCATCAGCCTCTAATCTCCCCACTCACCCTTCCCTAGGATTTTCAAATAACTTGGGAAACAAAGGTGTGCAGGCCATTGCAATAGGTGAAGCAAAGTTCCGTTTGGGGAAAGGCACTCTTGCAGCAAGACTGGAGGCCCTACCTCCTCCAGGAAGAAGGTATCAAGGCAGAGCGTGCCCAGTGTTTTCGAGCGGAGCTGGGCGTTTGACCGTAAGCTTCGTCCCACGTGGACGTTTTCTTGGCCCTTTAATGGTCGGCGTTTTCCAAAGGCCACCAATCCACTACAGGTTTGTTAGTTAGCGGCAGCTTCTCCTACCAATCGGCCTTCAGCAGCAGAACCACCGCCGCCCAATAGCGCTGCGCTCGTGGGAAGGTCTAGCAATTGCGCAGTGACAGAGCGCTCCGGCGCACCGCATTGGCTGGATCAAACCCAAGCGAGCCTATGATTGGTCGACCCTCCCGGAGGGTTACAATTCAAACGCGGGCGGGCGGGCCCGCAGCCCTGCAGTTGCAGTCCTGTACTCCGAGTTCCTGTCTTCCTGCCAGCGCTGCTGGGATGGCCTCGCAAAACCGTGACCCAGCCGCCGCCAGCGTCGCCGCAGCGCGTAAAGGAGCCGAGCCCAGCGGGGGCGCCGCCCGGGGCCCTGTGGGCAAGAGGTGAGTGGTGCGGAGGTAACGCTCCCCGGCCTGGGATGTCCTGGGCATGGGGACCCAGAGCGAAGACTTCCGGGACCCCCTCCTCCTGGAGCGGGGAGATACACGAAGGCGGGAGCACACGCCAGGAGCCCATGGCCTGGACCTGGGGCCAAGGGCAGACGCTTCTGAACTCCCACCTCCTGGAGCTAGTGGGTAGATAGGGAGACTCGCCAGGAGCTTAGCCGCTTTTTGAGACTCCTGAGGGAAGACGGGAGGGTAGGTAGGCCGCCAGGATTCTCCCAGAAGACGCCAGAATAGTGAGGGCTTAGAGCATGCCACAAACTGCAGGACCTGGGAATTAGGAAGGGTGAAGACTCACCAGGGTCCCCCTGTGGGGATGATGAGTGTACCCCAAGCTGAGTCAGACCTGGGAGAAGGGGGAAGCCTACGTGACAGCTGCTCAGGAGCAATTCCAATGGGAGGAGATGCTCCACCTGGAAAACAACCATCCAGACTTCCAGGTGACTCTGAATTGTTTTTGCAGGCTACAGCAGGAGCTGATGACCCTCATGGTAAGTGACTAAGTGCTCTCAGATCCTAGTCAATTGGTCCATTCTCCCATCTCCCACCCACTTATCAGTAGCTTCCTTCCTCTGTCAGACTTCTTGCTAAACATAGAGGTAAAAAAAGTCAGTATAATTTACTCTGGGAAGCCATTTATACTCCCACCCACACCTTTTCACATAGTAGTCTCTATCCCAGTTCTACACCACCACCACCCCCACAGTGAAGTTATCCCTAGAACAGTTCACCAAAGTCATACAAGCCCTTCCCTGTTATACCGCCTATCCCTGCATCCTGGCCCCAACCTTTTACCCACCCCCAACTCCCCACCTTTCTTGGTATTTCTAGTCCTGTCTTACCTTGGAATTCTCCCTTCCTAGTTGTCCTTTGCTAACTAATTGCTAAATACTCATTTCAAATATTGTATATTTGATTTCCTAGCCACAACAAGAATGTGGGTGCAGAGTTGGCCTCTGCTTCCCTGTACCACCTTTCCTTCCTTAGCCTGGTGATGAACCTGTTGGTGGGGTTTGGTGGCCTAATTTGGGATCAGCGTGTGAGGAGATCAGGGGCAGGGGATCACCCACTGACCTTTGCTATGTCCTAAAGTATATGCTGCAAATCAGCGAGTGTTGTTTTCTCCCCAGATGTCTGGTGACAAAGGAATCTCTGCCTTCCCTGAATCAGACAACCTTTTCAAATGGGTAGGGACCATCCATGGAGCAGCTGGCACAGTAAGTAGAGGGTTGGGGTGGATGAGTATCACTTTGCTGAGTTTGGGGGAAGGTAAGAGGTGAGATCCACGTGCCAGGTCTGCTTCAGTCTGTTAGCTGACAAGATAGTTCCCCTGCGCCTGTTCCCAGCTCTGGACCTTATGGCCCCTCTCTCCCCTCTGCAGTGAAAGGGTAGGTTTAAAGCAGGGCTGTCCAAGGGGCAGACTACTAAATAACAGAGCAAACACTGGCTAGTGAGGGCACAAGTCTCAAAGGGCAGCTTCCCATTGCTGCACATCTGGTTTAAGATAACTCAGACCAGGCACAGTGGCACATGCTTATCATCCCAGCAACTTGGGAGGCTGAGGCAGGAGTTCGGGGCCAGCCTCAGCAACTTAGCATGGCCCTGTCTCAAAATTTAAAAAATATTAATTTTTTAAAAAGATAACTCAGAAATCCAGGTCTGTGTCAAAATCTAATTTTTTCATATTAGCAACTAAGGCACTAATGGAACTAAAGCACAGCTGTGGTAGCCCTCAGAATGCCAATTTACCACACTTAGACTGAAGAATCACTATGTCCCCACCAGATAAGAGGAAAGCACCAGAATCAGCGTAACACTTTGTCTACTGTCCAGTCCCAGACAGAAACTCAAAAGGTCCTACCTAGTAAACCCCTCATGTGGGCTTAGGTGGGTGTGAGGACAGGGCGAGCTGCTTGCTTACTTCTTCTTTCTCGTCTCCAAACACCAGGTATATGAAGACCTGAGGTATAAGCTGTCCTTAGAGTTCCCCAGTGGCTACCCTTACAATGCACCCACAGTGAAGTTTCTCACACCCTGCTACCACCCCAACGTGGACACTCAGGGTAACATCTGCCTGGACATCCTCAAGGATAAGTGGTCTGCCCTGTATGACGTCAGGACCATCCTGCTCTCCATCCAGAGCCTGCTAGGAGGTGACTTCTGAGACCACCCCTTCCTGTACAACATAGGGGTCTGTCAGGATTCCCATGGGTCAGCCTCTTCTACCCCCTTGACCATTCTCTCTATTCACAGAACCCAACATCGACAGCCCTTTGAACACACATGCTGCTGAGCTCTGGAAAAACCCCACAGGTAGGTCCTTCTTGAATACGGGATAATTCCTTTCCAGCCTTCAAAAACTCCCTCAAAAGGATCTCAGTGGATTGGGCTGAGGGGAAAGGGTGGCAAACCACTTCTGTCTCAGCTTTGGTGCTTCCTGCATTCTATCAAAAGTGACAAGTGGCCAGGTGCAGTGGTGCAAGCCTGTAATCCCAGCACTGTGGGAGGCTGACACAGGAGAATCGCGAGTTCAAAGCCAGCCTCAGCAATGGCGAGGCGCTAAGCAACTCAGTGAGACCCTGTCTCTACATAAAACACAAAATAGGGCTGGGGATGTGGTTCAGTGGTCGAGTGCCCCTGAGTTCAATCTCCAGTACCAAAAAAAAAAGTGACTTAGCCCCCTCCTTGTTCATGGAGCTTGAGGGGGCTTTGGGTAAAATGTGTCACCTGGCACCCTCCCCATCTTATTGGAAGCAAGTCTGTCAGGATATGACAGTATCCCTTGTGCCAGAAACGGTCCTTCCCAAGATGCTCCACAGGTTTGCATTCCCAGTCAAGCTGCCCTCTTAGCCACCTTCATGAGCTCTTCTGTCTCCATTCACTCACCCGAGACCTGCCTGTTCTCTTCCAGCTTTTAAGAAGTACCTGCAAGAAACCTACTCAAAGCAGGTCTCCAGCCAAGAGCCCTGACCAGGGCTGTCCAGCCTCTCTTTGTGTTTATTTTCCTTAGATAGTCTGTCCTTTTCTTAATTCCTGTATAGGACTCTGTATCTTGAGCTGTGGTATTGTTTTTGTTTTGTTTCCGTCTTTTAAATTAAGTCTGGTTGAGCCCCTGCAATGTATATTAAATAAATAACATTTTGGTTGGTTTTTTTAAAGTCGCTGCCTTGCAATTACCCTTGGTTTGGAGGTGCTCAGGGGAAGCAGAGGTCTGGCTTCACATAGGGACTCTTGCCCTGTTATAGGGGTTGAAGCAGCTGATAGGCTGTGGGGCAACTTGTGGTCTTAGTTATTTTGCCACTGTTTCTTCATCTATAAAATGGGTGTCACAATAATGCCTATTTGGCTGGGGGTGTAGCTCAGTGGTAAAGTGCGTGCTTAGCATGTGTAAGGCCCTGGCCTGAATCCCCAACAACAAAAGTAGTTGTGGAAGGCACCAGGAACATAGTGAGTGTTGGAGTGGCCCCAGTTGTGTTACAGGTGAGGCTGAACCAGGCCTTAGACTGAAGAGGTATATACCTGTGTGTGCACTCAAAGGAGGGGAGGGCCAGGTACCCACTTTGACAGATGTTCGGCCCTGGAGAATAAAACTCAGGTTACCCTACAACAAGCCCAGAGTATGGAGAAACAACCAGGGAAAGCCCTCCCACTGTCGAACCCCCAGATCTCCCACAGAAAGCTTCAGGGAAAGCGTGTTCACTTCCTGTTCCATCTCCACCGGCAGCTCCTCCAGCTGCTGTACCCACTGACCCAGTTCCCCAACCATTTAAGCTACCTTTCCTCTGGCCTATATCAGGATCTGGCCTTGGGACCCCTGCAAGGAAATGCCCATGAACACCTGCTGGGTCCCTCCAGGGCCAGGCACTGGGAAGAGCAGCCTGAGGTGACGGGCCCAGCCTAGGTCCTACAGGAAGATCTGCAAGATGGACAAACAGCATTCAAGTGTGGTCCAACACTGCCTGGGTCTCTACCTCAGCACCCAACCTGGTCAGCTCTGTTAGTTGGGGGAGGAAGAGAGGAGCGCCTGTCAGGAAGGTTCTCACCAACCTCTTTGACTCCTGTTGGCCGAGGCCCCTCTCCTTTGCCTTGTGTCCCCATCAGTCAGCCATTAGTAAAAGGAATTTAAGTTGTCGGGTCTGGGACAAGAACTTGAGTGTCCAGGGCTGGGGTTGTAGCTCAGTGGTAGAGCATTTGCCCTGCACAGGTGAGGCACTGGGTTTGATCCTCAGCACCACATAAGTAAATGAAATAAAGATATTATTTTAAAAAAAGAACTTGAGGGTCCTCTGTCTGAAATTGTGCTCGGTTCTCATAGAGCCTTCTCAATTTAACATGCATAGAAATCTACCAAGGATCTTGTTAAAATGCAGATTCTGAAGGGGCAGGATTGCCTTTCAATGTGTGGTTCTTGCAGGAGCAAGGGCACCCCCTGGAACTTGTTAGAAGAGCCAGTTCTTGTTCCCAACAAGCTTTACAGGTTCTGATGCTTTCAAGTTTGAAGGTCACCTGGTTAGAGGATGCCTAAGAAAGCAAAGCTCAGAACCTGGTGCTAAATTGGTTCTAATTAAATGCTCAGGTGGTGGTGCAGGCCTATAATCCCAGCAACTCAAGAAGCTGAGGCAGGAGGATTGCAAGCTTGAGGCCCAGCCTCAGCAGTTTAGGCAACTTGGTGCAACCCTTTCTCAAAAAGGATTGGGCATACAGGTCAGTGGTTAAGCACCTCTGGGTTCAAGCCACAGTAACCCTCAAATCTAGGGGGGAAAAAAACAGACACAGTGGCGCATGCCTATAATCCCAGCAGCTCAGGAGGGTCACAGTTCAAAGCCAGCCTCAGCAAAAGCAAGATGCTAAGCCGGGTGTGGTGGTGCACACCTGTAATCCCAGAACTTTGAGAGGCTGAGACAGGAGGATTGTGAGTTCAAAGCCAGCCTTAACAACGAGGAGGTGCTAAGCAACTCAGTGAGACTCTGTCTCTAAATACAAAATAGGTCTGAGGATATGGCTCAGTGGTAGAGTGCCCCTGAGTTTAATCCCCAGTAACCAAAAAAAAAAAAAAAAAAACAGGTGGACATATTTTTATCTGCCATAGAGAAGCATCAAAATGAGGTCCTTGATCATAGTGTTTGGACATCTACATAGTTACCTGGCCTAGTTTGTTTTGGTCACTAGGACCTGGCACTAAACTAGTTCAGAACCAGTTGCGTTTTCTGGAATTAATCGCACAGAAAGCACAAAATCTATTTAGTGGAATTTCTAAAAGAGGAAGGAGTCAGTCTCAGCTGCTGGTGGAGATATACAATAGGAAGAAAACAGAACCAGATAGCTGAGTTGGATATAGATACTTCCAGTCGGTGGCTTGGCACACCAGTTCCATGTCCCTTTTTGCTTAGGTTTCTGACACTTGCAACAAAAAGAACTCTAAGCAGTGCATGCCTATAATCTCAGACACACAGAAGGTTGAGGCAGGAGTATCACAAGTTGAAGGACAGCCTCAGCAAATGTAGCTGTGGTAAAGCATCCCTGGATTCAATCCTTAGTATAAGAAAATAAATGAAAAACAACTCTAGCACAGGAAATACTAGATGGTATGATTTTGTTCACATTCATGCAACATAATTGAATGCCATGAGAGATGCGAGAAAGCCCTTTTCTCAGCAAGCACTTCAAGGGTGTGCAGAGAGGGGAGGAATACAGGCTGGTGATGTAGCTGGATGTCAGGTCTCCAAGGATCTGGAAGGTCATATGAAGCTAACAAGCCTGGGTTTGCTCCCAGTACTTAAAAAAAAGGTGGTGGGGAGGAACTTGGAGCATTATCTTGAGGACAAGAGGAAACTAAAAAGCTGTGAACAGGGCAGTGACTTGATAAGATTGATGTTTAGAAAAATCCTGATGGTAGGTTGGGGATGTGTAGCCCAGCACTGCCAAAAAAAAAAAAAAAAGATACTGCTGGGCTGCCCTCTGGGGAGCAAATCACAGGAAAGAGCCAGGCAAGCTATGGTAGCCTGAGTTATGATGCAGGGTGGGCATGGAGAGAACCGATGAGGAGATACAAAGTAGCAGGGCTGGCCAGATGCAGTAGTGCATGCCTGTGACTCGGGAGGCTGAGGCAGAAGGATCCCAAGTCTGAGGCCAACCTCAGCAAATTAGCAAGGCCGTAAGCAACTTAGACTCTGTCTCAAAAAATAAAATTAAAAAGGGCAGGATTGGGATGTAACTCAGTGGTAAAGCACTCCCAGGTTCAATCCCCAACACAAAAAAAAGAAAAAGAAAAAAAAAGTCATAGGACTAGTTATTTGAGAGGTAGAGGTAGACAATGAGTGCCAAAATTCTTGTCTTGGGCCCCATCCCCTGAGAGAAGGAACACAGGAGGACAAGAGGGGCAAGGGATTCATCCATTTAAGGCAAGGCCAGTTTCAAATGCATGGGTCATCCAGACAGATGGGATCACGATTGAGAGCTTTGCTCTGGTTCCCCCTCACAGCAGCAATGTAGCTGGGTTATTATCCACGTGCCTGAGTATTTCACCTCCATAGGATTTAATTTCCTCAACTGTAAAATGGGGATACAGCATCTGCCTCTAGGTGTGTTGTGTGGGTGAATGAGACAATGGCTATGAGGCGAGGGCACAGCCCACAGTAGGCACTCAGTAGATACCGATGATTACTAAACCGCAGCACCAATTTCTGGCTGAATATACAAGCTGGGAAATATAGGAATGGAACAAACACAAGAAATGAACAGGTCAGGGATGGAGAAAGAGCTGGAGCAAAGAATGCAGTAACAGTAGGGTTGAGTTTTAAGAATGATGATAATGTTAATAGCTAGTAAATATGCATATTTATATATATATAATTGCATATATTTGGGGGGGTATTTTTGTGTTTTGGTACTGGGGATTGAACTCAGCCTTTACCACTGAGCCACATCCCCAGTCTTTTTTTATTTTGAGACAGGTTCTTGCTAAGTTGCCAAGGTTGCCTGCAATCCTCCTGCTCCATCTCCCTAGTCACTGGGATTGCAGGTGTGTGCCACTGAGTCTGGCTAGCATTTTTAAACATTTACTATGGATTGGGCACTATTCTAAGCACTTTGCAGACAAGAACTCACTCTTAACACCCTGTAAGATTAGCACTAATCACTATCCTCATTTACAGATGAGGAAACGAGCAGTGAGGATTCAGACTTAGCCTGGCTCTAAAGCTGAACCACCACTACACTTCATTAGCTGTAACTTGGCACCTGCTCTAATTGAATTGTTTACAAAGAGCTTTGGGAGCTATATCCTAGCCAGCCAGGACAAGGATCAAGGAAAGAGATGGTATCTAGGCTGGGCTTGTGTGTTGAAGAATTTATAAGAAAGAGGAAAGCATTCGAGGGAGTCAGAACAGCATATGCAAAGGCCCAGGGTCTTGAAAATGCACCCTAGGTCCACAGGAATGAGCCGTGGAAGGGTATGAGGGAGACGAGGGGAAGGAATTTGAAGCTGGTTCTAGAAGTAATAGAAAGCCTAGAAGGTGTTTTGGTGGGAGAGTGGCCAGGTCAGATTTCATTTTTGCTTGATCACGCTACTGGTCTCGAGTGCAGTGGAGGGGCTGAAGGCAGGGAGCCCAGGCAAAGATAGGGAAGAATCCAGGGTGGAAATGATGAGCTCAACCTTCTTCTGGGCTGGGTCACTCCACCCTCCTTTACCTCAAGGCACTTAGGAAGCGCTTGGAAGAGCGCAGTCGGTCAAGCAGAAGTAATGCTCCCTGGGATGGATGGACACCCCGACCTCCTCACCCTGATGGCCCAGAAGGAAACAAGTAGGACGTCCATGACTCAAACGTTCCAGAAAAGAAGGACGGTGGGGAAATGAAAGGGCTTTACCCCTCTCCCCTGGAGCTCACCTTCACCCTACCCGCCATCCCGGGCACCCTCCTGGGGCCACTGGCCGCCTGGACTCAGCTCCAAGTTTGCCGTCTCCCCTCCAATGCCAGGTGCAACTGCTGGCCCAGTGCCACCTGCTGGCAGCTGGCGGCTATCCCGCAGAGCGCGTCCAGCGCTGCCCGGGGCTCCGGCGGCCGCCTCGGGCTCGCACCGCTGGGCTCCCTTGCCGCAGGCGGCCCCTGAGACCCGCAGTCCCGGTCAGTCCTCCCCTCACTCAGGTCACGAGCTTTGCAATATTTGCTTTTATTCCTTCTAGACACAGCCAGAAGGCGCCGCGACTCCCTGGTGGAACAGGGAACGACGCAGAGGGCCACGCGATCGCGGTGGAGGCGAGGCCCACTCCTTACTGCACACCCTCCATCATCTTCAGGAACTCTGCGGGGAAAGAGAGGAAGGGGGTCAGGGGCCCCACAGGGCACACCCAGGGAGGAGCGCCTTCTCATTAATTGCTCAGTGACGGGTGGCCGCCCAGAGCTCCCTACCAGCCCTAGGGGATAGGAAAGAACTTGGTCGGGCCCCACCCAGCCCCACCCAAGAGTGCCATCTGCACTGGCCCGCGCCCCCAATGCTGGATGTGGCCCCTGCAGTCCTCACCGTCGAAGTCAATGCGGCCGTCGTTGTTCTTGTCCCCATCTTTCATCAAGGATTCGATCTCCTCATCTGTCACATGCTCGCCAGAAGCCCTGAAAATCTCAGCCAGCTCCTCAGCATCGATGTAGCCATCGGCGTTCCTGCGGGTGAAGAGACAGGCAGGGCGCAGGGGCCCGTGAGTTACTTTGGCCGCAGCTCTGCAACGCTTGACACAAACTACACCCCCACCCTGGGAACCTGTGCACCCTGCCAGCCGCCCAGTCTGCTCCTCCCTGGTGAGCCACCAGGTCCCTAGCACACCTGTCGAAGATGCGGAAACACTCGGCCAGCTCTTCCTCGCTCTTTCCTTTGGCGTCCTCTTTCATCTGGCGCACCATCATCACCAAGAACTCCTCGAAGTCGATGGTACCGCTGCCTGAAGGGAGCAGGCCGGCTGAGCCCGAGCCCTGGCTGCCAGGCTCTCCCCGCCACCCCTGCCTTGGAAGGCTACCCGCCTACCATCCTCGTCCACCTCCTCGATGATGGCGTCCAGCTCCTCTTTGGTGGGTGTCTGGCCCAGCATCCTCATGACGGTGCCCAACTCTTTGACGCTGATGTCCCCACCACCATCAGCATCAAACATGTCAAAGGCAGCCTTGAACTCTGCCAGGGGAAGGAGAATGGGGGCTGAGGTGAGGCTGGCTGGACTGTCAGTCTCACACCTACCCTCCTGACCCTGCCCGGCTGCCAAAATGTTCCCCAACACACCACCTCCCAGCGACCAGCTGCCCAGCTGCCCAATCCACTCACCAGCAATCATCTCCTCGCTGAGGTAGGACCGGGCCTCAGCCTGCTGGTCCGTCTGCAGAAGACAGAGGGAGTCAGAGAGCAGAAGGGACTGTCCTGGAGCAGATTATCAGCCTAGCCCCATTCTCCTAGACCCACACTTTTCTTATTTTTATTTGTTTTGTTTGGTGGCAGTACTGGGAATTGAACCCAGGAGCTCTCTACCACTGAGCCACAACCCCAGCCCTTTTTATTTTTTATTTTGAGATAGGGCCCCCCAAGTTGCTGAGGCTGACCTCAAAATTCCTATCCTCTTGCCTCAGCCTCCTGAGTTGTTGGGATTACAGGCATGGGCCACTGAGCCCAGCCTCGACCCCAATTTCTGTAGGGAAGTGCCCCTGAGTCCTCTTAAAGATAACTCCAAACTTGGCACACATTTTGTGCTGAGGACAAGGGAAAAAACAGACCACACCAGGGTATTTTCACTTGTCCACTGGAGGCCAGGTCAGGAATACCCAGTGACCTTCAACAAGTCACTTAGCATGCACTCATCTCAAGTGATTTTTGGGGATGAGATAAAATCAGGGGTGGTGAAGGGCTTTATATCGGGTCAGCGCACTCCAGCATAATCTTCCAATCTTCCCCTACCCCCTAATGGTGGCTTGTACTTTAATAGTTGCTCAATAAACATTTGTTCTCAAATAAACAATAATGCAACACAGTTATTGAGCACCTTCTAAGTGTCGGGCCATAGACCAGACAGAGACCACCAAGAAAAGATGGGCATATAGTCCCTCCCCTCAGGGAATTTGCAGATGTGGAAATTTTAGGTTTCTTTCTTACATCTCAGTCATTGAATAAAATGCCTCTCATGCTGGACCAATGTTACGGGGCCTCAGTGTGAAAGCACAATTCCTGTGGGGATTTCCTGGTCAGGGGGCTTTGGACTGAGGCTCATGGTGATGAACCACTGAGGTATCCAAGGAGTTCTTGGCCAGCTGGTCCTGGCCCCCCTCCTTCTCCCTGCCCGCATCTTCTTCCCTTCTCCTCCTGTGCCAGGAAGGCAGGCTATTTTTAGTCGGTCTGGGCAACAGCAGCTGCCTCTGGGGTCTAGTTACTCCTTGAAGTGAAGCAGGGAGGGGGATCTCAGAGGAAAATGACAACCTCAAATTAAGACCCTTTTCTGGGAGGCTGGGGTCTCCCTAACTCTAGTCTGTCACTTTTTGCTCCTTCTGATCATCCTCAGAACTCTTGGAGCCCTAAGACACTGAGACCACCAAAAAGAGTTGGATACATTGTCCTTCCCCTCAGAGACTTTACAGACATGGAGATTTAAGCTTCCTTCCTACCATTTGATCATTGGAGTAAATATGTCTCAGACACCCTAGCCAGCCCCAGGCCCAGGAGAGTTTGGCTGGGCTTCAAAAGCCCACCCCTGCCACTGGATTGCTGGGTGACTCACTCTGGACCTCAGGGTCTGCATCTCTACTATGAAGGAGACAAGTAAGACCCCCTCCTAGCTGTATGAATGCTGGAACTCTCAGAAGGTAGGCAGGGAGTCTCAGCCCTGAGGATCAGTCCCTGGACCATCCCAGCCCTCCTCATCCATGAAAAGCCAAAAGCCTTTTTCCTAGTATTTCTCCAAGACACCTGGGTTCCAGGAAACTTCATGTTCAACCTTCCCACACCCAACAAACTGCCCCTCAGTGCAGCCGATCAGGCTGAACGAAGCCCCGAGTTTTCCAGCAAGCCGAGGAACAAAGTCCCTTCTTGTCCTTACCATGGTTGCTGGCCACTGGGACTCCTCTGCTGTGGGTCACTTCCTCTCCACTCCACTGCCCAAAGATGCTCTGGCTCACTCCAGCCCCCAGGATTTGTAGGTACACCCTCTCCTCCCACCTCCCTGCTCCCCAGGACTGGATATCTTGCCCAATCAGATCCTGGGGTCATCATGCCCCACCCCTCCCAGAGTCCTAGCCCATTACCTAATTTAGCCAAGGTCCCTTGCAGAGAAATTTAAGCCTCTGAGCAGGTGGCAGGCCTTGACGTAGTCCTAGATTCTTATGAGGAGGGCCTGCCCTGCTCCACTACCTTAGAGAGCCCCCCTCCAGGAAGCACACTTGCTTCAACATGGGTAAGGACAGTGACAAGCAAGGCGGCGTTGGGGGATGGGAAGAGCATATGGCTTGAAGTTCAAAATTCAAGGTCCAGTCCTGCCTCTGCAACCTGTCTGACCTTGGGCAGGTGGTAATGACACTGAGCCTATTTTCCTCACATTTCCCCCATAAAGAGACCATTGCAGCTGGGTGTAGTGGCACACACCTGTAATCCCAGAGGCTAGGGAGCCCGAAGCAGGAAGATCTCGAGTTCAAAGCCAGCCTCAGTAACTTAGCAAGGCCCTAAGCAACTCAGCGAGACCCTGTCTCTAAATAAAAAATACAAAAAAGGATGGGAATGTGGCTCAGTGGTTAAGTGCCCCTGTGTTCAATCCCAGGTACCAAGAAAAAAAAAGACCATGGCAAATGGGAGCCCAAATATAAGTCACCTAGTTGTGCCAGGTCCATGGGGTTGGTGCTTAGGAAGTGGAAGATCCTGTCTTTGGACCATGGTAAGCGTTAGGGGACAGAAGAGGGAAAGTGATGTTGAGGCTACCATTTATTGAACTTCTAACACATGACACACACTGTGCTAAGCATTTTAACCACATGACCTCATCCTACGAGGTGGCAGCTATTATAATCCCCATTTGACTGACAACTTTGTAAGTCATAGTAAATCGTAAAGATCTACAGTAATGTTGACAATTTTTATTTCTTTCTTTTTCATTCTTCCTTTGAGATGGAGTCTCTATGTTGCCCATTCTGGCCTAGAACTCCTGGACTCAAGCGATCCTCCTGCCTCAGCCTCCCCAGTAGCTAGGACTACAGGCATATCAATGCACCTGGCTTTTGGCGATTCTTATTAATCCTGACTGGGAAGAAGGTGGGACAGTCCATCCAGAAGAAGTGTACAGAGGGCTCAAGAACAGGGGATGTGCTTTTGGAGAAAGAAGCATTAAAAACAAAGATTCTTCTCTCAAGTTACCTTCCTCCAGGAAAAGGGTGTTTGAGATTCACTTTGGGATGGGTAGGAGAAAGTCCTCTAAGTGACAAAGGGATAGCTGGCCCCTTCCTAGAGCTCAGTGAAGAAAGCTGGAGGAGCTCAGACAGCCCGCTGGAGACGTGCGGATGGGGGAATCTAGTCCAAAGGAAGCCCACCCTGATAACCCTTAGGTTCATGGAGGCCGTGAGGAGTAGACAGGGCTCCCAGACGGTGGCAGAGTCAACAGAATGAACACTGGGACAACCGAGAGCAGGGCCAGGCCAGGAAAGGGAGACTGGACACCAAGGAAGTCAGATGGACAGTGGCAACTGGGCTGCCCCCTTCCCCTATATATAGACATTCCCAAGAAAAGCTCAGTGGAGCCAGCCAGGCTAAATAAGGCCTCCCCAGCCAGGCAGGGGGCCAAGGAATGATACTCAGGGATTCCAATTTGGACAACAAACACTGGAACCACTCCATCCTTTTGGAAAAGAAGGTGTGGAACCCTCCTCAATCACTATTCATTAATTTGTTCTTAGGTTTACTCAGAGAAATAGATAAGGATCAAACTTCTTAGTGTGACCAAGCAAGATCCCACTGCCTCTTTCTCTCCTCCCTCACCTTGCAGGCTTCTCTGCTCTGATCAGACTTAAATATGACCCTGAACTCCACCCGTTATAAGCCCCCGGGCCTTTGCATATGATGCCAGAAACTCTCATCTTCCCTCTCTTCGCCTGCCCACTTCCCTGTCATCTTTCTTGGTTTTAACCTCACTTCCCCTGGGCATGGTGGCACACCATGTAATCCCAGCACCTCAGGAGGCTGAGGCAGGAGGATCATAAGTCCAAGGGCAGCCTGAGCAACCTTAGCAAGACCTTGTCTCAACATGAAAAATTTTTAAAAGGGCTGGGATATAGCTCAGTGGTAAAGTGCCCCTGACTGGGTTCAATCCCCAGTACCCCCCCAAAAAAAATCACTTCCTCCAGGATTCTTCTTCACCTATACCCAGGCTAGAGGCCCAAGGTGGTCTCCAGTAGTTCTTTCAATCATAATACTGAGCATGTCTTAGAATCTATTTTAGTCAGCTTTTTGGGGGGAGGGGGATACCAGAGATTGAATTCAGGAGCACTCAATCACTGAGCCACATCCCCAGCCCTATTTTGTATTTTATTTAGAGACAGGATCTCACTGAGTTGCTTAGTGCCTCACTTTTACTGAGACTGGCTTTGAACTTGACATCCTCCCCAGCTGCTGTGATTACAGGCATGCACCACCATGCCCAGCTATTTTAGTCAGCTTTTATGTTGCTGTGACCAAAAGACCTGACAAGAACAACACAGAGGAGGAAAAGTTTATCTGGGGCTCACAGTTTTAGAGGCCTTAGTTATATGTGGCCAACTCCATAGCTCTAGGCCCAAGAAAAAGCAGAACATCATGGTGGAAAGGTATGACTGGAGGAAGTGGGTCACTGGGGGTGTGCCTTTATGAGTTTGTATTTTATCCCTTGTGAGCAGAACTTTCTCTGCTTCCTGGTGGCCACGTGCCAGAGCAATGGAATCCATCATCTATGGACTGGGACCTCTGAAACCCTGAGTACCAAATAAACTTCTCCTCCTCTAAAATTGTTCTCAGGATTTTTTGTTTTTGTTTTTTTTGTATCAGGGATTGAGCGCAGGGGCGCTTAACCACTGAGCCACATCCCCAGCCCTTTTTATTTTTTATTTTTTTGAGACAGGGCCTCCCTAAGTTGCTTAAGGCCTCGCTAAATTTCTAAGGCTGGCTTTGAACTTGCAATTCTCCTGCCTCAGTGTATCGAGCCACTGGGATTACAGGTATGCACCACAGCATCTGGCTCTTGTTAGGTCTTTTGGTCACAGCAGCAAAAACATTGACTAAAATAGGATCACAATCGATTCTGAGTTCCATGGGCCAAGAGAAAATTTCTTGTTCAACATCAAATCTCACCAGGCATGGTAGTGCATACCTGTAATCCCAGTGGCTCGGGAGGCTGAGGCAGGAGGATTGAGGTTCAAAGTCAGCCTCAGCAATTTAGCAAGGCCCTAAGCAACTCTGTGAGACCCTGACTCAAAAAATTAAAAAGGCTGGGGATATGCTCAATAGTTAAGTACCCCTGGGTTCAATACCCAGTACAAAAAAAGAAAGAAAAAAATTCCCAGTCCCTAAGCCAGACATGGTGGTGCACCCCTGTAACCCCAGCTATTAGGGAGGCTGAAGCAGTAGGATCATAACTCAAGACCAGCCTGGGCAATTTAGCAAGAATCTATCTCAAAATCAAATTTAAAAAGAAGAAAAGGGATGGAGTGTATCTTAGTGGTAGAGTACTCACCTAGCACACAGAAGACCCTAGCTTCGACCTCCAGTACTGAAGAAAGAAAAAAAAAATTCAGCACCTGCCCTGGGTACTGAGCAGGTGTTTAATACTGTATTCAGTATAAGAATAACTGAACTGTTAAACCATGAACATGAACCCAACTATTATGTGTAACTATCATGCACTAATAAAAGCATTAGAAAAAAGAATAACCAAACTGAATGTCATTTGGTTCATTAGAAGGAAGAACTTCCTGTCATGGCTGAACAATAACAGGAACAGGTGGCTTCAAGAGGTAATGTCACTGAGTATGTACAAGTGGGAGGTGAATGAACACCTCTTAGGGAGACTGTAGGGAAATGCCATGCAGAATCTAAGTGGTGGAGACATGAAGAGAATTCCTTGGGCTGGGGAATACAGCTCAGTTGGTAGAGTTCTTACCTAGCATGCACAAGGCCCTAGGTTCAATCCCCAGCACAACAAGAGAGAGAGAGATCCTTATGACCCTATTTATTAATGAAGCATAAGCCCCTTCCCCTCACTAAGCCTTAGTCTATCCATTTGTAAAATGGAGGTGATAGGACAGATTTCTGAGGGATCCTCCTGCTCTGATAACTGAGAATCTCTGAGCATCAGCTTTATATCCAGACTTGTGAGACATATACCAAAGACGAGTTAGTATTCAGCCACGGCTGGTGAACAAGTGAGTGTTGAATGAATAAATAAAATGCACCTCTTTTACCCCAACACCCTACCTGTAAGCCAAATGAAGAGGAATTACAGCTCTGAAATTATGGACTTGAAATTAAATCCCAGCTCCCCTATTTCCCAGAGGTGAATCTTGGGGAAGTGAATTTGCCTCAGTTTATTCATCTTAAATGAATGCCTATCCCATGACCATGACTGCCCATCCCTCCTTCCCAGGATATTGTGAGGGTGAGATGTGAAAATTTGCAAAGAACCTAGAACTGGACATAAGACACAGTGGAACTGAAAGATGAGAGCCTTCTGCTGATAGGAGGCCAGGGAGGGCAGTTCCCATTCAAAAGTATTTTCCCCACCCCTCTCTCCTGTGTCACTCAAACATAGGAGCTGCAACCAAAGAGACATTGTTTTACTGTAACCAGCAAAATCTGCCCTGCTAGGGACCCGTATCTAGATCGTCTGACAGGAAACAAGAAATTTTTCTTGACCTCCTGGTTGCCCTGCGGTAAAAGATAAACCATAGAGCTCCAGAGAAGCAGCTGAGATTACCAGGACCAATGCTTGGGAAAATATGCAGAACTCACGGGTTCCAAGGTCCCTACTTAGAAACCTCTGACAAGCTGTGTGATCTTGGACAAGCAACCTCAGCCTCTCTGGCTGTCAGTTTCCCAGTATGCCTACTTCTCACGTGTGAGGCTCAAATGAGATTGTGAAAGTCTGTAAACACTGTAGAAACAATGATCATTATGTAATTGCCCTGGGTGAGGCACTAGACAAAGCTCTTTAAAAAGTCGCAAAATTAGGAGCTGGGAGTGTAGCTCAGTGACAGTCCTACGATGCAACACAGTAACAAACTAACAAGCCAAAACCAGAAAATGCTTCTTATTGTTCCCGTTTTACACAACAAATTTTAGGCTCCATGAGGTCATGGCTTAGTGATGTTAGAGCCCAACCGTCTTCTCTTGGCTTCGATTTTTCTCACCAGAGAAATGGGATCCCTAAAATCACATAATTATATTATGTTGCGCAGGTAATCCAAGCTACTTGTGAGGCTGAGGCCAAGGCAGGAGGATCACAAGTTCAAGGTCAGCCTGGGCAATTCAGCGAGACCTCATCTCAAAATTTAAAAATAAGTATATAAAATAAAAAGGGCTGGGGGTGTACCCAGTGGTAGAGCCCCCGGGGTTCAATCATCTCCAGCCCAGGGCACAGGGGAGGTTGGAGATGCGCTGGATGAAAACTGGGGGTAGACTAGCGCTCTCCCGGGGCTCTCGCAGGCACAGATTCAGAAAGGCGCGCGCCCCGCCCGCGGCGGGCCTGGGGCTCCCTCAGGCGGATCCAGGATTCTCAAGTCTCCTCTGGACGCAGGGCCCGGGATTCCCGGAGGCTCCGGGGAGCGGGCGGGGCCGGAGGCGGGGCGGCCACAGGAAGCGGCCCAAGCAGCGCCCCAGCCTCCTGGGCCGGTCGGCCTCCTTAAGCCGCTGGGGGCCGCATCGGGACCCCTCGGGAGTGGCGCGCCCTTGAGTACACCCAGGACACCGGAGGTAGAGGCGCGTGAGGCGGAGGAGACGGGACTGGGAGCCCCCGCCCACCCGGGGAAGGGGCTGGGCGCCGGCTGGCCGCAACCCGCAGGATCCCGGGCTCGCGGCGGCCGCAGCGGGCAGGGCGGGGCCTCCGCCGCGCCCCTCCTCCTCCGGCCTGGGCCCCGCCCTGCTCCCCAGCTGGGCGGGGGTCCTCCTCCCGCCCCCGCCCTGGGCTTGCGTCGCCCGCTCCCCCCAGGGTGCCATGGCCTCGCGGCTCCTGCACCGGCTGCGGCACGCCCTGGCCAGCGATGGCCCGGGTGAGGCGGCGGCGGGCCCAGAAGCCGAGCAGTTCCCGGAGACCTCGGAGCTGGAGGACGACGACGCCGAGGGCCTGTCCTCCCGTCTCAGCGGCACCCTCAGCTTTACCAGCGCTGAGGACGACGAGGACGACGAGGACGAGGACGACGAGGAGGCCGGCCCCGACTCGCCGTCTCCCGGGGACAGAACATCGGGAGAAGACACAGGCAAGTGTGGAAGACGAGGCGAGAAATGTAAACGCTGGGATTAGGTTAGGCCTCCATCCCAGCCCATCCCGAGAGCATCTTGGGCGCCCTGAGTTGATCCCGCTGACATGCTGACACTTCTTTAAATGCCTCCAATCTCCTCTAGGCTGTGTGACCTTGAGAGAGTCACGACACCCCTTTGATCCAAGATTTCTCTTACGTCAAGTGAGAGGAATCACTTCCATCCCGGGGCTTTTAAGTGTATTAAATGCACAGGACCAGGGATACAAATGGAAATGATGTGCCTGCGATGTTTTGAGGATGGAGATATTTAGTACCCACTATCAGCCAGGAATGGTGTTTGGTACCAAGTGCCTCTCTGATCCTCAGTTCTCATATGTGTAGAAATGGGGAATAAAGCCTATTTCATCTTGGATGAGTGAGGTCATGGCACACAGTTTATGTTGACCCTAGGCCCCTTGACATGACTGGTCATGTGCTTGTGCAGAACGGAGCCCCCCACCTGATGGGCAGCGAGGCAGTCAACTCCTGGCCCGGCAGCTACAGGATTTCTGGAAGAAATCCCGGAACACCCTGGTACCCCAACGGCTGCTCTTTGAGGTGACCAGCGCCAATGTTGTCAAGGACCCGCCCTCCAAGTACGTGGTGAGTGAGGTTCCAGGGACACCTGGGCTGTGAGTCTGGTGAAAAGAAAATAGGGAAGACTCGAACTTGATGGAAGTTCTGGCTGTGTAGTTATAAATGGCTGCCCTATTTTACAGATGGGAAAACTGAGGCCACAAAGACCTCAGGCAAATGACTTAGTTTCTCTGAGACTGAATAAAGTGGGAGCTAAGGACCTGCCTCCTGTCCCAGTTTTGAGACTAAGAGAACTGGTATGTGTGCTTTCCCTTTTCCCCAGGGTTTTTGCAAATTGTAGCAAGATACAGACTTGAGAGCCAGTTACACAAGTTAATGGTTAAGGAAATGTGCTTTGAATCCAGATCAGCCTTGATTCACATCTCACTTATCATTACCAGCTATTTGACCTTGAGTGGGCTGTGTAATTTTGACAACCCCCAGTTTACTCATTGGAGCAATGGGGATAATGCAGAGGATTACATCAAGAGTTAAATGAGACAGTGCACAAAGAGCCCTTAACATTGTGCTTGGCATTATGAGGTGCTCAATAAAAGGGTAGCTATTCAGGGTCCACATCCCCAGTTTGAAAATCTGAAATCTGAAATGCTCCAGAATCTGAAACTTTTTGAGTGTCAACATGATCCTACAAGTTAAATTCCATATCTGACAGTCAAAATACAGACATACTGAAAATACTGATACAGACACACTAAAAATACTGTATAAAACCAGATTGAGAGTGTAACTGATAGTGTTTGCCTAGCATGCTCAACATGCCCTGGGTTCAATCCCCAGCACCACAAAAAAAAAAAGTATAAAACTACCTTTAGGCTATGTGTATAAAGTACATGTGATCTATAAATAAATATTGAATTTAGATTTAAGTTCCATCCTCAAGATACCTCATTATGTAAATAGAAGGATTCCAAAATCTGAAACACTTCTGGACCCAAGCATTTTGAATCATGTCTTATTATTATTTAACTCTAGATTGGAAAAATGTCAGGCATCTAGGGCCTGCTGTAGCCTCCTTGTAACTCAAGTGAATCTATTCTCCAGCACCCACCCTGTGTGGAATAATCCTACTATTCTGCATGGAGTCCTGTGTGGGATAGTCCTTAAGGGCTGGACTTAGGGGTTCAGTAGGGGTTAGGGTGAGGAGCAGCTGCAGGGAGGACCTTGGATCTGTTTTCCTTGCCTTGGAGAAACACATGGAGAGTGAGGTCTGCTAGGCTCTGCTCCCTGTGGAGCCTGAAACCCAGCTGGACTGGCTCTTCCTGACAGTGGCGGCTCCCTGCTTCTCACTCCCTCTTCACTACCCTCCTCCACTCTGACTCAGCAGGAAGGGGGCCCAGAGCCCTGTCCCACATTTGGGCCTCTCCACCCCTCTCTGTTGCTGTTAGTAACAAAGGTCACACCCATGGGGTGGCTATTCCAATATGAGCAAGGATTGACTCTGATGATCCAGCCTTTTTGTGTGTGCACACTGGAGACTGAATCCAAGTCCTTCTGCATGCTAAGTATGTGATCTACCACTGAGCTATCCCGCTGCCCTTGATGATCCAATCTTTTTTTAAAAATATTTTTAGTTGTAAATGGACACAATGCCTTTATTTTATTTTGTTTATTTATATGTGGTGTTGAGGATCGAACCCAGTGTCTTGCGCATGCTAGGCAAGCGCTGAACTACTGAGCCACAACCCCAACCTGATGATCCAATCTTTTTTTGTTTTTGTTTTTGATACTGGGGATTGAACTCAGGGGCACTCGACCACCGAGCCACATCCCCAGCCCTATTTTGTGTTTTATGTAGAGACAAGGTCTCATTGAGCTGCTTAGCACCTCACCACGCTGAGGCTGGCTTTGAACTCGCGATTCTCCTGTCTCAGCCTCCCTAAGTGCTGGGACTACAAGCGTGAGCCACCGCGCCCGCCTCTGATGATCCAATCTTAAGTGGCAAAGATCCCAGAACTCTGGGGTGGGCAAGAGGTCATACACGGGAAAGGGACACCAAAGATCAGTCATAAAGGAGCAAGCAGCTTAGAGATAGGAAGGAATGGAGGTGGCTCCGGGTGCCCACAGATGGGAAAAAAATGACAAGAAAAAAGCAGGATGGCCAACTATTTTTTCCTGGCCTGTGGAGAAGCAAGTGACCTCCTCTGTTCAGTGGGCACCCTGAGTTTCCATATAACCTGTGGGGAGAGTGACAAGCACAGGCTTTAGAAACCTGTCAACCTGGGTGTGAATGCCAGCTAGGCCATTTGCCAGCTGTGGTACTTGGGGCAAGTCTTTTTGAGGCCTTTACCTCCTCTTTGAGCCTGATTTTTTGCTGACAGAGATAAGGACACCTTCCTTGGAATGCTTTTGTGCTTAAGTGAAATCATAGACGGAAAAATGCTTGGTATAGTACAAGGCCCAGGCTAAGTGCTCAGTTAATGGAACTACTACCATAATTTCCTATATTGGTGGAACATTACAAGGATTACATAAAATGAGTATTTTAAGCCAGCTGGGTGTCATGGTGCATGCCTGTAATCCAGTTGACTCAGGAGGCTCAAGCAGGAAGATTGCAAGTTTGAGGCCAGCCTTAGCAACTTAGCAAGACCCTGTCTCAAGAAAATAAAAAGGGCTGGGAGTGTGTTCAGTGATAAAATTCCCCTGGGTTCAATCCCCAGTACCTAAATAAAATAAAATAAAATAAAAAGTATACTGTGGCCAGGTGCAATGGCACAAGCCTATAATCCTAGTGGCTTGAGAGGCTGAGACAGGAGGATTGTGACTTCAAAGCCAGCCTCAGCAACGGCAAGGCACTAAGCAACTCGGTAAGACCCTGTCTCTAAATAAAACACAAAATAGGGCTAGAATTGTGGCTCAATTCCAAATCCCCTGACTTCAATCCCTGGTACACGCCCCCTATCCTCAAAAAAAAGTACACAGTGAATTTTCAAGAAAATATAGTAGGCAAAACTAACTGACCAGGGGTAGCTAGACTATTAGCAGTTTCACACAATAAATTCAAGAGAAAAGGCTAGGTTTGGTGTTAGTATCCCTGCAACTCCCCTTAAACCTGCTGGCTCTGCATTAATCCTCATTAGTCTCAATGAGTCCATCTTCAGGTTCTCGGACCTAGGGGAAGCTTAGTGATCATCTTATTCAGTGTTTCCCAAGCCTCAGTCACTCCAGGGCCCCATCTGCCATTCTTATCCCATCTAACATGCTGCTAGCACCATTTTCTTTTTTTTTTAGTACTGGAGATTGAACTCAAGGGCACTCGACCACTGAGCCACATTCCCAGCCCTATTTTGTGTTTTATGTAGAGACAGGGTCTCACTGAGTTGCTTAGCGCCTCGCTGTTGCTGAGGCTGGCTTTGAACTCGCGATTCTCCCGTCTCAGCCTCCCAAAGTGCTAGGATTACAAGCGTGAGCCACCGCGCCCGGCACTAGCACCATTCTTTACTTAACATTTTTCTTTAAATGAATATGTTTTATAAAATCAGTTTAAAACCCAACCTTACAGCACTACTATATATGAAAAGCTTCATTTGCCATAAAGAGAAGCTAACCATAGAAGTAGTGAAAAAGGAACCATAGCATTAAATCCTGCCTACATGCTGTTGCCTGAAAAAAAAGCCCTGACCTGAGAACCGCCTTTTAAAAACCAAACTGAAGCGTGGCACAGTTTGAAGCCAGAGATTTAGGAGGCTGAGGCAGGAGGTCTGACCAGCCCCAGCAATTTAGCCAAGGCCCTTAGTAACTTAGTGAGACCCTGTCTCAGAATAAAAAATAAAAAGAGCTGGGGAGTGTAGCTCAGTGGTAGAGCCCCTGGATTCAATTCCCAGTACCAGAAAAAAAGAAAAATAGATAAATAAAATAAAAACCAAATTGAGAGCTTTTCAGTTTATAGTTAGATATTTAAAAAGAAGTCAGGAGTGGTATCACACACCTGTAGTCCCAGTTACTCAAATGCCTGAGGCAGGAGGATTGCTTGAGCCCAGAAATTTGAGGCCAGCCTCGGCAACAAAGGGAGATGCTTTTCTCAGATAAGAAAGGTGAAAGAATTAAGGGGAGGAATCACTTCCCATCTCTGCCGCAGTATACTTTGGTGCATACCATCTTAAAACCTCACATACTTGCCAGGTGCAGTGGCATACACCTAAAATCCCAGAGGCTCAGGAGACTGAGACAGAAGGATTGCAAGTTTGAGTCCAGCCTCAGCAACTTAGCAAGGCCCTAAGCAACTTAGTAAGATCCTGTCTTTAAAAAAAAAAATAAAAGGACTGAGGAGTTAGCTCATTAGTAAAGCACCCCTGGATTCAATCCCCAGTACCAGAAATAAACAAATAAATAAAAATAAAAAGAGCTGGGGATGAACCAGGCACAGTGGCACAAGCCTGTAATCCCAGCACTTAGGGAGACTGAGACAGAATTGTGAGTTCAAAGCCAGCCTCAGCAACAGCAAGGTGCTAAGCAACTCTGTGAGACCCTGTTTCTACATAAAAACACAAAATAGGGACTGGGGTTGTGGCGCAGTGGTAGCATGCTCGCCTAGCACGCGTGAGGCACTGGGTTCGATCCTCAGCATCACATAAAAAATAAAATCACCTACAATCAAAAAATAAATATTTAAAAAAAAAAAAACACAAAATAGGGATGGGGATGTGGCTCAGTGGTAGAGTGCCCCTGAGTTCAGTCTCCAGTACCAAAAAAGAAAGGGCTGGGGATGTAGCTCAGTAGTAAAGCACCTCTGGGTTCAATTCCAGTTACCCCCCGCCACCTGCCACCAAAACAAACAACAACAACAACAAAACGCATATACCAGCCGGGCGCGGTGGCTCATGCTTGTAATCCCAGCACTTAGGGAGGCTGAGACAGGAGAATCGCGAGTTCAAAGCCAGCCTCAGCAATGGCGAGGCGCTAAGCAACTCAGTGAGACCCTGTCTCTACATAAAACACAAAATAGGGCTGGGGATGTGGCTCAGTGGTCGAGTACCCCTGAGTTCAATCCCTGGTACCAAACCCCCCCCCCAAAAAAACGCATATACCAATACTTGCACTTGTTCCTGACCCAGCACTTCATTCATTAGACTGAAGTAGACCCAGAGATAGACTGCCTTGCCTACAGTCACAGAGGGAATGAGGGAGGCTGACCTGGGGTCAGCACTTGAGTCCTGGTCCAGTAACCTCTTGGTCCATTGCTCTTAGAGAAGTCTGAGGACCTGTCCTCCCTCTGTGTCTGTAGGGGCTCTGTGTGCACAGTGGAACACTGCTCTAAGCTGGTAGCTCAGGCCCAAGAGACTGGTCTGGGTTTCAGCTCACCCTGGTGTTCCAGAGGGCCATCAGAAGAACTGACTCTCCTATGGGAAAGGGGGACTTCCCAGAACGGGGAGTAGGGACAGCAGCCCCAAGCACTAAGCTCATCTCTGTCTTTCTTTCCCTGTGCTGCCTTGGGCCTGGGTCATTTCAGACAAGCCTCAGGTAAGATGGGAGTGGGCCTCCTAGCCACTGCCCCGTCCTCCTGGGCCCAGTCCCCTGGACGGGAAGAGGTGGGGGAGCACAGCTGCGATGGGAGTAGGGAGGGAAGAGACCCGTGGGCAGTTTGCACCTCACCTGACACCTGCCCTTCCTGCAGCTCTACACCCTCGCCGTGATAGGTCCGGGGCCACCAGATCGCCAGCCAGCCCAGATCTCCCGCCGCTACTCAGACTTTGAACGGCTGCACCGAAACCTGCAGCGGCAGTTTCGGGGCCCAATGGCTGCCATCTCCTTCCCCCGGAAACGCCTGCGCCGGAATTTTACCGCAGAGACGATCGCCCGTCGTAGCAGAGCCTTTGAACAGTTTTTGGGCCACCTCCAGGCAGTGCCTGAGCTGCGCCATGCCCCAGACCTGCAGGACTTCTTCGTGCTGCCTGAGCTGCAGCGGGCACAGAGCCTCACCTGTACCGGCCTCTATCGTGAGGCCCTGGCACTCTGGGCCAATGCCTGGCAGCTGCAGACCCAACTGGATGCCCCCTCTGGCCCAGACCGTCCTCTGCTGACTCTTGCTGGGCTGGCTGTGTGCCACCAGGAGCTGGAGGACCCTGTGGAGGCCCGGGCCTGCTGTGAGAAGGCCCTGCAGCTGTTGGGAGATAAGAGCCCTCATACTTTCCTGGCACCCTTTCTAGAGGCCCATGTCCGGCTTTCCTGGCGTCTGGGCCTGGACAAACGCCACTCAGAGGCCCGGCTCCAGGCCCTGCAGGAGGCAGGCCTTACCCCCACGCCACCCCCCAGTCTCAAAGAATTGCTCATCAAGGAGGTGCTGGGCTAACCCTTGCCTAGTCTTAAAGTCACTGTGGGGAGAGGGGCTATCCCAGGATTTGGGGGACAGGAGACTGAAGAGGAGGACATGGAAAGCAGCTAGGAGGCTACAGGGATACTGGGAGTCCCTAGAAGTTCCACAGAGAATTTGCAGTGGACAGAAGAAATTTTGTTGAGCTGGGCTCAGAACAAGCCTTGGCTGGGGTTGGTACCAAGGGAATGGTACAAGGAGAAAGTCTGACACAGCCCCTCCAGCTTATTCACAGCCAGGGGCCACGGCCCAGGTCAGGATGAATGTGCTCTTTTCCATGGGCCTCCAAGCCAGCAAGTCAGTCTGGCTAAAGTCCTGCCAGAGTTAAGAACCAGAGGAAGGGCTATCGTTCTGGCTGCGGGAAATTAAAGGCCAGCCCCTCCTGTGGTGTCAGTCTCTTTATTAAGTGTGAGGGGCAGAAGATCCAGCCCGCCCCATTGCCCCACCTCAGAAATGGTGGTAGAAGGGAGGTCCTTGAAGACCTAGGCAAGCTGATACCTCTGGCTACAGCTTGCTCTCTGAGACTCGGGGCTTTACTCGGATCACACCTTCCTGGGCACAGGACACAGCCAGGACCCCGTCCCGACGCCACAGCCGCCCATGGACCAGCCCCCGAGAGCCACCTGTGGGTGAGGAGAGGAGTGAGAACAGCCTTCTTTGCTCCAGCACAGCCAAACGCGCTTCTTGCAAAGGGTTTGAGCAGGGCAAGGCTGCCCCACACGAGGGCACACTGAATGTTGTGGCTGCTCCAAGTGCCCCTTTCTGAGCCTATTATGGGCAGTCACTGGGGTTCTCCTACAACAGGAACTCCACCTGACGTCTAAAAACACTTTCACATGTCCCTGCACTTCTGCAAAAAGATCACTGAGGGAGGAGCTCCAACAAGTCTCTGACAGTTTGGCCAAGCAGATGCTGCACCCCTGGCCACTGTTAGGAAACCCGTTAGTTCCTTTTATAATAAACCATGCCACGTCCTCCAGACTGGTAATTCATGAGAAACACCACCAAAGGGAAGATGCTTAGGGGAGATGACCTGAGACCAGGTCTGGCCTCCACCCCCTTCCTGCCAAGAGGCTTTCTCCTTGCTGGCTTTGGGCCTGAGTTTCATGTTCATGAAGAGAACTGCTGGTTTCCTGTACACACAGCAGAGAAATGAAATTGCCTTCATTTGTTCCATTTTCCTGACAATGATGCTAAAGTCCAAAGAGGCTCGGGAACTTGGCCCCAGGAGCGGGCCAATCCTGAACTCAGATATCCTAACATCAAGGTCATTTTTCTTTTTCTCCTTTTGCAGTGCTGGGGATTGAACCCAGAGTCTCAGGCATGTCAGGCAAGTACTCTACCACTGAGCCACATCCCCAGCCTCAAGGTGGTTAACCATGTACTAAGATGCCACTGGTCCTTGAGAGAACCCCTCCCCAGAATGTAAAGTGTTCCCAAAGTTTTGCCCTTGTTTATAAAGCAGAGCTTTTCTTTATTTGAAATATATTTCATTGGGAAGGAAGCCACGGTTCTGAAGCCAGACACTGAATAGGGGTTCTCTCATTCCCTACAAGAAATGTCCAAGTAATGAGGCCCTTAGAGACCCTAAGTGCCCTGACCTCCAACCATGAATCAGCAGAATCACTTAGGAAGCTTATTAAAAACTAAGTTTCCTGTATCTCATGTAAGACCTGCTCAGTCAGAATCTTGGTAGAATTAGAATCTATTTTTAAAAAGCTCCCCCTCTGATGAGTTACCAGGTTTAGATTCCAGTGCTCTAATGTGTTGGAATAACCTATGTTTAGAAGGGGAAACTGAGGCTCACAGGAGAGGCAGGATTTACCCAAGTTCATACCGAGGATCTAAAGTGGTTTGAGTACTAGAACTGAGTCGCTGGGGTAAAGTGAATCCTATTCCCAGCATGTTATAGGAAGTGTGAGCTGTGACTTGCTTACTCTGCCATTTTGAAGATGAGTAGCCAAAGCCTGGAGGGGCAGGAGAGGAAGTGACCCGTGCCGTGTCCCCCTGGAATTGGGGAGGAGACAGCATCACCCAAGAGAGCAGGATCCCTCCCACTCCAAAGTTGGCACCCTTGTCCCACGTGGCGCCACACTCACCAGCCCAGGGGCTCTCGCACTCATACAGCATCCAGTGGTCGGCTCGGAAGGGGGCATGGAACCACATAGAATGGTCTAGTGAGACCATGAAGTGCACTTTATGTCTCCACTGGTGGGGCAGCAGTGCCGTGCCCAGGAAAGCATAGTCTGAGATATAAGCAGCCACGCAGCAGTGCATCTTGATGTCGCCCTCCCCTGCAACAGGTTCCAGCCCCATCAGCCCTGGGCTCCTGGGCTTTACAGCTCAGGACCTGCAGGGAGGTGGGGGGAAAGGGACTACCAGGCATAGATGTGTAGGCTGATCATTGCGCCTGGCCCATGGTGTACGTGCGTGTGAAAGGACAAAGGAGGTGGGGAGGAGGGGCAGGGAGTGAGTGAGAACTAAAATCCAGTCTTCCCAAGTCTCCCGCTCTGAGTCCTAGAAGGGACATCTTCCAGTGTGCACAAAGGCACCTTATGGATAGCAGATCTATAAGAACCTCAGCAAGTCGTCTTGCCTTCCCCAGGAAGGTCCTACATTGAAATTCCAGTGACATCCCCATTCTCCCCATGCAAAAGGGAAGGGCTCTGGTAAGAAGTTGAGTCAACTTCCCCCATCATGCAGATAAAAACCAGCCCAGAGACGGGAAGTAACATGCCCAAGGCCACACAGGGCAAATAAACGGCAGGCCTAGACCCCTGGAGAGTATTTTCATCCAATCAATGGGTCCTCTTACCAATATAGCCCCGTGCTCGCACCCAGAACATTTGTTTGGGCTCCATTCTCTGCAGCTGGCTTAGGGTGGGTGGATTTACCAGCTTGATCTCAATGGGCACCTCCTGGGCGGCAATTCGGTTCAGCCCCACTCGGTACTTCTCTTTGAGGTCAGGGTCCCTGAAAGTAAAGGAGAGAGGGAGTCCCTCATCTATGCTGCCTCTTCTGATAGCCCTTATGCTACCAACAGGGACTCCTAACTGATCCCCAAGGCTCCCTTTCCCAGGTGATAGGCAAGATACTAATGTCTGGATCCCTCCTCTGCCACATAAGAGCCATGTGGCCTTGTGCCAGTTAGTAATCTCTCTGCACCTATCTTTTTATCTGCAAAGTATGAATAATTGATTGTAACCTATCAATGTGAACATGAAAACCACGAAATAATGCATATAAAACCAACATGTCACTGTAGCAAGGCCATAACCTACAAGACAGAATTCCAAGCAGTGAACATACAACTCATTCCTCGCAATAACCTCCTGAGACAGTACCATTTTCACCCCTGTCTGATAAATGAAATAAGCACAGAGAATGCACATAACTCACTCAGAGAGTGGAAACGGCAGGATTTGAACTCAAGCAGGCTGGTTCCACAGCTCATACACTTAACCATTATTCTAAACATTCAAGAAATGAGCTGCCTGACTTGGACCCAGTTACCTAACCCTGAAAAGCAGGAAGCCTCATGTCCCTTGGGGGAGGCGCCCATTTCTAGGGACATCCCTTCAGCACAGAAACAACCACCTTCAGTGCTCTCTGCGGGCACTGCCATGTTCACCCCGTCATCTGGGGCACTCTCCAGAACCTTCAGGGATGAAGAATATTTATCCGTGCTGTCCACTCTGACAGCCACTTGCTACATGTGATTACTGAGTGCTTGAATGTGGCTAATATATATAGCTGAGGAACAGACTTGTCACTTGTATCTTAGTTGATTTAATATAGCCACACATGGTTAGTGGCTACCTTATTGAAAAGCACAAATCCAAACTCGGGGTCCTTTAACAACAGTGACTTCCTTCATTTTAGCAAACATTTGTTGAATTCCAACCACACACCAGGCCTCCAGCTTATTGCTTTCTAATAAGAGTATTATAAACAATTTATAACTCACTACATGCCCTAACCCTCTTACCTCATTTAATCCTCACAGCAGTCTCATAAGGTAGGAATTATGATTAGCACCACTTTATAACTGAGGAGTGCAGCCTCAGAGAGAGCAAACAACTTGCCCAAGTCACAGCTACTCAGAACAGAGTCTAAATTTGAATTCTGGCCATTAGGCTCCCAGACCCCAATCCATCCCACACACCCTGCTACAAGATACACAAGCTCTTCCCCAGCTACTTGGGAAGCAGGTAGCACATAAATGATCATTCTCATTTTTTAGGTGAAGAAACTAGGGCTTCTCAAGGCTGGATAACTCCACAAAGTCCCACAGTAGGTGATCCCCAACCAAGGCATGGTGATCCCCAACCAGGGCATGTGATCACCAGGGGGTGATCACATGCCCTGGCCAAAATGCATGTGTCCTGTGTCTGGACCCAGAGCTTTCCTATGCACCAGCATTTTTCTTTTTTTCTGTTTCTTTTCTTTTTTTCTTTTTTTGTACTGGGGATTGAACTCAGGGGTACTCACCACTGAGCCACATCTTCAGCCCTATTTTCTGTTTTATTTAGCGACAGCGTCTCACTGAGTTGCTTAGCACCTCATCATTGCTGAGGCTGGCTTTGAACTCGCAATTCTCCTGTGTCAGCCTCCCAAAGTGCTGGGATTACAGGCGTGCACTGCCATGCTCAGCTTAGGTTTTTTGTTTGTTTGTTTTGGTACTAGGAACTGAACCCATTAAGCTTTACCACTGAACTACATCCTCAGTCCTTTTAATTTTTTATTTTGAGACAGAGTCTCACTAAGTTGCTGAGGCTGGCATTGAACCTGTGATTCTCCTGCTTCAGCCACCTGAGTTGCTGGGATTACAGCTATGAGTCATCATGCCTGGCTCTAGTTTATTAAAATAAAAATTATATATATATAATAATTATATAGATGTATATATGTGTGTATGTGTGTGTATATATAATATGCATGTATACAGAGACAGAGAAAGAGAGAGAGAGGAGTTTGCTTTGGTGCTAGGAATTGAATCTGACCTTGCTGCAGGCTAAGCATGCATTCTAGCAACTGAGCTACACCCCAAGTTCCTCCAGTTTTTATGTTTAAATGCATAGTCAAGACTCGCTAAAGAGCGAGGTGCTGGGGCGCACACCCATAATCCCAGCAGTTTGGGTGGCTGAGACAGGAGGAGCGCAAGTTCAAAGCCAGCCTCAGCAATGGCGAGGCGCTAAGCAACTCAGTGAGACTCTGTCTCTACATAAAACACAAAATAGGGCTGGGACGTGGCTCAGTGGTCGAGTACCCCTGAGTTCAATCCCTAGTACCCCTCCCCACACACACAAAAAAAGACTCACTAAAGGACTTCATGACCCACTAACAGTTTGAAAATACTGCCCTGAGTCTCCAGGCTCTCACCTTAAATACTGGCCAATGAGGGCCTGGTGGTCAAGCAGCTCCTCGGGCGGCGGCACGGCAGGCATGGAGAACTGGTGCTGCACAGGGCTGGGCTGGGCCTGCTGGAAGGAGGCCTGGAGGGTGAAGATGGGCTTGCCGTGTTGCACGGCCTTCACAGAGCGCACCGAGAAGCTTGAGCCTGTCCGTGTACGCTCTACCTGGTACAGCACTGGCACCTTTGGGTCTCCTACAATGGGCATGAGGGACACAAGGAAGCCCCTGAGTAAGCCCCACAAGTTTTGTCATTGTCACAATAGACAGTCACCTCTGTTCTATTGGTCCTCCATTCCATTCTTCTTGGAAGCTACTCACCCAGGAATTGGGGACAGAGAGAATGCCAGTCCCTGTCATCAGGCTGTTCCCTGTGCAGGGGGAGCTCCTCTCTATCAATAGCACAGAACACAGGGACATTGCTAGATTTCCTGCTTTCAGATCTTGGCTTTACCACTCACCAGCTCTGTGACCCTAGAAAAGTCATTTAACTTTTCAGAGCAATATATCATTTGTAAAATGAGGATCATCATAGTGCTCATGACTCAGTGTTTAATAAGAGTCAAGTGAGTTCATAGTTGTAAAGCATTTAGAATATATCTGGCACGTGGTAAATGCTCTTGAAGGGTTTGTTAAATACTCCCAGCTGCTGTCTTGATTCTAGGCCACATCTTTGCCTAGAATGTTGTCATGAGTCCTAAACCATCCTTCTAGATCTCAGGTAAGGAAACCTGGCCTATTGCTTATTTCTGTTATTTTCTTTTGTGTGTGTGTGTGGTACAGGGGATCCACCCAGGGTCTAGCACATGCTGGCAAGCACCCTATCACTAAGCTACATCCGTGAGCTCCCCTCTCTCCATGTATTTATTTATTTATTTATTTATACCAGGGATTGAACCCAACTTAACCACTGAGCCACATCCCTAGCCCTTTTTTATATTTTATTTAGAGACAGGGTCTCGCTAAGTTGCTTAGGGCCTCACTAAATTGGGCTTACAGCCTTGCTAAGTTGTTGAGGCTGGCTTTGTACTGGCAATCCTCCTGCCTCAGCCTCCCCAGCCACTGGGATGGCATGCACCACCGTGCCCAGCTCCCCATTTTTATTTTGAGACAAGGTCTTGCCAGGTTGCCCAGGCTGGTCCTGAATTTGTAATCATCCTTCCTCACACTCCCAAGTAGCTGTGATACCAGCGTATGCCACCAAGCCCAGCTTGTTTTTCTTTTTGAGAACAAGGAAAGGCTATTATTCAGAGCTTGATATAGCAGAAAGTGAACCACCATTACTTGATTTCAGCAGAAACTCAAAGGCAGGCAGAGGAATGGGGAAGCTGAAAAGTGAAAAAAAGGAAAGGTGTCAGGTGTGCCCTGATTGGAGGTTGTTGGCGTGGGGAAGCTGCAGGTGATAGAATGAGAAATGGAACATTTCATGTCATTAGTTAGGGGTGCATATTTGGCTTTCTCCAATTGGTCCCAAGTTGGGAAAGAGGTAAAAATTAGGGAAGCTGTCAGTTATTAATCAAGTCTTGGCTGCTTGGTGCTGATTGTTACAGGTTTATTGTTTGGCTGTCTGGACTGGTCACTAGAGATAGTAATCTGACTTCCTACCAGTCTGATTTGCAGACAGTAGGCTGGCTTCTTGTTTTTTTGTATTCTGGGGATTGAACCCAGAGGTAAGCCACATCTCTAGCCCTTTTTCTTTTTTATTTTGAGACAAGGTTTCATTAAATTGCTTAGGACCTTGCTAAGTTGCTGAGGTTGGCCTCAAACTTCCGATTCTCCTGTCTCAGCCTCCCAAGTTGCTGGTATTATAGGTGTGAGCCACCATGCCTGGCAGTAGGTTGATTTCTTGTGCTGGTTATTGGTTATTGTGGATCAGAGCTCTATTTTTATATTATATAAGGTCTGTCCGTTGTTTGTATATTCAGTCTCTCTCAGGAAAGGCCTGTTATCAGTCAGTCACTTCCTTCCTCATGTAAATGGAAGTCACTTAGTCCTTCTCCTGATGTCTGTGCTCCAATGTAGAGTAGAAGGCACTGGCTTAAGGATCATCAACCTTTAGGGAGAAATTTTAGGGAGAGAGTGCCACCTACTCTCCCTAAAGTCCCTCACTTTCTCTGAGTCAAGCTTCCCTTGGGGAATGCTGATTTGTGGGCCATAAGACATCTTGGGGAGATTTTCAACTTTCAGATGAAAGAGGCAGGACTAGAGCAGCGTTGCCTCCTGTACCCCGATCTGATGCTGAACCAACCAGACATTGGGGCTCACTCAACAGCAAAAAATATCACTGAAGCCTGATCGGTTTGCTTGGCTGACTGCTATCAGGCATTGCTATAGGGGCACTTTTATCAGAATAGTAACTCCTCAAGGGCAAAGACCTTTAAGGAATGCCTACCAAGGGTCAGATGCTAGATACAGATCCATGTGCAGTCTAATTTCAGGGACTGGGAAGGAAGTCCCCTCCGCCTACCACTGCACCTTGGGGTGCAGCTGAAATGCAAATTCCCCTAGGAGGATCACAGAACTTTCAGCACTGTGACTAACCTTTCAGTGTGAATTCCAGACCTATTCTTGGACATTCTTATTGGACCAGAGCAGATAAATCCTGGAACATACTGAAGGAAGGAAGGTAATGGTTACAGACTGTTATATGCCCAGCAGTGACAGTGGTAGATAAGAAGCTGCTTTGCGGGGCTGGGGTTGTGGCTCAGTGGTAGAGCGCTTGCCTAGCATGTGTGAGGCACTGGGTTCGATTCTCAGCACCACATATAAATAAACAAAATAAAGGTCCATTGAGAACTAAAAAAAAAGCTGTTTTGGTGTTGGTCTCACCATGACTATGTAAAGTGGGTCTTATCCCCATTGAATGCAAAAGGAAACAAATGCTTTAAAATAAAAATTTTTGAAATGCAGTAATATTCATTGGTTTACCTATTGTCTATAGTTGCTTTCATTCACAGAACTCAAAATATTTACTACTATCTGGCCCGTTTGAGAATATTTGCTGACCCTTGCTTTGGATTCTCCAAGCTCTAAATTTACATTAAGTCAGATGACCACTGCACTTTATTTTCCCTTTGTAGAGAAAAATTAAATAAAACAAAACCCAACTGATTAACATTCTTTCTTGAGCTTTTAGAAAAAGAATTGGTATGATAAATGACCAAGAAACCCCAGCTCACCATCCTTTATTTAAAAATATCATTAAGCCGGGCATGGTGGTGCAGGCCTGTAATTCCAGCACTTTGGGAGGCTGAGATAGGAGAATCATGAGTTCAAAGCCAGCCTCAGCAACAGCAAGGTGAGGCGCTAAGCAACTCAGTGAGACCCTGTCTCTACATAAAACACAAAATAGGGCTGGGGATTCGGCTCAGTGGTCAAGTGCCCCTGAGTTCAATCCCCAATACCAAAAAAAACAAAAAAAAAAACAAAATATTGAAACATTATTTGTGATAATATTTAATGTATCCAGTAGAGGGTCACATCACAAACTGATACCAAAGCTTCCCTTTGCATTTTGCAGCCAGGAAACTCAAAATTAAAAGTTATGTAAAACTGCAACAACATGTGTTAGCCCTTACCTTAGACTGGTATTTGTTGTTGTTGTTTGTCTTGATTTTGGTTTTGGTACTGGTAATTGAACCCAAGGGTGCTCTATCAGTGTGCTACATACCCAGTCCTTACTTTGAGACAAGGTCTCACTAAATTGCCCAGACTGGTCTCAAATTTGCAATCCTCCTGCCTCAGCCTCCACAGACACTGGAATTGTAGGCATGTGCTAACATGCCCAGCTTCATGTTTATTTTTAAACAAACACAACAGAAGGCCATTGTTTTGTACTAGGCTCCCATACTGGGCCCCAACAGACCAGACTAAAATTCTAAATGGAGAATATTGAATATTTTAAAAAATAATTTAAAAAGGAAAAATGATTCTAAATGGAGTCACTCTTGCTGAAGTTCCAAGTCACCAAAACCAAAATTAAGGTGTTCATCTGATTCTCGAAGAAACCGAAAGTGAGAGAGAGCCAGATTTTCCAAACAAGTCAGCTTCAATTGGCATAATGAAGCTCCCTTAATCCACTGACAGAGAAAAGGTAACCTGAGGTTAACCAGTAAGTTATATTCCTGCCAGGTATGGTGGCACAAGTCCATCATCCTAGATATCAGAGAAACTGAAGCAGGAAAATCACAAGTTCGAGGCCAACCTCACAACTGAGTGAGACTTTTACCAACACAGTGAGATCCTGTCTCAAAATAAAAAAGGGACTAGGTACCATGCCTAGAATCCCAGTGGCTTGGCAGGCTGAAACAGGAGGATCAGCAAGTTCAAAGCCAGCCTCAGCAACTTAGTGAGGCCCTAAGCAACTGTGAAAACCCTGTCTCAAAATAAAAAATAAAAATGGCTGAGGCTGTGGCTCGGTGGTTAAGTGCCCCTGAGTTCAATCCCTGATACACACACACACACACACACACACACACACACACCAAAAAGTGGTGTAGTTCAGTGGTAAAGTACCCCTGAGTTCAATCCCCAATATAAAAAAAAGAAAAAAATCATTTTTAAATAAGTTATCTTTCTATTGCTATTTCCCTGTCCCTACCTTACAAGGAATGTAACTTTTTTTTTTTTTTGCCATGCTGGGAATGGACCCCAGGACCTTAGGCAAGTGCTCTACCACAGAGCTATAACTCCAGTCCCAAGGAAAGCAGTTTTGAAATGGCCAATGTGCTTTTTTTTTTTTTTTTTTTGGTACTGGGGATTGAACTCAGGGGTACTTGACCACTGAGCCACATCCCCAGCCCTATTTTGTGTTTTATGTAGAGATATGGTCTCACTGAGTTGCTTAGCGCCTCGCCGTTGCTGAGGCTGACTTTGAACTCGCGATTCTCCTGTCTCAGCCTCCCAAAGTGCTGGGATTACAGGCGTGCGCCACTGCACCTGGCTCAATGTGCTTTTTGTTCTTGTTTTTTGTTCTTTTTGTTTTGTTTTTCTGTCTCTTTTCTTCAGGCTTTCTATGTTTATAAAATGAACCTCCTCTGCTCAGCTCATTAGAGCACTTACTTGGTTTTAGGGAATAGAGTATTGCCTGATTCTAGAATCAAAAATAAAAGGCTTGAGGCAGGAGGATCACAAGTTCGAGACTAACCTCAGCAACTTATTGAGACCCTCTCTCAAAATGAAAAATAAAAAGGTCTGGTAAAATGTAGAAAAAGAAAAAGGAAAAAAAAAAAGAACTAGGATGTAGCTCAGTAGTAAAGCACCCCTGGGTTCAATTCCCAGGACTGAGGAAAGAAAGAAAAGACTTAAGAAGACTAATGAGGACAGTATATGTGGCTGTGTTCTATATCGTGCATATTTTAAGTACTCCCATAAGTTAATTATCAAGAAATGACAGTTATTAGTTATGGAAAACTGGCAACATGCCAGGCCTTGCAGTAGGTATTTTACCTCAAAATTCATCACAGGATGAAAAGATTCAGAGAGTCAAGTGATGCCCCCACTACACAAAACAAAATAGTCAGGTATTTCTCTAGGTCAGAAGGATTACAATACAAAATGGAGCACTTCTGGAGCTTACAACCAAATTGAAGTAATAAAATACACATTTACTCTCAACTAGCACAACGGTAAGAACTAGGCTGGGCCTATGGGAAATATTCAAATGCTTTATAGCAATGACTATCTGGGAGGGACAAGCAAGAAAAGAATGAGAAAATGAGGGATCTGATAAAAGTGTATTAATTATGATAATGTTTATTTATGTTTGTTTATTATGGTACTAGAGATTGAATCCAGGGGCTTTACCACTGAACTACATCCCTGTCCCCCTTTTTTATTTAAGTTTGAGACAAGGTCTGACTAAATTGCTGAAGCCACCTCAAACTCACAATCCTGCCTCAGCCTCACGAGTGACTGGGATTACAGGCAGGCCACCACGCTCAGCACATATTGTAAAATTTGACAAAATCTTCTCAGCTGGTGGGTCTATGCAGAAGATAATGGCACTTAAGACTGGGGCCTCCGCCCTAAGGGGTAGGAGGGAAGAGGAAAAGCAAGATTTTTGTTGTTGAGTGTTTTTTAGGGAGCATGGATTTTGAATTACTCTCCCTTATTTGACCCCAGAAGTGTGAGCACCTATAGAGACCATGCCACTTAAGTACAACTGCTCTCACCCCTCCCCCATTTCACAGATGAAATAAACCAAGTCTCAGGGAAGGGAGGTAATCTCACTGAAGGTCACATTGCAAATTATTGCAAAACTGAAATGGCCCTAGATCTCTCAATGGTTCAGACTCAGGATCCCTCTTCTCCACCCTTCTCAAATTGCCTGCCCCCAAGGCCCTAGTAGAGGTTAAAACACTCCTCTGAGGTTCTAGCAGTCTTGGCACTGGAAAATGTATAAAGAATGAAAAACAAAAGGCCCACTGGGGCCGGGTGTGGTGGCGCAAGCCTGTAATCCCAGCACTTAGGGAGGCTGAGACAGGAGAATCGCGAGTTCAAAGCCAACCTCAGCAATGGCAAGGCACTAAGCAACTCAGTGAGGCCCTGTCTCTACATAAAACACAAAATAGGGCTAGGGATGTGGCTCAGTGGTCGAGTGCCCCTGAGTTCCATCCCCAGTACCCCCCCCCCAAAAAAAAAGGCCCACTGGGAGCAGTTAAACAACAAAGTCTTGTGTCATCACGAACCAAAGAACAAGTACCCAGTAAGTCCCAGGGGGTGTAAGGTCCAAGGTTCTTTGTTGACCCCAGACCGCGTTCCTCCCTAGGCAGGGGGTAGTTTCTCTCTTCCCCCTCCTCCTTTCCCTTCTCTAATTTTCCCCATCTCTTACCCTTTCTCTTCAGTGAGCCCCCAAAGCCAGAAAGAAGTGTCTCCTGGATCACTAGGGCTAAGCTGGAGGCAAGACCAGGGTGCTGGGGTTTACCTGCCCGAACAAAGTAGCAGTGCAGGGAGTGCACGTGGATGTCTTCACTCACAGACTTGGCGGCAGCCACCAGGGCCTGACCCACGATCTGACCCCCAAAGAGCCGCTGGGTGGTGGGTACCCAGTAATGCCTTCCTCTGTGGGGAGAGGAGAAAAATGGGAAAGATTTGAGAGCTACTCCAAATTCTGTGTGCCTCTGATAAGCCTCTCTTATCCTTATTGGGGTTTTAGAGAATCTGCTGAAAACCGTGGACTCTTTCCCCAGGTAAATATCCTCACCTCACTGTATAAAATTTCACAGCCTTAATGACCACCCGAATCCTTCTGTGGACTCTAGCTATGGGTAATGAACTGAATCCCTTGTTTTACACTAGGAGAATAGGGATCAGAAGTTGGGATCAGAGGTTGAAAATGACATAGGCAAGTTCATATTCAAAGAGTTTAAACATTGCCAAGCCTGGGCAGTATCTGGGTCTCTTGATCTCACATCCATTGTATCACTATACAAACCAGAGTAAGACATAAGTCTCTCTAGGTCTTGAACAGACCAAAATGAATACCAAGAGCTGAGCAGGGGGTGGACTATATTAAGGTCTGCCACTTACACTCCCAATTGTGACAGCCTATTTCTTCCAATAACTAGATTCAGAAGTAAAAGGGCCCTCAGACATCAAGTCTCTCTCCCTCGGGCTGTAAATTTTATACAGACAAGGATACTGTGATCTGGTCTCAGAAGTGAAAAGACTTGGTTGGGTCCCAGAGGTGAAAAGATGTATTCAGTGCAGGAGCCCATGGCCTGTGGAGGTTAAAGCCTCCCCCTACCCAGCCTGAGTTTATCATTTTCCATAAACAGTGCATTGTAAATAAAGCCCTCCTCCCATGAATTATAATTCCTTAAGTGGGAAGGAAGAGAGATCAAAGAAAGCTTCCAATAAAGCCAATGGGAGCCTTGGAAGTCAAAGCTATTATAAAACACTGCCGGGAGTCACTAACTTCAGTGATGGTGAGAAGGAAACACTCAGGCTTCAGAATGAGTAATGAGCTACCAGACCCAGCAAATGGTGCTGGGGATAGGATGAGAGGAAAATAACAGCGATGGGAGTTGTGTATAGGTTTTAAGCCTGAACAGCTATGTGCCCTTGAGCAAATCACTGCCCTTTCTGAGCCGGCTTGTCCAGTGGAGGTTCAGGGCAGGCGGACGAAGACAGCAGGCGGTCCCCACTTTATGTACCCAGACCGCCAGGACTTCTAGTTGTCAACGAGGGCAGCTGTCAGGGACAAGTTCTCTCCTAACTGCAGCAGATCTTGCACCTCGCACAAAGCACGTTCTATTCCCAGAGCTGGGGGCCATGCGGTGGCGACAGTCGAGATCAGGAGTCTCGGTGCTAAAGGAGGGATGCGAACCAGGTGCGGCCAGCTACCTGAAGAGATCCTCGTCCAGCGGCTCGAGGCTGAGCACGCTGGTGACCAGGACGCTACGGAGGTCCCCGGAGGGATCGCCACTGTCGCCACTGCCCTGCCCATCCTCCGGGACCTGTGGGGACGACATCTTGTTTCCTTGCTGCGGGCCGGGACACTGCTCTGAGCAGGACACACGGAGACCAACTTAGGATCCCGGCGCTTCCGGCGGGCTGCTTTAACTACCGGAAGTCCCCTGCAGATTCTGAGAGTAGATGCAGATTATGATTGGTCGGAGCTCCTGTCAGTTGTCGAGTGGGTGTGGCCGTCTCTATCTAGTTATTGGAACAAACAAATGCCAGTCTGGGAATTCCGTGGGTGATTGGGTATAACGGTGAGGAGGCGGAGCCTTGGATATGGATAATATAGGCTGAGTGTCATTTCCCTCTGTCAGATACCGAAGAAGCCCCCAGCCCCTGATAATTCGCTACGGCCTCGGACTCCTCCTGAGTTCCGTACTAGGCCACCCCATTGGGGCCGCTTCTTAGGGAGTCCTGGGCCCATGCCAGGCTGTGACCACTCAGTGTGACCTCTGACCCCTGGTGTGATCTTGGACCCCAGCGGGGGCTAGTCCCTGGCGTGGGCTGAGGGGACAGCCATGGAGCTGGGCAGCTGCTTCAAGACCTATGAGGACTTCAAGGAGTGCTTCAGCGCCTACAAAAAGGAGAACAGGTGCTCCTTCATTCTCAGGGACTGCGTCTCCGTCCGCTTCCACAACCTCAACCACGGCACCTCCATCCGCGAGGACATCCTGTAAGGGCGGGGCGCGGCAGGAGGGTGAGGAGGAGGCCGTTCCCGAGGGCGGCCCAGGGGCGGAGGGAATGCGACCAGGTCCCGGAACAGGCATTCCCTGAGCTCTGTGCGCCTTATGAAAAGAGAGAGAAACCGCCACAGGCATGGCTTTTTGGTCATCCACTTGGTTTGCACTGCTTCACGCACAAGCTTTTCTGGCAATCGTGCCAACTGCAGTTTGTCTCAGTGGTCTTGAGCCTCTGCAGTACCCCACACCCAAAGCGTGGCCTTCACAAATGGATGAAAACGCCTTGGTGATCGTTTCCTTAATCGGTCTCCCTTTACAAAGCATTAACATGACCATTGATTGTTCCTTCATTAATTCATTTGGTAAATAGTTCTTGAGCTCTTGACAGCCGTTTTTCAAACACTTGCCACGTCTCAGGTAACGTTCTCTTCTCTATTCATGTTTTGCATTACAGAGCTATTTTACGAATTATAGATAAATCTTATTCTTCTTATCCGACAGAGGAGGAAACGGGTTTAGAGGCTACGGTAAATTGAAAACTCAAATGCCTTCAGGGCTCAAGTAAACAGCTTAGTGTTAAGAAAGTTTAATCAGCTGGGCGCGGTGGCTCACGCTTGTAATCCCAGCACTTTGGGAGGCTGAGGCAGGAGAATCTAGGCGCTATGCAACTCAGTGAGACCCTGTCTCTACATAAATCACAAAATAGGGCTGGGGATGTGGCTCAGTGGATGAGTGCCCCTGAGTTCAATCCCCGGTACCAAAAAAAAAAGAAAGTTTAATCTTGCTGGGCAGCCACTTGGGAGGCTGACGCAGGAGGATCACAAGTTCAAGGCCAGCCTGGGCAATTTAGGGAGACTTTGCCTTAAAACTTTTTTTGAAAAGGCTGTAGCTTAGTGGTAAAGCACTTGGTTTCAATAAGAAAGTTTAACCTTTAATTTTACTTTAAGAAAACCAAAATGACTGGGCGTGGTGGCAATTGCCTGTAATCTCAGCTACTCTGGGGGCTGAGGCAGTAAGATCACAAGCTGGAGGTCTCACCAATTTAATGAGGTTCTAAGTAATTTAGTGAGACCCTGTCTCAAGATTAAAAAGAAAAAAAAAAAAGACTGAGGATGTGGCTTAGTGGTAAAACCCCACTGGGTTCAACCTCCTGGTACCAAAAAAAGAAAAAGATGGCTGGGTGGCCTATAATCCCAGCAACTCAGGAGGATCACAAATGCCAGGCTCGCCTGGGTAATTTTAGCAAGATCCGGTCTCAAAATAAAAATTAAAAGGGCTGGGGACGTGCCTCAGTGGTAAAGCACCCCTAGTACCAGAAGAAAAAAATATAAAAAGATGAAATAACAACCAATATCAGGACTTTGTGCTAGGTACAACAGAAATGTGAACAGCACAAAATGAAAAGCAGGCCCCCTCTTGTTAACTCAGCTGTGAAAATGTCTGGCTTGTGAAAATGAAGATCTGGTGTTGCTAAAATTTTGTTGTCAGAAATCCAGACTACGTCGTTTGTCCACTTGTTAGAAATTGGAAATCAGTTCAAACTTTAACACATACCCTGTGAGCCAACTCTGAGAGTCAAAGTATATCTTTAAGTTTGAAATCTGGATTGAGATGTTTGGCCAAAGCTCCCCAACTAGGGAGCCAGACTATCTTTTACAACTATTTTGAAGTTCAGTGGTAGATTGCTTGCCTAGCATGTACAAGACTTGGTTTTGATGTTCAGTACTGGGGGGGGGGGGTAGGTAGGTATACTTGGACCCAGGTGAGTTAACCAGTGCAGGATCAAAATACTTTTTTTAAAAAATTGTGTCTACTGAATATGTACAGACTTTTTTTGTTCTCATTCCCTACATAATGCAGCATACAACTACTTACATAGCACACTGTATTATATATTATACGTAATTTAGAGATTTAAAGTATATGGCAATTTATGTGCAAATACTATACCATTTTATATAAAGGACTTGAACATCCATGGATTGTGGTGTCTTGGAACCACAACTGAATGTTTCAGAAGAGATATACAAAAGAAAGAAATAACAGGTGCTGGGGAGATGGGTAAGGCTTCCCAGTGTGAATGAATGTAGAGGGCTAGAGTTAATTAATGATTAATTACTGAGTTTGACCAGTATCATGGTGGAGGAGTTTGACCAGAAGGACCTGTCAGAGCAGACACAGACATGTGAAAGAAGGTGACATGTTAAAGAAACTATGGGCTGCCATACTTGGCAGGAGATGAAGTTAGTTGGAATCTAGCTATAACCTCAGCCCCCAAATTTATTATCTTAAAACAGTTCCCTAGGTTAGAAGTCAGACAGATCTCACTGGACTAAAATCAAGGTGTCTGCAGGGCTGCATTGCTTTATAAAGTCCACAGAAGAGGATCTATTGTCTTTTCCAACGGCTAGAAGCTATCCACATTCCTTGGCTCATGGCTCCCTCCATCTTCAGAATTCTCAATTGCAGGGTTAAGACCTCTCATCACATCACTCTGACCTTGTTTGTCTCACACACCTCCTTGGATTTCCTTCTTCTGCCTTCCTCTCCACATTTTCCCCCCTGGTACTAGGGATTAAATCCAGGTTCTTGGGTGCTTGCTAGGCTGGGATTACAAGTTTGTACAACCACTGAGCTATATCCTCATCTCTTTATTTATTTATTTATTTATTATTTTTTTAATATTTTTATTTTATTTATTTTTATGTGGTGCTGAGGATCGAACCCAGGGACTCAACGCATGTGAGGCGAGCGCTCTATCACTGAGCCACAGCCACAGCCCTCTTTTTATTTATTTTGAGACCAGGTCTCACTAAGTTGCCCAGGTTGACCTGCCTCAGCCTCCCAAGTAGCTGGGATACCACCACACCTGGCTTCCCTCTCTACTTTTAAGGATCCTTGTGATTATATGGGGTCCATCTATATAATTCAAGATAATTTTCCTTTTCTGGATCAAACCTAGGGCTACACATGGCAAGTGCACACTATATCACAAAGCTATATTCCAGCTAATTTCCATATTTGAAAGCTACCTGATAGAATCCTTTCTGTCCCCAACCCACCCTGCACCCCCTGTACTGGCAGTTGATTCCAGGGATGCTTTACTACTGAGCTGCATCTCTAGTCCTTTTTATTTTTTTATTTTGAGACAGGATCTTACTAAGTTTCTCAGGCTGACCTTGTACTTTAGATTCTCCTGCTTTAACCTCCTGAGTAGCTGGGATTACAGGAGTTCCCAAACATGCCCAGCCCGATGGCAACCTTAATTCCCCTTTGCTATATAACCATACACACACACACACAAATAACCCAGGGACACTTAACCACTGAGTCACATCCCCAGCCTTTTTATTTTTTATTTTCAGACAGGGTCTCGCTAAGTTGCTTAGTACCTTGCTTAATTGCTGAGGCTGGCCTGGAACTTGCAATCCCCCTGCCTCAGCTTCTTGAGTACTGGGATTATGGGCATGTACCACCATGCCCAGCTTCAGATCAGGACATCTTTGAGGGGTCATTCTGTGTACCACAGGATAATTAACATCCTGGTGTGAGTTAGTGCTGATGTTAACATCATGGGTTTCTGTTATCAGTGACTTATGTTTACACACACACCAAAAGAAAGAGCAAGGAGAGCCGGGCATGGTGGTGCAAGTCTGTAATCCCAGCACTTAGGGAGGCTGAGACAGGAGAATCGCGAGTTCAAAGCCAGCCTCAGCAATGGCGAGGTGCTAAGCAACTCAGTGAGACCCTGTCTCTACATAAAACACAAAATATGGCTGAGGATGTAGCTCAGTGGTCGAGTGCCCCTGAGTTCAATCTCCAGTACCAAAAAAAAAAGAAAGAAAGAGCCGGGCGCGGTGGCTCACGCCTGTAATCCCAGCACTTAGGGAGGCTGAGACAGGAGGATCGCGAGTTCAAAGCCAGCCTCAGCAACAGCGAGGTGCTAAGTGACTCAGTGAGACCCTGTCTCTACATAAAACACAAAGTAGGGCTGGGGATGTGGCTCAGTGGTCGAATGCCCCTGAGTTCAGTCCCTGGTGCCAAAAAAAAAAAAAGAAAGAAAGAAAAAGCAAGGAGACCTGCTTAGCAAGAAGGAAGGATTTACGTGGAGGAGTAGGAAAGAAAATTGGAGGGACCAAGGCAGTTGGGATTAGTTTTATTTTTGTTTTTAAGTATGAATAATGAAATCTGAATTACTTGTTTTAGTTTGGTTTGGGCTTTTTTTTTTTTTTTTTTTGGTGTGATGTTGAAGATTGAACCCAGGGCCTCATGCATGCTGGGTGGTAAGTGTTCTGCCACTAAGCTATACCCCAGTGGGGGTATAGCTCGAAAACAAACTTTAACTTTTTTTTTTTAACAGTACAGAGAGTAAAGTTCAGTGTCATTTTCACTACACTATTTATAGGCTACCAGGGTTGCCCTCCTGAGACACTGAGCCTGAACACAAGCACATCTTATATATGCATGTATATTTTTGTTTGTTTGTTTTTCAATGCTGGGGTTCAAAACCAGGGCCCTCGTTTGTGGTACTGGGGTCAAACCTAGAGTCTTCTGCATGCAAGGCAAGTACTCCACCACACAGCAAAATCCCTAGTCCTCATTTTTCCTTTTTAACACAAGTGGCAGCATACTATTTATATATATATATATATATATCCTTCTGAACCTGATTTTTCTCACTTGTCAGTGCATCTGGGCAATAATTCCACATTATTTATTCCACTGTATCAGTGTTTAGTTGATTTGATTTTTATTGATTTCACAGATGTTAGCAATTATTTCCTGAAAAGTTACTGCATGCTAGTGTCTGAAAGTACATGGTTGAAAAAGATAAAATGGGTCCCTGCTGTCGTGGAGCTTCCTCTCTAGCTAGGGAGACAAATATTAAACTATAGTTACAGAAATAATTATTCCTTTAAAATAGAGGTAAGGGCTCCAAAGGCAAAGTCCAGGGTTCTGAGTGGTGAAATGATGGGAAAACAATCTGTCTGGTGGTGGGAGGTCGTGGGGGTGCTGGAGGAACACTGTGCCAGTGCACACTTTTTTTTTTTTGTGGTACTTGGGATTGAACTTGGGGTGCTTTACCACTGAGCTACATCCCCAGCTCCATCTATCTATAGATTTTGTTTTGTTTTGTTTGTTTTCGGTACTAAAGATTGAACTCGGGCACTCGACCACTGAGCCACATCCCCAGCCCTATTTTGTGTTTTATGTAGAGACAGGGTCTCACTGAGTTGCTTAGCACCTCGCCATTGCTGAGGCTGGCTTTGAACTTGCAATTCTCCTGTCTCAGCCTCCCTAAGTGCTGGGATTACAGGCTTGCACCACCACTCCCAGTTTTATAGGTCTTTTTTTTTGGCAATGATGAGGATTGAACTCTATCTAGGCTTTGCACATGCTGGGCAAGTGCTCTTCCACTGAGCCACATTGCCAGCTCTTTATTCATTTTTTTGAGACAGGGTCTCACTGAGTTGCTGAGACTGGCCTCTTTTTTTTTTTTTTTTTTAATATTTTTTTAGTTGTATATGGATTCAATGCATTTATTTGTTTTTATGTGGTGCTCGCTAGGATCGAACCCAGTGCCTCACACATGCCAGGCAAGTGCTCTACCACAGAGCTACAACTCCAGCCCATGGCCTCTAACTTTTGTTCTTCCCTCTTTAGCCTCCCAAGTCACTGGGATTGCAAGTGTGCCCCACCATGCCCAGCTCAATGCAAGCTCTTGATCAGATAGAAACACTGTTATCCCTGACATTATGCAGAGATAGTTTACAAAGCACATCCAACTTCATTATCTGATGTGGTTCTCTGAATAACCTTGTTGGGGGCAAGTTTTGTTATTCCCATTAAACAAATTAATATCTTTAAAGTGCATGCAACAGGGCCTAGCACATAGAAAATGTTCCATACATAGCATTGTTATTATTTTGCTGATGAGACACAGCCAGGAAGCCAAATGTTAAGAGACAGATAGTTTTCTAGCTCTTTGTTTTACTCTTTGAGGGTTGTTTCTCTGAGTTGCACGTGCTTGAGAAAAATATAGAAGGAAAGGATAGATGTAGTCAAGAGGAGGGCAGAAGCATGGACAGATAGTCAAGACCCAAGCCAGGTGTGATGGTCCATTCCTCTAATCCTAGTGATTTAGGAGGCTGAGGCCGGAAGATTACAAGTTCAAGGTCAGCCTTGATAACCTAGCAAGATCCTGTCTCAATAAAAAATTGTAAAAAGGGTTGGGGAATGTAGCTCCATGGTAAAATGCACCTGGATTCAATCGCCAATACCAAAATAAATAAATAAAAGGGGAAAATAATAAGTTAACCTGTGACAAAAGCATCCTCATCCCCAGAGCTGTCTGAATGTTAGCCAGGCGAATATGTATTTGGTACAGTCAAAGCCAGAAGAATGAGAAGGAGCAGAAAGGAGGAGAAGTCAACAGGGAGAAGGGGAAGATATCAAGAAACTGCAAGAAAGCCATCAGGTGTTCAACTGAAAGCTCTTAACCATTGTATTTAACCACTGGTTTCCAATACCCACCTATCTTCTTTCCCTCCCCCCTTCCAGAGTTGCTTTACCACTGAGCTATATCTCCAGCCCTTTTTTTTTTATTTTGAGATGAGGTCTCAGTTACTTAGGACCTCACTAAATTGCTGAGGCTGCCCTTGAACTTGTGATCTTTCTGCCTCAGGCATGTGCCACCTGGTGATTTCCAGTAGCTTTCCAATGTCAATTGTCCTTTTATTCCTTCCACAAACTTGTAGGAAGAGGATGTTTACCAATGACCTAGCACAGAGTTGAGGAACAAAGATGATTAAATCATGAGCTCTATCCTTGAAGACAATCAAAGATTGAACTAGACCCCACCCTAAGCCCTGAGCAGCACTGGCCCTTAGCAGAGACAAGTTGATTGCTGGTAGGGTTGTATTATTTAATTTTTTTCTGTTTTTAGTTGGGGTGTTTTAAAGGATATTCTTTCTTTTTTGGAGGGGGCCACTAGGGATTGAACTCAGGGGTACTCGACCACTGAGCCACATCCCCAGCCCTATTTTGTATTTTATTTAGAGACAGGGTCTTGCTTAGCGCCTCGCTCTTGCTAAGGTTGGCTTTGAACTCAAGATCCACTTGCCTCGGCCTCCCGAGCTGCTGGGGTTACAGGTGTATACCACTGCGCCCAACTTAAAGGATATTCTTGGATCATGTATTGTATGCTGGCTCTGTGCAGAGCTCATGGTGTGTATTTTGGGCTTTTTGAGTAATACATGGATGTTTGGGAATAAGTGCTGCTTTCAGAGACTGGAGGGCAGATGGTGGAAACATTTTTAGGAGGTAATTTAGCAGATGTTTCCATAGCTAAATATGCATACTACTGAGTGAGTAGGGTGATAATTTCAACAGTAAATATTTATGTCAATATATAGACATAAAGTTCCCTATGAAACAGAGTAAAGGAAGTGAGCTGATTTAAAGAAAACTATTTGAAAATAATAGTGCAAATGTTACATGGGTGACTGTGGCAGATGTAGTTTTTTTGTTGTTGTTGTTTAATTTTTTTTAGTTGTAGATGTACACAATACCTTTGTTTTATTTTTATTTATTTTTATGTGGTACTGAGGATCAAACCCAGTGCCTTTCCCATGCTAGGCAAGCACTCTACCACTGAGCCACAACCCCAGCCCCTAGACGTAGTTTTTGTATTCATTCAAGTTCTGGAAAAGCTGGCATAATGGTTAAAGATGAGAGCTCCAGAGTCAGAGAAATAGCCTTTGTCCTTGACATTAGACAAGACTTTTAATTTCTGTGACAGTTTCATCCTTTATAAAATGAGGATTTGATGAGGATTAAATAAGAAAATGCCTATAGTAGCTGGAACAGTGCTCAGTAATATTTGCTGCAGCCTTATCTACAGTACATGATAGAAATGGTAGGTTAAACTTTAAAGAGAGTTAAAGAAATGACACCAGGCACTGTGACTCGCACCTATAACACCAGCAACTCAGGAGGCTGAGGCACAAGGATTCCAAGTTCGAGGCCAGCCTCAGCAATTTAGTGAGGCCCTGTCTCAAAATTAAGAAATAGAAGCCGGGCGTGGTGGCTCACGCTTGTAATCCCAGCACTTAGGGAGGTTGAGACAGGAGAATCGCGAGTTCAAAGCCAGCCTCAGCAATGGTGAGGTGCTAAGCAACTCAGTGAGACCCTGTCTCTACATAAAACACAAAATAGGGCTGGGGATGTGGCTCAGTGGTTGAGCGACCCTGAGTTCAATCCCCGGTACCAAAAAAAAAAAAAAAAAATTAAGAAATAGAAAGGACTGGTATGTATCTCAGTGGCAAAGCAGTGCTGGGTTTAATCCCCAGTACCCCTCTTCCCACCGGAAAAAAAAAAAAAGTACTACAGGAGTTAGCACTAAAAGACTAAAAATTCCAGTCAAAAATAAAATCAAGCCGGGAGCGGTGGCGCAAGCCTGTAATCCCAGCACTTACAGAGGCTGAGACAGGAGAATTGCGAATTCAAAGCCAGCCTCAGCAACGGCGAGGCGCTAAGCAACTCAGTGAGACCCTGCCTCTACATAAAACACAAAATAGGGCTGGGGATGTAGCTCAGTGGTCGAGTGCCCCTAAGTTCAATCTCCAGTACCAAAAAATAAATTAATTAATTTAATTTAATTAAATCAGATCTGGGGCTGGGGTTTTGGTGTAGTGATAGCGTGCTCGCCTGGCACACGTGAGGCACTGGGTTGGATCCTCAGTACCACATAAAAATAAAATAAAGATATTCTGTCCGCCTACAACTAAAAAATAAATGTTTAAAAAAAATTAAATCAGATCAAGTTAGAAAATTCTTTCAAAGTTTATCATAGAAAAGAACAATTTGAGAACAGAGACTTCAAAGTCCACCTTAATGAGATACCCCTCTAGCAGCACAGTTTATAAAGCATGAAGGAGGATGTATTTTGACCTTTTTCTTGATTGGCTGTTACACATTAACATTGTTTTTACAGCAAGTAGAGGTGTTTAAGTTGCTTTGTCTATAACTGATTCCTTTAATTTTTTTCCCCTCAATTCTGGGGATTTAACCCAGGGACCCTCTACCACTAAACTAAATCCCTAACCCTTTTTATTTTTTATTGTGAAACAGGGTCTTGCTAAATCACCCAGGCTGGTCTTGAATTCACAGTCCTCCTATATCAACCTCTGGGATTTTAGACATGAACCTACACCACCCTGGCTCTAATCTGCTTTAGGTTTTCCAGTGACTAGTCCCCAACCAGTTGCCAGCCTTCAGTGGTCAACTCACTAACATACATACATATATATCACATTGGAAATTCCAGGTATTTTAGGAGTTACATGCCAGGAAACAGGACAAAGACCAAGTATATATTTCACCAAAATATCACAGGGCTGGGGATATAGGGCTCAGTTGATAGAGTGCTTGGCTTGCATGCATAAGGCCCTAGATTCAATGCCCAGCACCACTAAAAAAATAAAAAATAAAAGCCCCACAGATATTTCTAAACTGTGGCCTCTGTTTTTATTTTTCTTTAACATTCCTAACAACTGGGAAGTCTGGCTTTGTATGTAGTTTACTCTTTTATATTTTTTGGCTGGTGTGTGCTTCATCAGCTTTTTTTGCTGCTGTGACTAGAAGATCTAACCAGAGCAATTTCAAGAGGAAAAGTTTGAGGGCTCCCGGTTTCTGAGGTCTTAGTTCATAGAAGGCCGGCTGCATTCCTCCGGGCTTGAGGTGAGGCCGAACATCATGGCAAAAGAGTGTGGCAGAAGAAAACTGCTCACTTGGTGAGATCAAGAAGCAGAGAGGGGCTGGGATTGTAGCTCAGTGGTAGAGTACTTGCCTCACATGCATGAGGCACTGGGTTTAATCCTCAGCATCACATATAAATAAATAAAGATCCATCAACAACTAATAAAAATATTTTTTAAAAAAAGTCACAATGGGGGTTGGGATTGTGGCTCAGTGGTAGAGCGCTTGCCTCGCATGTGTGAGGCACTGGGTTCGATCCTCAGCACCACATAAAAATAAATAAATAAAGATATTTGTGTCCAGAAAAAAAGAGGAAGAAGCAGAGAGAAGCCAGGCACGGTGCTGTAATCCCAGCACTTTGGGAGGCTGAGACAGGAGGATTGCGAGTTCAAAGTCAGCCTCAGCAACAGCAAGGTACTAAACAACTCAGTGAGACCCTGTCTCTACATAAAACACAAAATAGGGCTGGGATGTGGCTCAGTGGTCGAGTGCCCCTGAGTTCAATCCCTGGTACCAAAAAAAAAAAAAAAGGCAGAGAGAGTGACACCTTCCCAATGCTCCACCTCCTCCCCCCACACCCTACCCAGCTTTAGTTATCACTCAGTTAAACCCATCAGGTGATTAATTCACTGATTAGGTTAAAGTTCCTGTAACCCAATCATTTCTTCTCTGAACCTACTTGCATTGTCTTGCACGTAAGCTTTTGGGAGACACCTCACATCCAAACCATAATTGTGTGTTTTCCTTTTCATTGTGACTTTTTTTTATATATATATTTTTTAGTTGTAGATGAACACAGTATGTTTATTTTATTTTTATGTGGTGCTGAGGATCGAACCCAGTGCCTCACACATGCGAGGTAAGCGCTTTACCACTGAGCCACAATCCCAACCCCCATTGTGACTTTTTTTAAAAAATATTTTTATTAGTTGTTGATGGATCTTTATTTGTTTATTTATATGTGATGCTGAGGATTGAACCCAGTGCCTCATGCATGCTAGGCAAGCGCTCTACTACTGAGCCACAATGCCAGCCCTTTGTTGTGACTTTTTGGGGATTGGTGTTCCTCACAATCCATGAAGTACTCTGATTTCTCTCTGTTGCCATTCAGTTTAATAGCTACCATTTTTTAACACTTTCTGGAACATATTTCAGTTATTCTACGAGGAACTTTACAGGCATTGTCTCATTAATCTTTACCACACACTTTGAACTAGACTCTGTTTATCAGAGTTTTCTTCTTTCTTTCTCATTTGGAACAAGGTCTCACTAAATTGCCCAGGCTGGCCTCAAACCTGATATCCTTCCACCTCAGCTTCTCAAGTAGTTGGGATTAACAGGCATGCACCACTGTGCCCAGGTTACAGTTTTCATTAACCATGTATCCATAGTCACAAAGCTGTATAGGAAAGAAAAGGGGATAACACAGAAATTTGCCAATAAATTAGTTACTTATAATTCACTATTTAGTAATTATTTCCTCTTGTTTATCCCTCCAGTCCCATCAGCATTGTGGGTTGGTGGAGGGGGTTGTTGGCGGGGGTTGTTGGTACTGGGGATTGAACCCAGGAGTGCTCTACACACTGAGCTATATCCGCAACCCTTTTTTATTTTTTTATTTAGAAACACGGTCTTACTAAGTTGATAAGTTGCTGAAGCTGACCTGGAACTTCCGATCCTCCTGCCTCAGCCTTGTTTTGTTTTGTTTTGTTTTGTTTTAGTTGTAGGTGGAGTATATGGTGCTGAGGATCGAACCCAGTGCCTCACACGTGCAAGGCAAGTGGTCTGCCACTGAGCTACAGCCCCAGCCCAATCAATCAGTGTTTTTAATATCTGGCTGATGAATAGATATAAACATCAGGATAATACAATGTGAATAAAACCATGTAAACTGGAATGGCACATCTCCCAAGAGTTGCAGGACTAGGTGAAATCCCAAAAGTAATGATAGCAAACTTTCAGCCTCAGTACCATTTAACAAATGGAACAGGGAAATCAACAAGGACATGAGATGATAGGAGCTTGAAAAGCAGGTTTGCATTGCAAAGAATTAAATTCAACCCTTGGCAAACTTGATAAAACTCACCTTTATATGTTGTGAAAATGAGACAGGAAATGAAGTATCAGTATTTGGGGAAATTACACTGAGAGTGGGGACAGTTAATAATTTAATTGTTCTTTGATTATTCTAAGAATTGGCATATAGCTAACATAACCTTTTATTAAATATAGTACTAACTTCATAGTTTTTTTTGTTGTTGTTGTTGTTTTGGTACTGGAGATTGAACTCAGGGGCACTCAACCACTGAGCCACATCCCCAGCCCTATTTTGTGTTTTATGCAGAGACAGGATCTCACTGAGTTGCTTAGCGCCTCGCTGTTGCTGAGGCTGGCTTTGAACTCGCGATCCTCCTGTCTCAGCCTCCCTAAGTGCTGGGATTACAGGCTTGCATCACCGCGCCTGGCTCTAACTTCATAATTTTAATTAAGCTCTCCTCAAATCTTTGCTTCTGTTAATCACTCTGAAATATTTCTGGGGTGTTTTGGGCTACAATTAACATACAAGTTAGCAAGAACTTACAAATTAAATTACAAATTTAATTTGGAAGGTGAACTTCCAAAGGTGATCTTTCATTGGCCCAGGATACTTGCTTGCATGTTTTTATTCTACCATCCTCAAGTCTTAGCTTGCCTTCAGGATGGCTCCCCACATGTCACAAATGCAGAAGACACATGCAGGGTGGTGTGGGGGGTGGTGTGAGGAAAAGTCCTCCTTGGTTTCTTGCAGATTTCCTATCATGCTCCTTTGTCTAGAAGCATGGCCGCCCGGTATCCATGCCCATTCTTAATGGGATTACTTTAATTGGCTTAGAGGAACCCTGAAGTAGTAGCTAAGTGGGGGAGGCAGAATGGCAGTCTGAAGAAAATTGGCTCTTTGTTAGGAAGGAAAAGCAAATAAAAGGATGTTGGGTTGGCAACTAACAGTTCCTTTTACAGCTTTTGACTGAATTCATTTTAAGTAGCACTGATTGTTCTTGGATCAGGTACTTATCACATTTGTCCCTCAGTTCCTGAGGGAGGTTGGTTCCAGGACCCCTCCATTGGACTTCAAAATCACTGGATGTATATCACCTACACAAATTCTCCTATATACTTTAAATCATCTCTAGATTACTTATTAATACCTACCACAACATAAATAGTTGTGATACTATTGTTTAGGAAATAATGAGAAAGGGAGGGACCCACATATATTCGATACAAATGCAATTTTGTGGTGGGGAGGAGGGTGCTGGAGATTCGACCTAAAAGTGCTTTGCCACTGAGGTATCTCCCCAGCCCTTTATATTTATTTATTTTAAAAATTTTGAGACAGGGTCTCACTCAGTTGCTTAGGGCCTCACCTCATTGCTGAGGCTGGCCTTGAACTTGCAATCCTCCATGTCCAGCAGAAATAAAATTTTTCCACAATATTTCCAATCCATGGTTAGTTAAATCTGAGGATATAGAATCCAAGGATATGGAAGGCCAATTGTATTCTTAGACCAGTTTTCTACTATCATCATTATTATTTCCATATTTATAGATAAGGAATTGAAGACTTAGAGAAAGTGAAGTGATATCCATGGTTACACAGCTGACAAGTGGAATTAAATTCACATCTTGAACCAGGCATGGTGGCGTTTACCTGTAGTCCCAGATGCTCAGGAACCTGAGACAGGAGGATCACTTGAGCCCACGAGTTTGAGGCCTACCTGGGCAACATTGCAAGAATGTTGGGAGAGGGGGGAAAAAAAAATTCTAGCTACTTGAGGCTGAGACAGAAGGATCACAAGTTCAAAGCCAGCCTGGGCAACTTAGCAAGACCCTGTCTCAAAATGTTTCAAAAAGGGTTGGGGATGCAGTTTAATGGTAGGGTACTCCTGCATTCAACCTTCATTATCATATAAAAAAATCTTTCACATATTCTTATCCCAAAGTCTTGTTCTTAACCCCTTACATCATCTAAAATGGCTTTACTTATTTTCCACCTATTCAACAGGACATGGTGGCACATGCCCATAATCCCAGTGACTCCAGAGGTTAAGAGAGAAGGAACACGACTTCACAGGACCATGTCTCTAAATTAAAAAAAAAAATTTTTAAAGGCTGGGGATATGGTTTAGTGGTAGAGCACCCCTGGAATCAATCCCCAGTACCCTCACCCGCCCTCCCCCCAAAAAAACCTATTTAGTCTTCAAGGTACAATTTATATACAAGGATATTGACCTTACGTAAAATAAATGAAAATCCTTAGTTAATATGTACCAACCCCTATAACCAGAGTTAATCACTCTTTAGTCAGTTATATGTGTATTGTTCATATTATGTAATGGTTTTTTAGCCATTCACTTTTTCCCCCCACTGTGCTGGGGATCAAAACAGCCTCATGCATACCAGGCAAGCAGTTCGTGACTGAGTTATACCCCCAGACCTAACCATTCAGTTATTTTTAACTTTACCAGCCACTTGTGTAATAATCTCTCCTCTCACTAGACTTTGAGAGTAGAGACTATCTAATTTGTCTCTGGAACTTTTAGAATAACTCATGTTCAGTGCATAGTAGAACTCAGGAAATGTTGGAAATTAAAGAGTTTGTCCAAAACTATAGTAACAGTAACTACTAGTGCTAAGACTAGGAGCCAAGCCTCTGAGAGAACTCTACCCCAGTGCTCTTCCCAAAATGCTACTTTTCTTACAGGAGGAACTTGCCATGCCTCACAGTCACTTATTGAACATCCATTCACTATGTTTATAGAGCACCTACTATGTACCAGGTGCAGTGCCAGACACTGGAGGCAAAGTTAGCTCCCTGGAGTCAGTATAGTAGAGAATATAAACCCCTGAAGAGAAGATCGAAGCCAGACGTGGTGGTGCACGCCTATAATCCCAGCACATTGGGAGGCTAAGACAGGAGAATCGCAAGTTCAAAGCCAGCCTCAGCAATGGCAAGGCACTAAGCAACTCAGTGAGACCCTGTCTCTACATAAAACACAAAATAGGGCTGGAGATGTGGCTCAGTGATCAAGTGCCTCTGAGTTCAAAAAAAAAAGTACCTACAAAAAAAAAAGATTAGGTCAAAAGGAATTAAAAACAATTAACTCCTTCCAGATCTTGGTTGTGCGCACTTAGATATGAACAACTTCAACCTAGTATAAATTAAGTTTGAAGTGCATGATGCCAGTGAGGACAGTGTTTAGAGATCTTTAAGGAAGTTATTGAACCTAGCCAATGTGGCAGGGGTCAAGAAGAGGAGGGTAAAAAAGGAAATCCAGGGAAAGGAGAAATATTTTTCAAAGGAAAACAGGCAGTATAATGGTTAACTACTTAGACTGTACACAAGCACACTTAGTCAACTCTCAGGTGCTCAAATATTAGTTGGAGGATTAAATTCTACATTCTCATCTTGAGAACCTCCTTAAGTCTGTTTCTCCCTCTGTAAAATATAGATAGTAATAGAGCCCCTTTCCTAGTATAAAATGATACAGATTAAATATGGGGCTGGGGCTCAGTGGCAGAGCGCTTGCTTAGCACAGGTGAAGCACTAGGTTCGATCATTAGCACCACATACAAAAAAATAAGCAAATAAAATAAAAGCATGCTGCCCATGGACAACTACAAAGATTTTTTTTTTTTTAAGGGCTAAATATAGCCTGGCATGTAACAAATCCTCAGTAAATGTAGCAATGGTAAGGGGAAGACTTATTAACAAGCCAGGCATGGTGGTACATGCCTGTAATTCCAACAATTTGGGAAGCTGAGGCGGGAGGATCACATGTTTAAGACCAGCCTTGGTGGGCTGGGATTGTAGCTCAGCGGTAGAGCGCTTGCCTCACATGCGTGAGGCCCTGGGTTCGATCCTCAGCACCACATACAAAGCAATAAAATAAAGACGTTGTGTCCATCTACAACTAAAAAGAAAAATAAAAAAAAGACCAGCCTTGGCAATTTAACAAGATCATTTCAAAAAAGTAGGGGTGGGACTGGTAGAGCACTTCTGTGATGTGTGAGGTCCTAGGTTTGCTCCCCAGCATTTAAAAAGAGAGAGAGAGAAGAAAACACATTGGGTATTAGCAAGAATGGATCCAGGAATGAGGGAAAGAGCTTTGTGATTGGTAGTCACCGGTATCTATCTTGGGATTAGCTCCACAAATGTTCACTAAATGCACATAATGTCAATATAAGTTTTTTGCAGTGCTGGGATGGAACCCAGGTCCTCACACATACTTAGGCACTCTACCACCGAGGTACGCTCCCAGGCCAGTCAATATAGCTTGATGAGCTAGAATAGGCCAAGATGTTGAGCCAGCAGAACGGTAGAGGCCAATTTGAGTACTTGATAAGAGCCTTCCTAGAAAAGATGATGGTTCTACACAGTCCTGAAAGATGAGTAAGCTTTGAGATGAAGAAGTAGAAGGTCATTTCAGACAAATTTACAAATATGAGGAAAGTCCCAGAAGTGAAACACCTCACAGTGAACACAAGAAGTTGTGGGCAATTAGACAGGAAAAACAAGGCAAGAGGGTGGAAAACAGGACGAGGCCACACAGTGGCCTCCTCTCACTGGCCTTGCCATTGTACTGGACTGCTCCAGCCCTTCCTGGCCCAGATCTGGAGAAGGCGCCACCCCTGCACTGTGCACATCACAGGTGCTGACATTCCCAGCCCAAGCCCCTCCACCCTGTTCTTATAGCACTGATATATCCTGTTTTCCTAAATTTGCCCTGTAGGGTGGGCAAACAGGACCAGCTGGATTAGTGTTTGGAAATGTGTAGGTGGGGCCCCTAGGCGGTGCCATGTGATGTCAGCAGCTGAGATATTTTTCTCTGGCTTTTAGGCTGGGTCCCTCCTTGGGGAGGCAGGGGTGTGACCCATCCCACACACTGGTGGTCCATTATTCATCCATCTAGTATGCCATTGATAGGTATCCACTGAAGGAATAGCATTGTGGTAGGTGGTGTGAATACATAACTCAGTCCTGATACTTGAAGACATCCTCATCCTTTTGGAAAGGTACTACACAGAAACCCCACAGAATGTTACAGGGCACGGGAGCTCTGATAACAGCAGCAACTAGCTTTTTTTTTTTTTAACATAAATAAAAAACTGAAGTAGGCTCTGGGCTAATATTTTATCTGTGGCTCATTTAATTTTAATGATAACCCTAATGAGATCATCTCATTTTTTTAATTTGTTTGTTTATTTATTTATTTGCAGTATTGAGGATTGAACCCAAGCCTTTGCACACCTTAGGTAAAAGCACAACCACTCAGTTATCTCCCCAGCTCTCCTGCCTTCTCTTTTATTAAAATTTGTTTTATTTGTCGATGGATCTTTATTTTATTTATTTATATGTAGTGCTGAGAATCGAACCCAGTGCCTCACACATGCTAGGTAATGCTCTACCACTGAGCCACTACCCCAGCCCCCACCCTCCTCATTTTAGAATTTTTTAAAAATATTTTTTTAGTTGTAGATGGATACAATACCTTTATTTTATTTATTTTTGTGTGGTGCTGAGGATTGAACCCAGTGCCTCATACATGCCAGGCAAGTGTTCTACTACTGAGCCACAGCCACAGCCCTTATTTTAAATTTTTGATTGTGATACAGGGTCTCACTAAGTTGCCCAGACTGGCCTTGAACTTGCAATCCTCCTGCCTCAGGCTTCTGGGTAACTGGCATTGCAGGTATGCAACACCCGCCTGGCTGAGATTATCTCATTGTACCATGAGCAAATCACCCAGAGACATGAAATGACTTGCTCAGGTTAAGCAGCTTCTGAGTGGCAGAACTGGTATTCAAATCCAGGCTGTTGGCCTCTCCTGTCCCCCTTGTCTCACTATTAGGCATACTTCCATACAGAGAATCTGCCAGGCTTTTAGAATTGATGATTTGAATTCAGAACTGAGCAATTAATGGAGCTGGGGCTGTAGCTCAGTGGTGGAGCACTTGCCTAGCATGCCTGAGGCACTGGGTTCGATCCTTAGCACCACATATAAATAATAAATGAATAAAATAAAGATCCATCAACAACTAAAAAATATATATATATTAAAAAACCTTTAAAAAAAAAAGAACTGAGCAATTAATGTGGCTTGATGGCATCCACAAAGGCTTCACCAACAAGGTGGGATCTGGTTGAACCCTGAAGCATGGGTTGAATGGGAATAGGAAGAGAGGAAGGACCAGGCACCGTGGCACATGTCTGCAATCCCAGGCTGAGGCAGGAAGATCTCAAGTTCAAGGTCTGCCTCAGCAATTTAGCAAGACTGTGTCTCAAAATAAAAGAAAAAAGGGGCCAGGGATATTATAGCTCAGTGGTACAGAGCTTGCCTGGCATGTGCAAGGCCTTGGGTTCAATGCCTAGTACTGAAAGTGAGAGAAAACAGATATTCAATTTAATTACCACTTTCCTTTGAATCATCACTTTCAGCCTAAAATGCCAAAGCTAGAAGGGACCCTAAAGAGCTGAGCGCAGTGGCGCAACCCTATGATTCCAGAGATTTGGGAGCTAAGGAGGGTTGTGGATGGGCTGGGGTTGTGGCTCAGTGGTAGAGCACTTGCCTCATGTGTATGAGGCACTGGGTTTGATTCTCAGCACCACATATACATAAATGAATACAATAAAGGTCCCTCAACAACTTAAAAAAAATTTTTTTTTTTAAAGAGGGTTGTGGATGTAGCTCAGTGGTAAAGAGCCCCTGGGTTAAACCCCTAGTATCAAGAAAAGAGGAAGGGACCCTAAAGCTCAGCGAACCCGGTGGTTATCAAACTTTCTTAGAGGGCTGGGGTATAGCGCAGCAATAGTAGAGTTCATGCTTACCATTCATGAGGCCCTAGATTCAATTCCCATCCCTCTCTCTCTCTCTCTCTCTCACAAATTAGGGTGTGGATATTTTTCTTTAAATGAAAGATGAGCAGAGCTGTTCCTTCTTTGAGGGGAAACCCAGATATACCCTGTCCCCTGAGGGCCCTGAAGGTCTAATCTAGTCTAGTTTCTTTTGAACTTTACTTTTATCCTTACTTTCTGGAGAAGGAGAAGGCAGTAGCACCCAGAGGAAAAAAAAACAAAGGGGACACTTTAAATAGAGAGCAACCAGCCCGGCATCCTGCTGCTGCTGCTTGTCTTTTTTCCCTTATATACTGCCTCCGACTCAACTGTTGACAGTCACAAATGGCAACAGAAAGAGAATGAAAGGAGTTGGGGCTTAGAACTATTGTGGAGGAAATTGAGTGGGGTTATAGTTTGGAGGGTCTTAAAGACAGAGCTAAATACTTTTGAGACTAGAGAGTTTGTGTAAATCTTTTCTTTTTAGTACCCGGGATTGAACTCAGGAGCACTTAACCACTGAGCCACATCCCCAGCCCTTTTTTACATTTTATTTAGAGACAAGGTCTCACTGAGTTGCTTAGGGCCTTGCTAAGTTGCTGAGGCTGGCTTTAAACTCACAATCCTCCTGCCTCAGCCTCCCAAGCCACTGAGATTACAGGCGTGCGCCATTGCGCCCAGCTGCTGCTTTCCGTTCCACACTACGCTGTGGTCTTCAGAAAACATCAGCCTGTATAAATCCCTACAGGGCCTTAATCATATAAGAGAGAGGGGGTGGTCAGCACCTTTCTCATTGTCACCTCTACCTTCCCTAGATATGTGCAAGTGAAATTTGTCTGTATTCGGACCCAGTCAAACAGGAAGAGAACACGGGAGGCGGACATGTGCCCAGCATATTTGCTCCTGAGGTACAACGAGAGACTAGATAGACTATTTATCAGTGAACTTAACACCCACCATGTACACGTTGATTCCAAAACCGCTATTCCTGGAGGAGACACGGATGAAAGGACAGTGTGCCTGCAGAAACTCCAACCTGTGCTGCCCACATTCAAGAAGGACCTTGATAGAACTGAGAAGTCCCCAGTAGAACCATCGTTTTGCCTAAATGAGGTACAAGTGCCCTCAAAGCCAGCGCAGGAGGGCCTCACTCCTTCTGATCTGGCTAAGATAGCAAAAGTGATGAAGAACTTCCTTGCAGTAGACGAGGGCTCCATGGCTTCCTTCAGTGTGGGCACCAGCCAAGACTTGGACCGGCTGAGCTTCCAGAGCAGCAAAATGAGTGACCTGTTCATCCGCTTCCCAGAGAATCTCTTGCTGCACCGGGTAGAGAACACCCAGGGCCACATCCTCTATGCTTTCTTGGTAGAGAACAAAGAACGAGAAGGTCGAGTGGTCCACTTTGCTGTGCTCAAGACTGAGACAGCCACCTCTGTGGCTAAGATGCTGAACATCTTCACAGAGTTTAACTCTGATTGGCCCAAGGTCAAGGTGGTCTTTGTGGACCCTTCCTTCCCTCACCGGACCATTCTGCAGGAGATCTTCCCTACCGCCCGCATCCTTCTTTCCATCTACCACACAACCCGGCTCTTGGAGAAGAAGTTACATCGTAGTTCAGCAAATCCATCCTTTAAAAGGCTCATGAAGGAAGCCCTGCGGGAGGCTGTGTTTGTCACTTCTGAAGCCAGCCTTAAAAATCTCTGTCAGTTGTCCCAAGCCTTGCTAGATGAGGATCTCTTCAGCTTCCTACAGACTCACTGGTTCTCCTGTGAACTGCTATGGTACATGCATGTAAGGAAGGGCCTACATGCGTGTAATACCTACATGGACAGCCTAGACATTGTCACCAGCAAGGTGTCAAGCCTCTTTCGGGAACAGCAATCCCTGCTGGACTGCATCCTCCGCTTTGTGGATTACATAGACTTCTTCAATACCAAGGGCTTGAAGAACTTACCCACAGGTCCTCCCAAGTTAAAGAGAACCCGGCCTCCAAGCATGCCACCAAAGGCCAAGAAGCCTTTTGGAATCTGTGGAGGGAGCCTCAATAGGCTCCCTGTGGAAGAAACAAAGCCAGACTCACAGCAAGTTCAGTTGCAGCAACAGCCCCAGGTGCAGCCCTCCCTGGATGGCATGCTAGACACCTTGAACCAAAGTGGCTCTGAACTAGCCTACAAGCTGTGCCACAACGAGTGGGAGGTGGTACAGAATTCCACCCATTTGGTAGACATGGCCGGATCCGCGGTGGATGTTAAGCTGCTAGAGGACTCTCACCAAGTTAGCAAAGATGGCTGTAGCTGCAGCTGTTCCTTTCAACAATGGTACCACCTGCCTTGCCGGCACATCTTGGCCCTGCTGCATACCAGCCAGCAACCTGTAGGCGAAGCCATGGTGTGCAGACGGTGGCAGAAGAAGTACCAGCACCTCTTGGGGCCCAATGGGGAGCTCCAGGACCGTAGTGTGATCCCACACACAGACCAGCCTGAAAAGCAAAGTCGGAACGATATGATTCAGGACCTAAGCAGAGAGCTAGCAAACCTGCTAATGCAGACTGAGGGGCCAGAGCTGGAAGAACGCTATTCTACCCTGCGCAAGATTGTGGACATCTGGGCTGACCCCTGTCAGCCTCCTGAGTCCATTCAGCAGCCAGGAGACTTCACAGATGTAGGCTGCCTCCCTTTCCTCTGGGGAAAACATGAAGAAGGAGCGGGACTCCCTCCTGCTGAAGCCACAGTTCAGGATTGAATCACTTGCACTGGCACAACTGGACCAAACCCCTCTCCTAAGAAGTTTGAGAGTTCAGAGTGGGCAGGTCATGATAGGCGTCAGAGTTTTGACCAATGTCTTCCTTGGTAAGGCTAGAAAGGTTATTTAAAAAATATACATAGGAGAGGGACTCCACTGTGAATCTGCCCCTTTTCAGCCCTCCGGTTGGCATTCCATGGGCACTTCATTCATTGTTCAAGGCCAAAGTTATCTCCATACTGAAAGGTCACCTCTCTTTCTCCCCAGACCCTTGAGATGAGAAGTCTTCTCCCTACAGGAATGAACCCCTATCCCAGGATAGGGTGAGACAAAATGAGCCTGGTAAAAAGGGCCTATTTTCAGGAACAAAGAGAAGGAGGGTGACCCTTGATTGTTGCTGCTCTTTATGAAGAATCTGTTATTTGTACCTATTTTTATTCCTGTTAAATAAAGTTGTTTTTTAAAAAAATAAAAAATTAGGGGAAATGTGTTGCGCTTGATCAGGCAAGGAAGGACAACTGCATGGCAGGACTCCTGACTTTACCTCAGGAATTGGGCACTCTCAGGGGTGGGTTTATTATTTTTAGTTTGTATCAAAGGGACTGAACACAGGACCTTGCGCATGCCAGGCAAGCCTTCTGCTACTGAGCTACATTCCAACTTCAGATGGATTCTTAATTGTTAAAGGAAATCGAGTATTGTCTAATGGGGTTGTGGAGCCAAATAAAACCTACTACCATACATTCAGAGTTAGCAATCCACTATTTACTTTGCCCTTTTCCTACCAACTTCAGCATTGCCTTATATTCCTTTTTTTTTTTTTTTTTTTTTTTGCTACCAGGGATTGAAATTAAGGGCATTCCACCACTAAGCCACATCCCCAGCCCTATTTTGTATTTTATTTGTTTGCTTGTTTATTTATTGGTACTGGAGATTGAACTCGGGCACTCAACCACTGAGCCACATCCCCAGCCCTATTTTGTGTTTTATGTAGAGACAGGGTCTCACTGAGTTGCTCAGCACCTTACCATTGCTGAGGCTGGCTTTGAACTTGCAATTCTCCTGTCTCAGCCTCCCTAAGTGCTGGGATTACAGGCTTGTGCCACCGCGCCCGGCTTTTTTTTTTTTTTTTACTTATTTTTATGTGGCGCTGAGGGTCGAACCCAGTGCCTCACACATGCGAGGCAAGTGGTCTACCAACTGAGCTGCAGCCCCAGCCCTTGTGTTTTATTTAGAGACAGGGTCTCACCGAGTTGTTTAGCACCTCGCTGTTGTTGATGCTGGATTTGAACTCATGATCCTCCTGTCTCAGCCTCCCCAGCCGGCTGGGATTACAGGCCCGCTCGGCTTGCCTTATATTCTTGTAGGAGGAAGCCAAATAGACTAGAAGAGAAGAAATCTGAATCCTAGATTCGACTGCCAGCAGCTTGCTGGGGGACGTGAGCAAGTCCATAATTTCTTTTAACTTAGCTCATCTGTAAAAATGAATATGTTAGCCTGTTTCGGTCCAGGATTTCCCCTCTAGATCTATATAAACATTTTTGATGCGGTAATAAGTGTAAGGTTCGCTCCGAACCGGACACAACACGCTCCACATAGCCAAGGGATCTTTATTCATGGGGGTCAGTGCAAGAGAGAGAGAGAGAGGCAGGCAGGGGGTGCTGGACATGGGATTTATAGGGCCCGCAGTAAACGCGTCAGGGACCGTGGATTGGTCATTTCAAGTCAGTGCCTCATGAGGATTGGTGATCTTGGTTGTGAGCATCCCTGAGACAGTTGAAGTTTAATTTGGGAGGTTGGGCTTCGTTAGCTTGGGCGGGAAACTGGCTGGGGCAGGGACTGCAGTAGGCTTGGGGGGGAGGGGGCTGTTTCTACCTTACAGTAAGTTCAACACCGACTTTTGGTGTTGCTAGTTGGTGACCTCCATTGTCTAAAGCCCGGTAGTCATTCATTTTTCTAAGATTGTCTTCAGGGGAACTGCAGATGAACGATGGAAATCTGTCAGCACTTGAATAAGTTCACTGGGACCTTAAGTCACAGTGCCAACAGCACCCTTCTGTATCTGTTGTGAAAATCCTGGATGGAATAAGGTGGACAACGCCAATGGGGAACTTCCTGACCCCTGACGAAGAGGCAGAATTTGAGAACAGGGCTTCACTTTCCCCGGTAGGGTACGCACTACTAAATTTGCTGGGACTTTGGAGTTTGGCGACACACACACACACACACACACACACAAGATTTCTGTAAAGCGCAGCTATTTAATTTCATTTTCATTTTTGGCCTTTGAGGAAGTTTCCACAATAGATGCCCTGCCAGGAATCCAGCCTGAAGGGAGGCTCCAGAGTTCCGACCTCCGGGCTCAAATGCGAGCGTCCTCCCTTAGGATTTCATTGGTTACTGCCAGCCGAGCCCCTCGTAACCCTGGTAACAGTACCCGCCCTCGAAATTTCCGGGCTGCGATTGGCCCGAGGCACCAAAGACCGAAAGCCGAGCTCCTCAGGTCATTGGCCTGAGTCACCGTGAAGCTGGCGCCGTGGTTGGCGCGCTTAGAGCTCAATCAGAGGCAGGGTCAACTCGTGGAAATGGCGACCGAGCCAGCCTGTGGGGGAGTGCTTTCTGGGCGAGTGGAGGTGTGAAGCACTTGGTCGCCACGGGTGGCCATCGCCCAGCTCCCGAAGGGTAGGAGGCTGACTTCAGCTCTGCTGGATTTCGAACGCCAACGTCAGACATCCCCATCCCCCGCCCGGGTTAGAGGTGAGAGGTCAAAGCCCACGTGGACCCTGTGGGAAATCGTCAGAATCTCGAGCCAAAGACTTGGCTCCCATCTGCTAACAGTAACGGCTAGTAAATCACTTAATAACTTTGAACCTCAATTTCTCAACTGTAAAATGGGGGTAATAACCCTTTGGGGAACCAACTAGAGGATAGTTTCTTGTTGCAATACTGGGGATTGAGCCTAGGGTCTCACGCATGCCAGGCAAACGTTCTACCACTGAGCTCACTCCCAGCCCCTTTTTGGGTTTTGGGACAGGGTCTCACTAAATTGTCCAGGCTGCCCTTGAACTTGTGATACTCCTGCTTCAGCCTCCCAAGTAGCTGGGGTTACAGGCATTTCCACCATGCCCAATTTAGAGGAAGTATTTGAACAACAAGCATTGCTTATGTAGAAGCAGGAGCACATTTGTTAACCCCATTTTATGGTGGAAGGGATTGTGTCTCAAAGGTGATTACTGACTTGTCCCAGCAAGTCTGAGCCACTTATATTTATATGTACCAGGACCAGAAGAAAGAATGGATGCCAAGTAGTACTTTGCAAATATAAAGGCTATACAAATATTTAGAATGCTATTAAAATAAATTTTTTTTAAAAAACCCAAAGACTATATGCAGCTTCAGCTTTCACAACTGTTTACATCCCCTAGAAGCATATGTCTTTCTAGCTAGCTTCTTGGTGAGGTCTCATCTCCAGTGTCATCTTCCTTCCCTCCAGAGAAACCTTCCCCAACTCATTCTCCATCCCGGTACTTAGTTTTATGGTGTCTGTAACCCTCATTATCTGAGATGTTCTTGTTTGTTTACTTACAGTGATGACACATAGTAAATTTTCAATAAATATTATCTAGATGAATAATTGAGCCAGGTCCCTACTGTCTCCTTATACCTCTGCTCCTTTCCATAGGCACATCTTTGGAACAAGATCTGGAAACTACAGTTAAGCCTCAAGCCTTGAGTTACTGGAAGCTTGAACCTGCAGAGAAAGTATTTTGACCTGGACATTTAGACATTTCCCATCTTCCCAATGGCCCTAACAATGCTGAATGGGCTTCTGATTCAGGACTCAAGCCCACCTGTGCTGCTGCACCAGGTTAGCAAGGCTCCCCAGCTAGATACCTTCAACTACCAGAGCTGCTTTATGCAAGATGTTTTTGCCCATTTCCCTGAGATCTTATTTATCCACCGGACCTATAACCCAAGAGGCAGGGTGTTGTACACCTTCCTGGTGGATGGACCTCGAGTGCAGCTGGAGGGTCCTCTAGCTCGGGCAGTCTACTTTGCCATCCCTGCCAAGGAGGATGCTGAAGGCCTCGCCCAGATGTTCCAGGTGTTCAAGAAGTTTAACCCAGCATGGGAGAGAGTCTGTACCATCCTGGTGGATCCCCACTTCCTCCCACTGCCCACCCTCGCCATGGAGTTCCCCACAGCTGAGGTCTTGCTGTCAGCCTTCCACATTTGCAAGTTCCTCCAGGGCAAGTTCTATCAGCTGTCCCTTGATCAGCCTATGGAGAGGGTGCTCCTGACCTCCCTGCAGAGCACCATGTGCTCAGCCACAGCAGGCAACCTGAGGAGGTTGTATACACTCCTGAGCAACTGCATCCCTCCAGCCCGGCTGCCGGAGCTCCACTCACACTGGCTGCTCAACGACCGCATCTGGCTGGCACACCGCTGGAGAAGCCGAGCTGAGAGCAGCCGCTACTTCCAGACCCTTGAGGTCACCACCCGCATCCTCAGTCAGTTCTTTGGCACCACCCCATCTGAGAAACAAGGCATGGCCTCTCTGTTCCGATACATGCAGCAGAACCCAGGAGATAAGCCAAGCTTCAACCTGGGCCTGAATCCCCAGAAGAATCATACCCGCTCCGAAGCCAGCCCTGACAGCCCCAAAGTAGAGCAGTTGGTAGAAGCTCGCATTCAGCACTCCCTCAATGCCATCTGCACAGGGCCAGCAGCCCAGCTCTGCCTGGGTGAGCTTGCTGTGGTCCAGAAATCCATGCACCTCATTGGCTGTGGCTCAGAAAAGATGAACATACAAATCCTAGAGGACACCCACAAGGTGCGGCCTAAGCCCCCTGCCAGCTGTAGCTGCTACTTTAACCAGGCCTTCCACCTGCCCTGCCGCCACATCCTAGCCATGCTCAGTGCCCGCCGCCAGGTGCTCCAACCGGACATGCTGCCAGCTCAGTGGACAGCAAGCTCTGCCACCAGTTTAGACAGCATCCTAGGCAGCAAGTGGAATGAGACCCTGGATAAGCACCTGGCAGTGACTCTTCTAACTGAGGAGGTGGGTCAGCTCTTACAGCACTGCAGCAAGGAGGAGTTTGAGCGGCGGTACAGCACCCTACGGGAGCTGGCTGACAGCTGGATTGGCCCCTACGAGCAGGTGCAGCTCTGATCACTCCTGATGCCCCCAAATGCTCATGTACCATGTATACACTCACGTACTCCCCTACGTACACAACCCCACCCTCATGTCCATGGTCCCTCCTTCCAAAATGAGGACGAGAGTCTTCTTTACCACAGCCTGCTACCTAGAATGTGTGTTTAAGAATGACTCTTTAAGACAGGAGTCAAAATCTTTTCTGTAAAGGGCCCAAGAGTAAATATTTTAGACTTAGATGGTCATATACAGTGGCTGTTATATATTCTTGGTTTTGTTTTAACAACCTTTTCATAAAGTAAAAATAATTCTTAGCTCAAACATCTTACAAAAACAGGCGACCCCTGGTCTAAGACAAGACATTGAGTTTGAGAAGCAGGGTGTGATAACAGCTGCCCCAGTCATGAGATCACTTACCTGACCCACACCCCATGAGTGAGCTGGCCCAGGAGCTTCCCACAGGGGAAGAGGCTGCTCAGGGAAGTGGCTGAGCCAGGTTCCCAGCATTTTTTCTCCTGGCTCCATCTGGGGATCAATAAAGTTAAATGTTGCAAATTCCAATACTTTTGTCTAGTTTTTTGTTTTATAGCTGGCAGTTTAGGATATATTGTGGAAGAAATTGAATTTAGAGTTGGAATGTGATACCACATGTGAATCCAGGTTTTTCCCTGCCCTTTTCTTTTTTTGGCAATACCGTGGATTGAACCCAGGAGTTTGCTCTACCACTGAGCTACATTCTCGCCCTTTTTTTTTTTTTTTTTTTTTTTTTTGACACGGTCTCACTAAGTTGCCTGAGTTTCTGAGTAGCTGGGATTACAGGCATATACCACTGCATTAGGCTCAGCCCTACCTTATCTTTAAGGCATGGTCATCTCTTACTAGCTATGGGACTCAGGACAGGTCAACTCTCTGAACTCAATTTGTAAAAATGGGCATCTTCACAGGGTTGGTGAGATTAAAGAAGAGTGTGCTTCTGCTCATCCAGATGCCTAGTGGTGCTCAACCAAGTGTTCAGTTTCCTTGCTTGCTGGTGACCCGTTCCATCACCTGCCTTCAAGAGGCCGGAAAATTTAAGGCAAGAGGAAATTTCACATTGCTAGGACTTTACAAGAAACTTTGATCAAGCTGGGTGTGGTGTTACACACCTGTAATCCCAGCTACTCAAGAGGCTGAGGCAGGATTGCAAGTTTAATGCCAGCCTGGGCAATTTAGGGAGATAATCCTTACTATCACAAAAAGAAAAAAAAAAAGGAAATTTTGATCAAATTCTCAGTATAGGAGCCTCCACTCTCAAAGCAGGATCACCGCCTTAGGTAATTTCAATTATATCGTCTGATCAGACCTACCTCTTGTCTTAGTGGCTGCAAGAGAAACTTCTTGGGGACTGGACCCTAATGAACTAGAATTTGTCAGTGGCCCAACCTACCCCTGCCATACCCCTCGCCAACCCTGTACCCAAAAACCATACAGAGAAGCCACCCTATGTGTCTGGTGCTATTTCATCCAGCTACAAGCAGGAGCCAGGAGGCTGGCCCCTCCTGGATCTCAGTAGGGGCATCTGCCCAGAGGCTGCATGGCCATGCACTTGCTCCCACCGCGTTCCCTCCACAGCTCCCTCGGGCTCTGGATGGGCCATCATGAAAGCTTGAGCTGCCCGGATCAGGTCCTCTTCCCGCAGGCCTGGGACAGGCACGGTGGGGATGCCGGCGATCATCATAGCCAGGGTAAGGATGCAGATGTCAGGCTGGGAGCTGGCCTCCTTCCCCCCTGCCTCAGAGGGCACTGGCAGAACCCCTGGTGACAGCCCGCACAGCAGCAGGGGCCCAGGCCTGCTGGGGCCACTCAGGTGGGCAGCTCTGCTTCTGGAGCAGCCATTCTCCCAGCCCAAGCTCTCTGGTTGCCTCACGTTGGGGAATTTGTGGCAATATCGGCTGTACTCCTTCCTCCGTGGTATCTCCCAGCTAGCACCCCCAGAGCAGACCCTGGCTTCGGGCACTGCCAGCGTGGGGCCCCAGGCTTGGGCAGCAGGTACCACCTGCTCGGCTTTCTGGCTCAGTGGGCCTAATCCACCAGAGGCCACCACCACTGGCTCTGCAGGACTATAGAGGCCAAGGGACGAACCCGGAGAAGCAGCCCCACCTGCAGAGACAGGAATGAGATGGAATGTTATTCTTGGTCTCTAAAGAAGAGGCCCTGAGGGGCAGGGCTTAGGAGCAGAAGCAATTCAAACCAGCCCAAGAGGACTGTCTAGAGGTTAGGCATTAAGCGTTACCCACATCCATACCCCCACTTCCCAACACAGAGCAGATGATGGAGCAGTGTTTGTTGAATGACTAAGTGAGCAAGTGGGTAGTTAGTAATTGGCAAGGACTTTTGGAATGGATTTTTTTCTAAGAATTGACTCCAGGGCCAGCCCCCAAATGCCCAGCAGAACCTCCACCTCCCTGGAACCAGGAGGCAACTTCACATGGAAAGTTGCTTTGCCTCCTCCAGTTCCATTAGACCCCTCTCACCTTGGCTAGAAGGCAGAAGACCTGGATGAGTCTGAGGAGACATGAAGTAGGACATGGCTTCCCCAAAGCCCCTGTTTGTGAGGGAATAGTCATATGCCTCCTGTCCTACCCTCTCCACCCTTCTAGAATGTCACCTCATAGTCCCTCCCCTTTACACCTGGAACCTATCTCACAGCATTGACCTGTTCATTCTAGAACCTGTATATAACAATGGGATGGGATTCAAAGAGCCCTGCACCAAGCCTAGGGTGTTCTAGGTTCTTGCCCTTACCTTGGGCAAGTCACCTGGACAGTTTTGTTCCTCAATATCCTCATCTGTAACATGGGGGTGATTACTGTCCCTACCAGGTGTTGTGAGGATGAGGTAGGACCATCTGTATGGAACCAGATAATCAGAGATACAAGGAGAGTCCACTGTTTTGTGTTCTGTAGTGTCAGACAGGAGTGTTCTTCAATCATTTGCTATTTGACCTTGAACAAATGCATTATCATCTTTGGGCCTCAGTTTCCCTTCTGCAAAATGAAATAGTTGGTGTAGGGCACTGGATCTCAGTCCAGGCGGCACATTAGAATCTCTTTGGCACTTTGAGAAATTGTGATGGCCAGCTCATCCCAGACCAATTAAATCAGAATCCCAGAGGCAGACCCCAATATTGGTATCTTTAAGTTCCTCAAGCAATTATAATATGCACCAAAATTGAAACCTGTTCTAGGGAGGTGTTTCTCAACACTGGTTGTCCATTATACTTCCTAGAGGGCTTTTTTAAAAATTTTTTTAGTTGTAGATGGACATAACATCTTCATTTTATTTACTCATTGTTATGTGGTGCTGAGGATCAAACCCAGTGACTCCCGCATGCAAGGCAAGTGCTCTACCATGGAGCTACAATCCCAGCCTCCCTAGAGGGCTTTTTAAAAATACAGTCGCCAGACCTGTACACATTGAAGGAAAATTTCCAGAAAGCTGGAGCATCAGCACTCCTTAAGTATCCCAGTTAACTCAAATAAGTGATCAGCCTAGGAACCCCTTGTCTAGGTGACATCTAAAATGTTCTCTCTTGCTCTGACCTGATTTGCAGTAATTCTAGAAGTGCCTCTCACTGGCTGCAGAGGCAAGGAAACCCTCCAATGATCAGAATGTCAGCATCGGCTGTTTATTTCTGGTCCTGGTTGGCAGCAGTGTGACCAGCTTCAGACCAGCCACAGGTCTGGGGCCAGGTTGTGCTCCTGTGGACCCTCGGGGTGGCTGCAGACCTTCACTCATACTTGCAGAAATCCTTAAGCCCTTTGGGCAGATGGAGTCCATCAATGGCCAACCGGTGCACCACGCTCCTCTGGATCACTAGGCGGCAGAGAGTCTGCAGTGATGGCACTGTGGAAAGAAGGCTATCAAAGGCAAATGAAACTGAAGGGTGGGTCTAAGGCTAGACCCAAAAGACCTAGGTTTTAGTTGGTTCTCATTTTGTTATCCACTTGGGCAACTCCCTTCTGCTGTCAGGCTCAACCTACTTCACAGCTGCTCATATGGCTGAAATAAATACCACTTCCTGCCAGGCATGGTGGCCAATGCCTACAATCCCAGCACTTGGGAGGCTGAGGCAGGAGGAGTGCAAATTTGAAGCCAGCCTCAGCAATCTAGCGAGACCTTAAGCAATTTAGCAAAGCCCTGTCTCAAAATAAAAGTTAAATGGGCTGGGGATGTGGCTCAGTGCTTAAGCACCCCTGGTTTCAATCCCCAATAAATAAGTAAATAATTAAACCACTTCCTGAAGACTTAAAATACTGTAGCCCTGCTTCTATTATAACATAGCACAAGCTCTTCTCCCTTCAGTTAGCAGCTTTTGTGGGTACGGTAGTGTCTGATTTGCCCATACAACCACAGCTCCCAGTGCCGGTTCTAGTTCCCTGAATCCATGAGATGGGATCAGAGATAAAAAGTTTGATAGGGCTGTAAGGAACTGGAACTGGATCTCAAAATTAAAGAGCTCTTGATTTGAAGTCTATGATGCTTCTAAACTGATAGGATTAAATCTATCAGCATTTTTTCTAAGTTAATACTGAAAACATGGTAAAAACTAAAAGGGACCTGCAGGGCATCTTAACCATATCAGCTGGGATGGGCAGACTGAGGCCCATGGCCAAGGGGTGACTGGTGCAAAACTACAGGCAGAGGTGCAATTCCAAGCCGCATCCTTCCCATTTTTGTTATTGTTGCTGCTGTTTTATGGTACTGGGAATTGAACCCAGGGATGCTTTACCACTAAACTACATCTCCAGCCCTTTTTAAAAATTTATTTAAGCCCGGCGTGGTGGTGCACGCCTGTAATCACAGCACTTTGGGAGGCTGAGACAGGAGGATCGTGAGTTCAAAATCAGCCTCAGCAATGGCGAGGCACTAAGCAACTCAGTGAGACCCTGTCTCTACATAAAACACAAAATAGGGCTGGGGATGTGGCTCAGTGGTCGAGTGCCCCTGAGTTCAATCCCTGGTACCAAAAAAAAATTATTTAGAGACAGGCTAAACTTGAACTTGTGATATTCCTGCCTCAGCCTCCAGAGCCCAGATTATAGACTTCACCGCTCCAGATTTCCCTCTTCTCAACTAATGCTAAACAGACCAAGGTCTAGGAACCTGGCTGGGGAGTTCTAGCAGGTGTCTGTCCCCACACTGGGCCAGGAGGGGTCGCTGCTCAGGAGTGAGATACCTACAGCCATACTCGAGTTGAACCAGACGCACACTCTTGGTGGAGGCAAACACGTCCACCACTGCATAGAGGGGCTGGGCAGCGGGCAGCCCCCGAGCGCTGGGGCCCATGTCCTCCCCGTTGACGACGATGTGCATGTCTGCGGTGCCATCCGGGTGCGGGCAGAAGAGAACGCCCACGCGGCTACGGCGAGCAGTTGGAGGCAACACGTTCAGCTCGTAGAGCTGGTCCAAGAGGTGGCTGTAGAGCCCCGGCCGGCTGCGACCCACCAGGCGGTCCCGGGGGATTCGGAACTGCTCAATGCACAGATACGGTTCCACCAGCAGGGCCGGGGGTCGGCTGGGAGCCGCTGCCTCTGCCTCCTGTTGGCCGTTCTGGGGCACGCGGTTGTGGTGGCGCGTGATGGCGAAGACCCAGGTGTGACCAAGGTTGACCAGGTCCGGCAGCGAAAATTCGGGCACGGCTGCCAGACTGGCGGGGTCCAGCGCAGTCAGGCCGAGGCGCAGATGGCCGCACCAGCCCAGCTCCTTCTCCTCGATCTCGACTAGGAATACCTGGCCGGGGGCCAGTGGCTCGCGACTGAAGCACACACCATGGGCGAAGCTCTCCACGCGTGTGGCCTGCGTCCCCGAGGAGTCCAAGCGGATGTTGGCTCCATGCACCCGGTGGAAGCGGGTGGGAGGGAGCTCAGGGCGCGCGGGTCCCCAGGAGGCACCCAACTCCACAGGGTTGGAGGCTGCAGCCATCTCTCGGCCCTGAGGCAGGACAGACGGCGCCCGGGGCTATTTTGGGCAGCAGACTTAGATGGTGATAACTGGGGGACCATGTAAGGCATTTCCCCCCTGGCTCCCCGCCCCGAGGCTCTACTCGGGGGTCCTAGCGCCGCTTGCTCAGGCATCCCGCCTAGAACCCGGGTCCCCAGGGGTTGGGGAACTGGCCGTCCACACCCAGATCATCTGATTGCTGGCGCCCGAACTGTGACCTGCGAGGCTCAGGGACTTTGACCCGACAATTGACCGCTCCCTCCCCTGAGGCCCTCAGAGACCCAAAAGGGGACCTGAGGAAGGCTGACACGTGATGCCAGCTCTCACGTGACTCAGAGTACACATGACTTCCAGTCTCCAGCGCCTCCCGGAGAGCAAGGACGCGGGGAAGCAGAGGTGAAGGGACCCCGGGCCGGAACGGATCCCCTAGCCCAGGGTCGGTGGGCGGCGGAGGATGCTCGGCGGGTGGGGGCTGGGGCCGGGCCGGGCCGGGGCCTCCCCTCGCGGATGCGCTCCAGCTCCTCCCCAGGGACGGCTGCACCCCAGCGCCGAGCAGCGAGCGAGCTGGTAAACAGCAGGCACCCGCCACTTCCTCCCGCAGATGGTCAGAGCCGCGCTGCCGCCGCTGCTCCTGCTGTGGCTGGTGTCCTGGGCGTCCCGAGTCCAGGCAGCCCCCGACCAGGACCAGATTGAGTGCCTCCCCGGACTAGCCAAGCAGCCGTCTTTCCGCCAGTACTCCGGCTACCTCAGAGCCTCGGGCTCCAAGCACTTGCACTACTGGTCTGCGGGCCTCCCTCTCAGAGCGGGTGGGAGGGAGGCTTGCAAAGCCCACCAAGCGGGATGAGGGCCGCACTGGGAAGTTCTGGAGACGACTGAGGCCTCCTGGGAGCGGCAAGGGCAGGAGGGGGCCCTTCACCTGCACCAACTGTCTGACCCCTCCCAGGTTTGTGGAGTCCCAGAAAAATCCAGAGAGCAGCCCAGTAGTGCTTTGGCTCAACGGGGGTCCAGGCTGCAGCTCCCTAGATGGGTTCCTCACAGAGCATGGCCCTTTCCTGGTGAGTGGACAGCTACCTTCTCCTGTAACCCAGGAAAGGGGGAACAAGCTGAGCGCGGTGGCGCACGCCTGTAATCCCAGCACTTTGGGAGGCCGAGACAGGAGAATTGCGAGTTCAAAGCCAGCCTCAGCAATGGCAAGGTGCTAAGCAACTCAGTGAGACCCTGTCTCTACATAAAACACAAAATAGGGCTGGGGATGTGGCTCAGTGGTCCAGTAGCCCTGAGTTCAATCCCCAGTACCAAAAAAAAAAAAAAGAGGGGGACGGGACAGTTCACCAAGGAAAAAGCTGGGGGAGAAAAGGACTTAATGGTCTTCCAAAATTTTTTCCTTCTTCCTGAACCTTGTTCCCCCACCCCCATCTGCATGTTGGCTTACTTAACTATCTGTACTTCCCTGGAGGGGGGGTCCATATGTAAAGGACCTCGTGCACCCTTCCCCTCCACTTAGCTGGTCCTTGGTGCTCATTCCATCTCTTTCCTCCGTAGATCCAGCCAGATGGTGTCACTCTGGAATACAACCCCTATTCATGGAACCTGGTATAGCTGAGCTGTGGGTCCTGTGTGGGTGTCTGGGCATTCAGATGTGGTGGAGACCCCTGTTCAGTTCAGTTCCTCCTCCCATCTAGATTGCCAACGTGTTGTACATTGAGTCCCCAGCCGGGGTGGGCTTCTCCTACTCAGATGACAAGGTTTATGCCACCAATGACACTGAGGTGAGTCTGGTGCCTGCCCACCCCCTCCAGCCTCCCTGGCCTCCAGCTGTGGCATGAGGAGAGGAGACAGAACATGGCCTTCGTATCCATTTCTGGCTCTGTGGTGTGACTGGGGCCAAGTCACTTCCTCTCACACACACAGGGTTGGTTTCATTACCCTTTGATGATCTTTCTAGCTCAAGTGTCAATGCCTCCTCACTCTCTCCATCCTGCCAACCCCAGGTTGCCCAGAGCAATTTTGAAGCCCTGAAAGACTTCTTCCGCCTCTTCCCAGAGTACAAGGACAACAAACTCTTCCTGACAGGCGAGAGCTATGCTGGCATCTACATCCCCACCCTGGCCGTGCTGGTCATGCAGGACCCCAGCATGAACCTTCAGGTACAGGGCAGCTGCAGGAGGGCAGGGAAGCACCTTGTGGCCATAGCCTTGCAGTTTGCAAGGTCAGACTGCCCAGCATCCTCGCCCAGCTTCCCAGCCACCAGTGACCCTATCTCTGCTTGCCTGCCTCCCATGACTGGAAGCTCACCTGTCAGGGTCCCAGCTCTGCCCTGTACCTTAAGTGATCTTCCCCACCCACCTACTCCCAGACCTCCCAGGGGTTCAGCTTCTGGATTGCAAAAGGTCTGGGTGTAGGTCAAGGGAGGCTCCTCATCCTCGCCCTCCAGGTGAGCTGAGCACCTGGGTGTTTTCACAGGGGCTGGCTGTGGGCAACGGACTGTCCTCCTACGAGCAGAATGACAACTCGCTGGTCTATTTCGCCTACTATCACGGCCTTCTGGGGAACAGGTACGGGAGAGGGAGAATTGGGCAACCTAGGGTGGGGCAGGTCATGGGACCTCAGGTTGTTCTCCAACCTGATATCCCGACCCCTGCCCTGGCCTGGGAGCTAGTGGCGACTGGGTTGCCAGAAGAATTTGGTGCTAAATGGTCAAGAGTAGACATGTGAATGTAAAGAATCTAAGGAGGACCATCTGTGTGGCTTGGAGGCAGGTTCTCTGAAGCTCAGTTTGGTGACATATGCCACACCCTGTGACATCTTGCCTAATCCCCTGGGTCAGGTCCTGGTGGGAGGTTACAGGAAGGAGGGCCCCCACCTCTGCCCACAGTGACCTAAGCACTTTCTTTTCCCTCATCTCCTGCAGGCTCTGGTCCTTGCTCCAGACCCACTGCTGTTCCCAGAACAAGTGTAACTTCTACGACAACAAAGACCCAGAATGTGTGACCAATGTGAGGTTCTGCCTCTACTTTGCCTCAGCCCTGACCCCCCCCACTGTCCTGAAAACTGAACCACATCCCCTCCTTGGTGACTCCCTGTCCCCCAAGCACCATTGCTTTTCTGTCCTGCACTTTTGAGCAATGTGCTGTTCTTTGGAACCCCAGTGAGGAAACTGAGGCCAAGAATGTTTGTCACTTGCCTGAAGTCACAAGGCTAGGAAGTAGTGCTAGGATGTGGACCCAGGTCTGGAAGATTCCTTCCACTGAGCCTCAATTTCCCTGTGAAAAGAGATGGGTGAAGGGAGATGACAGGTGATATAGAAACTTGGTAAGGGGCAAGGTCATGGAGGCCCAGGGATCTATGAAGTGTGGTGTTGTATTGTCCCAGCTTCAAGAAGTGTCTCGCATCGTGGGTAACTCTGGCCTCAACATCTACAACCTCTACGCCCCATGTGCTGGGGGGGTACCAGGCCATTTGAGGTAGGTGCTGCTCTGTACCCCGGAGGCCAGCCCCAGCCCACCTGGAGCCCAGCACCCACCCCTTCACTTCACTCGCAGGTATGAGCAGGACACTGTTGTGATCCAGGATTTTGGCAATATCTTCACTCGCTTGCCAAAAAAGCGGACGTGGCACCAGGTGTGCAAGCACTTGGGGCATCTTCCCCATGGGGTGGGGCGGGCAAGGTGGGCACATGAAGACCTGATCCTGTGTCTGTGCCCCACTAGGCACTGCTGCGTTCCGGGGACAAGGTACGCATGGACCCCCCCTGCACCAACACGACAGCTGCCTCCACCTACCTCAACAACCCGTATGTGCGCAAGGCCCTCCACATCCCTGAGCAGCTGCCCCGCTGGGACATGTGCAAGTGAGGCTCTGCAACCACAAGTGACTCGGGTGGCAAGCTGTGGAGCTCGCGGGCATCAGCAAGTTTCCCAGGGGTCCTCTGGCTGAGGCTTCTCAAGGGGGCAGTGCAGGCATCCAGGGCATGCAAAGTACCTGTTGTCCCAGATGTTTAATGCCTGACCTCCAGGTTGACACTCAGCTAACTCACTTGTAAATGGCCACACTGGCTGTTAACATCAGTTGCTTTTCTGAATTTAATAGGCACTGCCCCAACCCACTCCAGTGCCATCTCCAGCTGGCACAGCAGGGGCCATCCAGGGATGCCATATGCTATGACTTTCAAACCTGTTGGCCCCTGGACACCAGATGCTGGTTGCATCCCAGTCTTAACACCCAAAAGTATCTCTAGACACTTCTAAATGGGGGTGGGTCAAGGAACTCTGAATGCCAGCCCCCTTACCCAGGTAAGTGCTAGAAGCAACATACCCCAAGAGGGGACTAAAACCCAGCAGTCTGCTTCCCAGGTGGGAGCTTGGGGATAGGAGGGAAGTCTGATCTGTTGACTGTTTCTCCCTCTGACCTGGCTTTTCTGGGGCCTGTGCACATGTTCCTGGCAGCTTCCTGGTGAATATACAGTACCGCCGGCTCTACCAAAGCATGAACTCTCAGTACCTGAAGCTGCTTAATTCACAGGTGTGTGGGGGCAGCACAGCTGGATCTAACAGCAGCTGTAGGGCTCTGGAGTAGCTCAGCAAGCTGGGGGCCCCTTCAGAGCTCCCCGCAGGACTGGGGACGCTAAAACTCCAATAGGTGAAGTCCTGCGCCAAGGTCCTGTGGGTGGCAGGGAAAAGATTTGAACCCAGGTTTGTCTTCACCTCAGGCTGCTCTGCTTAGAGGCCAAGGGGTCTACAGCCACCAAGGAGCCTTAGAATGGGAAGAGCTCTGTAGATCACACCAGAAAATGCAAATGGAGGTCCAGGACAAGACAGGGCTTGCCCAAGGTCCTGTCAGACCAGTGGCAAGTCCTTTTAGCAGTCACCTAACCCCAGGGAAATTTCTTAAATGCCTTCAGCTGTGGTGTCCCCATCTCCAAATTGAGGATAATAATGGTTTAATTAGTGCTCACTGGACATGTACTAAGTTGGCAAAACAAGAATTTCCTGGTCTGTGCTATTTAGCTGGGCCCCTTAAATTCCCTGGAGGGATAGAGCTTGAACCAGGGAAGAGCTGGGGCCTGGCCGGGCATGGTAGCACAGGCCTGTAATCTCACCAACTTGGGAGGCTGAGGCAAATTCAAATCAGCCTAAGGAATTTAGCAATATCTTGTCTCTAAATAAAATATTTTTAAAAAAGAGCTAAGGATGTGGTTAAGTGCCCCTGGGTCCCAGCCCCAGTAACAAAAAAAAAACAAACTGGGCCTGAGCTCATTCCCCATTTGTCTTGCTCCAGAGATACCAGATCCTGTTATACAATGGAGACGTGGACATGGCCTGCAATTTCTTGGGGGATGAGTGGTTTGTGGACTCCCTCAACCAGAAGGTAAGGCAGGGCTCCTGGAAGGGCAAGGGAAGGTGCTTAGGGTGGCATTGGTCCACGTTGGGCAAACCTGGAGAGTAGTTCCTGGACTCCAGGTCTTGCTGGCAGCTGTGGGCAGGGACAGTGGGGCTGCAGGCTGATGTCTTTCCTGGTGGCAGATGGAGGTGCAGCGCCGGCCCTGGCTAGTGGACTATGGGGAGAGTGGGGAGCAGATCGCTGGCTTCGTGAAGGAGTTCTCCCACATTGCCTTTCTCACAATCAAGGTGGGCTTGGGACCAGCAAGGGACAGCTGGGGCCAGAGGGAAGGGCAGAGCCCACCCATCCTTCCCCTCCAACCCCCTTTTATTCTGGGTTAACTCTGGCCCTGTAAAGGCAAGTTTTAGGGGCTGGGGGAGGCTGGGAGAATGAAGAGCTTGGGAGTTGGGGGTCAGAATCTCACAAAGCTTTGTTCCCCAGGGCGCTGGACACATGGTCCCCACTGACAAGCCCCAAGCTGCCTTTACCATGTTCTCCCGCTTCCTGAACAAAGAGCCATACTGAGGACCCAGGGGACTGTGGAAGCCCCTCACTGTCTGATCCAAACCCTCCCCTAGGAGGGAGCCCCTCCTTTATGCAAATCACCTCTGTGGGCAGGTCCCGACTCAGAACCGCCCTGCTTCCCACAGCCCCGTGCAGGCAGCCTGGGCCCCAGCCTCTCCATAGACAGCCTAGGGATAAGTTAGCACTTTATTCCTATAGCAGTACCTGGAGGGAATGGCCTGGCCACTCCCTGCTTAAATGCCCTTCTTGATGTGTGGACCCTATCCCAGGACCCCAGCTGAGCTCAGGGCAGCCTGAGGAGGGGGAGAAGGGAGGGGGGGTCGGACGGACTACAGCTGATGGATTGATTATGGAATTAAATTGGGCACAGCTTCAAACCCATCTTCTGTGGCACTGGGGACTAAGGGGGAAGAGGGAACGGTTGAGGAGAGGGGTGAAGTCCTGAATGGAAACTGCCAGGATGGGGGTTGAGGGCTCAGACAGCTGCCGTGGAGGACGGAGGGGCACTGGATGCCCGCAGGTCCCTGGCGTTGGTAGGTCGGTTCTTCTCGATCACCTCTCGCAACCCTTTGGCAAAGTGGAGGTCAGCCCCGATGGTGAGGAAGCCCTGGGCAGCAGGCAGAGAGGGTCTCATTCAGTCATGGAGGCTAGAGCTTAGAGACAGAGCCCATGGCCTTGAAGGGGTATCAATCTAGTGGGCTGCACAGGGCAAAGGAGTTCTCGAGACACTAAGGTGTCAAGAGGCTGCAGAAGCACAGACTCTGGGTATCGTGGAGGGCTTCTGGGAAGAGGTGACCTTTCAGCTAAGACCTGAAAGATTAGTTGGCATGCAGGTGGGTTGGAGAAGTGTTCAGGGAGAAGGCATGGCGGGAGGAAGGGCTGGCGCAAGCTCGCAGGGCACTGGGAAGCCTGGGGGGTCCCTGCCCTCCTCCCACCTCCTGCCCCACATACCGCATGGTTCATCACCACCTCGCGCACAAAGTTGATGCCCTCGGGGAGGGGGATCTGCACCCCACGCCTAGTTCGCTCTGTGGGTGGGAGCAGTGGGCTCAGTCTCTGCCCACCCAGCTCTCCCCTCCCCTCCTCATGTACCAGCCTACCATTGAGCAAGGGCATCACCCCGATGTGCAGCATGGTCCTCAGAGGAGCCTGCAGTGGGATCAGCTGGCGGGGCGGAGGGGGAGAGAGGGCAGTGTGTGGGCGGTGGCCTTGCCTTGGCTGCCCACCCCTGGCCTGGTCCACCCATCATTCCCAACTCACTGCCAGAGACTCCAACGCAGACTGGTTTGAGTAGATTCGGAACCTGTGGAGAGGCAAGAGCCCAGTGGTCATGAAGGCTGGGAGGTCCCCCTTCCCCAGGCCACCCTGCCAGAGGCACCTGCCTGTCTATGGCTTTTCCAGGTGGTACTGCCATACCCCAGGCATGCATCCTAGAGCCAGCCATCTCTCCCTCTTTGGGTCTCCTCCAGGTCTGCTATTTTTATTTGCCAAACACCTATATGCCGCTTCTGCTGATAGCTCTGCAGGTGTGACTTAACGAAACTTCAGCACTTAACTCCTGGTCAGATACTAAACATGTTCGTAAGGTAAATATTATCTAAAATATTTTAAAATACAGCCGGGCACCGTGGCTCATGCTTGTAATCCTAGCACTTTGGGAGGCTGAGACAGGAGAATCGCGAGTTCAAAGCCAGCCTCAGCAATGGAGAGGTGCTAAGCAACTCAGTGAGACCCTGTCTCTACATAAAACCCAAAATAGGGCTGGGGATGTGGCTTAGTGGTTGAGTGCCCCTGAGTTCAATCCCTGGTACCAAAAAAAAATTTTTTTAAATACCAGTTGATTTAGTCCTGATAATAACCCCAAGAAGCATGCACTATCAGGAATTACACTTCAAAGATGAGAAATTGAGGGACAGAGAGGTTAAGTAATTTGCCCAAGATCACACAGCTGAAAAGTATCAGAACCTGCCTTTAGAATCTAGGTTCCTAACCATGACCCTGCATTAACTCATTTAGCTCCCTAAAACAGCACTGTCCAAAAAATCTTTCTAGGAAATATTCTATACCTGCACTGTCCACTGTGGAAGCTATTAGCCTCATGTGGCTATTGAAGTATGGCTTACTGCAATTGAGCAAATAATTAAACACACTTAAAGGTTAATTATCAAGCGGGACAGCACAGCATTAGAAGGTAGATGCTACCTGGGCATAGTGGCGCGTGCCTATAACGTGGCACTTTACCAGTGAGCTATATCCCCAGCCCTTTTTATTTAGGATCCTGCTAAGTTGCTTTGGGACTAAGTTGCTGAGGCTGGCCTCAAATTTGGGATTCTTCTGCCTCAGCCTCTGAGTTACTGGGAGGCATGAGTTACCAAGCCAGGCAAGAAAGTACTTTTAAGGCAGGAAGATCAGAAGTTCAAGGCCAACCCTGGCCACTTCATGAGATCTTGTCTCAAAAAATAAAAAGCACTGGGAATGTAGCTCAGTGATAAGAGTGCCCCCGAATTAGATCTCCAGTAGTGACAAAAAGACTTCTGGGCTGGTGGTGGAGCTCCGTGGTAGAACCCTGTGAGGTCCTGCATCCCATTCTCAGGGGAAAAAAAGAGAAAGAGAAGTTTTTTTTTTTTTTTTTTTTTGGTACCAGAGATTGAACTCAAGGGCACTCGATCCCTGAGCCACATCCCCAGCCCTATTTTGTGTTTTATGTAGAGACAGGGTCTCACTGAGTTGCTTAGCGCCTTGCCGTTGCTGAGGCTGGCTTTGAACTCGCGATTCTCCTGTCTCAGCCTCCCTAAGTGCTGGAATTACAGGCTTGAGCCACCGCGCCCGGCTAAGAGAAGCATTTTTGTATGTATTGGCAAAGGCCCAGCTCACCAGTGGCTTATAGGTATGGCTCAATTTTAGCCCCACGATTCTGCCTCTTTGGGGCAGGTGTGACTCTCCTGAAGACACAGGGCAAGGAGGCTCAGGGCCGTTCTAGGCCCCTCGCTCATCTGCCTACCTGCGCAGGTCCAGCTGCGCGCGCAGCGCCTTGCCGCGGAGTGCCATCTTGGCGCTGAATCGGGCGTCCTGGGGGACAGTGCAGGGGGCGGGGCACGTTACAGACCTGAAAGATTCACAGCCCACTTCTCCAGACCTCCTGCAGCTCCTGCTTTGGGGCCCGCACCATGATCATGCTGGAGAGCTGGACCTCGGGCTGGTTGGGTGGGACCACGGCGATGGTGACACTGGCTGTGACAGAGATACTGGTGCCTGAGGGCTTGATGGTGCAGCGTGGGGGGACCATGGCCCGCAGCTCCAGCTTTAGTGGGGAGTCAATCACTGCGGGGCTCTGGGGACAGAGCAAGGAGGGCAGGTCACACCCCACATCTGTTCCCTGGTCAGCCTCCCCACAGAAGATGGGGCACATATCCCTGGCCCTCTGGTAGCCCAGGAATGGCAAGTACCAAGACTGGTGGCTTCCCAACCCTCCCTCTCTGCTCTAGCCTCTGCTCTGTGCTGTGGCCTTATACAGAGGGAGTTCTCCTTCCTTTTGCTTTCCTAATATTCTCTCCGCAACATGCAGGGTCCATCTCCAGTGCAGACCCCTGGGAACAGCCTTTTGTGGCATTAATATTCCAGCTCCCTGTGACCCCTCCTGGGAGCTTCTGTGCTGTTTCTTCTATGGGCCGTGAAGGAAGCCTATTCAAGCCGAGTATTTACGCATCCCTAAACCTGATCCTGCACACCACACGCCCGTTAGCTCCTCACAGTAACAACACTTTTTTATCCTCATTTTTGATATGGGCAAACCAAGGCACAAAGAAGTTAAGTGACTTGTCTGAGGCCATGTAGTCACTCAGTTGTGGGACAGAGAGGGGACCTGGGCAATCTGCTCTTAACTGCTTGGATCTACGTGTGAAGACGAGGAAGGGGATCGTGATAACAGCAGCTTTTATTGAGCACTTGCTGTGTACCAGGTGCTGTCCAATTGTTTCTGTGTATTAATTCATTTTAATTTTTCATGACCACCTTGTAAAGTTGTATAGTGCAGAGGAGGCCAAGTTCCAATCTAAGTTCAAATTCCAACTCTTACTCACAAAACCGAAAATGAGGACATATCCTTCAATGATAACTGAAATTATCCTTTCAAAGTTTTGAACTCTCTCTCCCCTCCCCATTAAACAAAGGGGGTTAAAGAATATATTAATCATCATTAAGGCTCCCTATATTTTCAGGGCTTCGGTTCTCTCCCAACCTCACATCAGAGGTCTGGGATGGTGGCTCAGTGGTTGAGCACTTGCCTAGCATGTGTGAAGCACTGGGTTAGAATCTCAGCACCGCACATAAATACATAAATGAATAAAAGTAAGGTCCAACCTCACATCAGCTGTGTGAAGGAGACAGCAGGAGGTACCCCACTTCACAGACTTGGAACAGGCTTGGCAAGGTTGGGGACTTAGCCACCAGCAAGAGGGCAGGCCTGTCTCCTCCATGGCTGTCCCTGGGGGAGGAGACAGGCCTGCCTCCAATTCCATGGGTCGCCTCAGTGGTGTGTAGGTGGTATGCCCCCCATGCCTAGCTACACCCCCAGCCCCAGCCAGTGCTCACCAGAAGGACGATGCTCCCAAAGTAGGTGGCCCTTAGCAGCATGTCCAGATCACGGGGCACCTGAACAGGGAATTGGGGATGAAGCGGGGCCATCAGGAGCTCCATGTTGCCCCCTTGCCCGTCCTGCAAACAGCCCCTGGCATACCTTATCTCCCACCAGGGACAGCTGCAGGGCTCCTGCCCGGAAGTAGCTCTCCATAGCAGAGTCAAAGAAGAACTCAGAGAAGGCCACGTATACCATCCGCTCCTCCTCTTGCAGCTGCGGCTCTACTGCCCGGTTGAGGAGGCTCCAGTTCCCCTCAGCCAGGGGGAAGAATGCTCCCTGGGAGAGAGGGATCTGGGTTAGAGTCAAGAGGACTGCCCAGCACCTAAATCTCTCAGCCCTGTGCGTGGCCCTCTGGGGGATGGTGGGTGACTGCAGCTGGCTGCTATTCTAGGGGGACCTACAGGCATTCCCAGGAGAGCAGCTGGAGGGCTGCAGGTAGCAGCCTCATCAGACTGGAGAAGAGAAGATCAAGAAAGTTTTCATGAGAGAGGTGGCATTTGAGTGAGCTCTGAAAGCTGATGGCAAGTTTTGTTTTGTTTTGTTTTGTTGGTACCAGGGATTGAACTCAGGGGCACTCGACTACTGAGCCACATCCCCAGCCCTATTTTGTGTTTTATGTAGAGACAGGGTCTCACTGAGTTGCTTAGCGACTTGCCATTGCTGAGGCTGGCTTTGAACTTGTGATTCTCCTGTCTCAGCTTCCCAAAGTGCTTGGATTACAGGCATGCGTCACCGTGCCCAGCTGACGGCAGTTTTAATAAAAGCCACTGTTTGTGGCTCGGGAGGCTGAGGCAGGAGGATGGCAAATTCAAAGCCAGCCTCACCAACTTAGCAAGATCTTGTCTCACAATAAAAATAATAATAATAATAATAATAATAGGGGCTGGGATTGTGGTTCAGTGGTAGAGGGCTTGCCTCGCATGCGCGAAGCCCTGGGTTCGATCCTCAGCACCACATATAAAGCAATAAAATAAATATATTGTGACCATCTACAACTAAAAAAAATATTTAAAAAATAAAAAAACAAAGCCAGGCATGGTGGCGTATGCCTGTAATCCCAGCACTTAGGGAGGCTGAGACAGGAGAATCGCGAGTTCAAAGCCAGCCTCAGCAACGGCGAGGCGCTAAGCAACTCAGTGAGACCCTGTCTCTACATAAAACACAAAATAGGGCTGGGGATGTGGCTCAGTGGTCAAGTGCCCCTGAGTTCAATCCCCGGTCCCAACGAAGAAAAAAAAAGGTGAGAAGGCTGGAGGTGTGGCTCAGTGGTTAAGTGCCCCTGGATTCAAGCCCCAGTATCAAAAAGGAAGAAAACACACTGCATCTGTACCAAGCACATGCAGACATTTTTTGGTGATTATTATCTAAACAATACAGTATAAAAACTGTGTATATAGCATTTACATTACATTAAGTGTTATAAATAAATAATATTTGTTTACTTAGATACTGAGGATTGAATCCATGAACACTGAGCTACATTCCTAGCCCTTTTTTATTCTTTATTTTGAGAGAGGGTTTGCTAAATTGCTGAGGCTGGCCTTGAACTTGGGATCCTCCTGCCTCAGCCTCCCGAGTCACTGGGATTACAGGCATGTGCCACCACACCTGGCTGGAGATGACTTAAAGAATACAGAAGATATAGAATCTGTGCACATACTACACCATTTATATAAAGGACTTGAGCATGCTTGGATCCTGGGGGACAACTGTATAATGTTAGCAGCTCACTCACAGGGTTGTGAGAGAATGAAATGAGATTATGTATGTAGAACTTTGTGTCTGTCTCCTGCAGGGAGATGGGGCTAGGCTGTGCATGAGCAAAGGCCCTGGGGTGGGAAGTGTGAGGCAAGAGTAGCTGCGGAGAAATGGGATGAAGTTAGAAAAGCAGGGCCAGATGTACTTAACAAAGCTGAAACGCCAGATGCAGGAGGTTGAACCTACTTCTGCAGCAACAGGAAGCCATGCCATGGCTCTGTAATGAGTGGCCTCATCAGAGCCATACTTGAGGAAGCTAAAATCAGCCACTGGGGCAGGCGGGGTCTGGTGAAGAGGTCAGAGGTTTCACACACACCAACTTGGGTGGCTCACCCGGAATTCCATGTCCAGATTGCTGGTTGAGACCACAGGATCCTTCAGGAGGGAGTAGTCGATGCCCACAAGCTCATCCACAGAACTGCGCACTGCAAGGAGCTCAAGTCACTCAAAGCTGTGTGATGTTTGGGCAAGGTGCTTAGCCTCTCTGAGCATCTTATCAATAAAATGGTGATAACTCCCCTCATAGGTTGCTATTAGGATCAAATTCGTTTTATGTGGAAAGCACTTAGTGCCTGGTATGTAGTATGTGCTCAGTAATGTTTGCTTTTATTGTTTTTATTATTCTTACTATTAATACTAAAGGTGCTTCATCAAATTGCTAAACAAGATGGCAAAGGAATCCTCTCCCTTCTGGATTTTTCCTGCCTCCTCTTTCCTTTCTCATATGCTGTGTGTTGGGCATGATGGGACAAGACCTCTGTCTCATAGCAGACAAGGGATCATGGCTGAGGGAAAAAGAATTTGTGTTACTTGAGCGCCTATTAAGTGCCAGATGATGAAGACAACTGGGGTCCAATGATCAGCAAGCACATACCGAGGACTGTGACAATCCCAAGGGGGAGGCACTGCCCCCCAGGCGAAGAAACCAAGGCCCAGAGAGAAATGAGTCCTTACCTAGGGTCACTCAGCAAGTCAGCAGCACATTGAACCCAGGACTGTCCCCCAGCGGGGCCTATTCAGATGCTGTGTGACAGCCACCCACTGTGCCTCCTCCTTACCTGCCACCAACTCCAGGCCTAGCCCAGGGCTCCTGGCCCCACCAGCACCAACTCACCAGGCACAGTGTCCAGGAGCGAGTTGAGCAAGACCATTCCTGCATGGTAGAGCACGGGACAGATCTGGAGGGTGGGGGCCAGAGTCAGGGCCTTTTCAAAGGAGGGCAGGCCCACCCTGTTGTCCCCTGACCTGCCCCTACCTGCTGGTTGAGGAGGAAGCGCATCCCGGAGGTGATGAACGTTGAGAGAAATTCATACACCTTCCTACAGGAGAGGAGAGGCTGGGTGAGCCCCGCCCCCGCCCCCACCCCAACCTAGATGCAGGAGAAATGACAGTGACCAGAGAAATGATGGTGACAGGGTCTCCTCCACTTTAGCCTCGATTACCAGCTCCTCCACAGAGGTTTCCAAGATCCAGGCCCCAGGCCACTCTCCAGCCTGATTCTCAAGGCTGCCTTGCCTACTCTGGGCCCCTGCCAGCCCACAGTCGCCCCCAGCTGCTCAAAACAGCCCGCACCTACAGGCTCAGTGCTGCCCTCCCTTCCACCCCCAGTGCTCAGTGCTGTGTCCTCCTGGCTCCGCTCAGATACTTTCTCTTCCTCTTCCAATCTTCCCATATCCTCTGAACTCCCAGAGCACTTTCTTGGTCCCCCTCTCAGGACCCTGAGGACAAATGTTTCATGCCTCCAGCTAGGCTGAGCTGCTTTCTGAATCCTCAAGGCCTGGCATATACTTTGCTGAATAAACAAAAAAATGACAGTATACCAACACCAGATGACAAATCCACCATCTTTTCTCCCCCATCCTCCCAGAAGCAGCAAAGTCCCCTTCTCAGATCAAATCTGGAATTATTATTTTTGTTATTAAATAATAATTATTGAGAACCTAGTACATGCCCCACTATCCATACTAATCTTCACAAGTACTCTTATCTAAGTGACTAGCATTTAGATGGTATTTATCATATGTAAGGTACTATTCTAAATATTTTTATGTATATTAACAAAAAATCCTTACAATGCTCTTATGAAATAAGTTCTATTATCATCTCTATTTTACCAGTGAGGAAACTGAGGCACTGAACTTCAATGACTTGCCAAAGTTCACACAGCTAAGAAGTAGCAGACCTGACATTTGGATGCTGTTGGTCTGATTTCTGAGCCTTGCACTTTGCAAATGGGCTGTGGGGCTCAAAGGGGGTGCAGTGGGGCGAGGGCTTACTTGAAGGTCCCACTGAAGGCCATATGCATTCTGGAGACAGAGGCCTGGCAGGAGACATTGGACACTTTCATCCGACCATTGGAATCCTGGGAGAGCTGAAGACCTGTGTGGATGGACACACCCTCCGCCGAGGCATTGATGTAGCCTCCATCATAGCTACCAAAAGGAGGTAGGTGGAGCTTGACTGAGTCTCCACTCCATCTCCCCCATACCTCCACCATGATAACTCCATTTAAAATTTTTTTAAATTTTTTTTATTTTGAGACAAGGTACCACTAAGTTGCTGAGGCTGGCCTGGAAATTGCAACTCTCCTGCCTCAGCTTCCTAAGTTGCTGGAATTACAGGTGTGCACCACGCTGCCTGCTTGATACCTCTTAATAAGGCCTCATTTCTTCACACTTTACCAGACATCCTACTACACCCTCCTATCAATATTTACAAAGTAGATACAATTGTTCCTAGCGTATGGATGGAGAAACAAACTTAGAAAGCCAAGGGGTTGCCCAAAGCCCCACAGCACCCAACTTTCCTGACATTCCCACCACACCCCTGAAGGTGCAGGGTCCTCACAAGAACCAGTAGAGAAGTTGTCTCCGAAAGCGCAGCCCCAAGGAGGCATTGGTGATTTGTAGCATAAGCTCCTGCTCCGGCTGAAAATGGAGCTCAGAGGACGTCAGCTGTAGTTCTGTGACCTTCACCCTGCGGGAAGCCCCAGGGTCAGATCCAGATCCAGGGACAGGAGGAGAAGATTCTACCCAACCACAGGAAATTCATTCTCTCCTCTTCCAGTCCAGCTGGGAAAGCCAGTGGGTGTATTGGACTTGGATGGCTCAGAGATTAGCTCCTACTGACCTAAGTGTTAAAAGTGAATTTCACCCTATCTCTCTCCCTCTCTCTTGAGACAGGGTCTCGCTATGTTGCCCAGGCTGGTCTGAAACTCCTGAGCTAAAACGATCCTCCTGCTTCAACCTTCCTAGCTCCTGAGTAGCTGGACCACCATGCCCGGTAACCCCATCTCTTAGAAGTCTTGTTGCTTGCACCCTGGGGTGTCTTGACCTTCTAGCCGAAGTCTTTTAATTGAGTTCTTTAACTTTACCTCCATCAACTAAGCTCTGCGGGTACACCAATTCTGCTATCCCTCCCATCCTAAGTCACCTTTAGTTCCTCCACCCCTCCCATTAGCTCCTGCCCATGCCCTAGAGTTCTCTCTTATCCACTGCTAAATTCCTCCACTCCTTTCCGCTGCTCTTCCGCTAGGCTTCAAAACCACCGGATCTGCTAGGTTCTTCTTGGTCCCGCCTACATTCTCTAGGCCACGCCCACCCCCCTGGTCCCGCCTATGTTGGCAGTCTTGGCGGTTGTCTTCAAGGCCCCATCCTGTTTAAGCCCCGCCCCATCAGTTTGGCCACGCCCCCAGTCCGCTCGGCCTTGGGTTTCCTGAGATCGCGTACGTAATCAGCTCAGCCTGGAGAGGCAGAGGACACCCTCTACCGTCGAAGCCACGCCCCGGATACCGAGGCCCCGCCCCCGGCCCCAACTTACTCGGAGATGTTGTAGTAAAAGTGGCCCTCTCTGCCCCGCAGGTCTGGGATGGTGATGGTCTCCAGCTCTTGCTCCAGAAAGCGCAGCCCCTCCTGCTTCACTGAGGCAGCATCAAGACCCTTAGCTCCGCGCCCCCCTTACCCCGACCGCTGCGGCCCCCAGCGCCTGCGCCCGCCCCTTACCCAATTCCAGCGCCTGGGAGGTGATGCGGATCTTGCAGCCCGGGAGCTCCGCGTGAGCGCCTGCCAGCAGCGCTAGGAAGAGGGCCCCGAAGAGGGCCATGGCCAGCGGGCCTGGGGTGGGAAGGGGTCGCAGGAATCATCTGGGCCGCTAAAACCCACTCATCGGACGTCCAATAAGAGGGAACTGGGCCGGACCGTTACCCTCCGTATAACTCGCCAGGGAACGTGGAACCAATAATCTTGCCTCCATTTGGCAGATGCAGAAACTGAGGCTCAGAGAGGCTCAGAGACTAACGCTCTGTCTACCAAAGGATTTGGGGCACGGGGGAGGGGGCCTTCTCGGTTCCCTCGTGCAACCGCCGCGTGACGAGTTTGGACCTCCGGGGGACCAGCCCCATCCCCCTGACAACCTCCCCTTTCCTTTGGAGGCGCAGGCTCGTCCGTTGCCGCGGCAACGACCGCACGCGCGTTCCTGGAGAGCGGTTTGCGGTCTCCTAGGCCGCACGCCGGAATGGCCAACCGGGCTGCGGGCTCCTTGGTCTCCCGGTTCCCTCTGATCCTAAATCTCTCCCATTGGAGATTCTGCTTTGTGCCCCCATTTCAGCGCCCCCTTCGTCGGCTCTCCTCCCCAACCCGGGTTCAATGGACCACGCGGCCAGGGGTGGAAGGTGGCATGGGGACGTGCCCCAACTCACTAAGCGGTGGAGCTGCGGCACGGCGCGATCACGTGGGGCGGCGGGCAGCGCTGGGGATCCGTGTGGCAGGGTCTGGCAGATAGCGCTGTTCCAGCCGCCTTTATAAAGCCTGGCCTCCGCGACCCCCCTCCTTGCTCCAGCACTCCCCTCCTTCCTGGGGGCTGGGAGGGGACGGGGCGGGACCCTGGCAGCCGGGAGGTTGGAGAGGGTTGTACAGAGCCCCGTGACAAGTTCGGTTGCTGTTGAGACAAGTGGGGGATTCAAGCCCCACAAGAGGGAGGGAAGTACAGGAGCTGGCCTGCTCAACCACAACCATCAAATTCCAATTACTCATCTCTTCCTGCATGATCTTCTCTTCCTGCATAATCTTGGCCAAATCGCTTCACTTGGGTTGCTGAGCCTCAGTTTCTTCATCCAGCAAAATATGCACGACTAGAACTATTGCCCAGGCCTTGCCACTCCTGGCCTGGCTTTGCTGTGGAGTCCTCCAGTTGACTTGGGGACCTTAGGACCCAGAGACCTTTCCCATTTGGGAAAGCAAGTCCAAACAAGTGCTATCAGCCTACGAGGGCAACAGGGGACTGGAATCACCTGAGAGGGAGGTCCACTGTTTCCTGGGGATCGTGGTTTGGTGAGTCCTTGGAGCTAGGTGCTCCATACAGTGCCTCTTTTCCCCATTTGCTGTCTGTAGGCTTCCAAGCACCTCCGACAGGAGTAGGTGCTGGCTACCTTTTTGTTGTCAAATAATGAAATAGAAATACCCTCCGTATAACTCGCCAGGGAACGTGGAACCTTAAGGAAGTAAGGAAGTCTTAGCACCAAGCACTCATCTAGCTAGGATGACCTGTTGGTTTCAAAACTGTCCTAGGAACTCACTCAGTCCCAAGTAAACCACAATAACTGGTCACCCTAAATCTAGGCCCACTTATATAACTTTCCTAACAACCTGTAATGTCACTCTTCTGAGCCCTCTTTGGTGGAAAACAAGATTGAGACGGTTTTGTGGCTGTTATTTGGGCCCCCACCTGTTTATGGAAGAGTGGGCGGTGGGTTTTATACCCCAGTAAAAGTTGGGCTGAGTAGCCAACAACTCAGGAGGCTGAGGCAGGTGAATCACAATTTCAAGGACAAACTCAGCAATTTAGTGATACATAGTATTAGCTTTCTTCTTCCCTCTCTCTCTCTTTCCCTCTGTCTCTGTCTCTCTCTCATTCTCTCTCCACCCCCTTTTTGAGACAGAGTCTCAAGTAATCTTCATGCCTCAGCCTCCCAAGTAGCTGAGACTAGACTTAAGCCACTGCACCCAACTTACCTCTTATTTTCTTTGCTGCAATGCAAGCTCCATCTTTGTATCATTATTGTCTCTTACAAGGGTCTTGTTCCCTGTAACCCATTGTCACTACAACAGCTCCTGTGAGCCCTAGATGTAGCTGTGTGGCCTTGGGCCAATGTTTCTACAGCCCTGGGCCTCAGTGTCCTCATCTATAAAATGAGGATAATCAGGGTACCTCCCTTTTAGGATTGCTTGTAAGCATTAAATGAGTTGTTGTGTTGGAAAAGATCAAGCAGTTGGCAGTTAGTGCTCAAAAACTGTGAGGTACAAGCCGGGCGTGGTGGCTCACGCCTGTAATCCCAGTACTTAGGGAGGCTGAGACAGGAGGATCGCAAGTTCAAAGCCAGCCTTAGCAACGGCGAGGCTCTAAGCAACTCAGTGAGACCCTGTCTCTACATAAAACACAAAATAGGGCTGGGGATGTGGCTCAGCCACAAAACAAACAAACAAACTGAGGTACAATCTTCAGCATTAATGGATGGCTTTTTAGCAAACTGGGAATAAGATTCCTGCCTCCCTGCTCTGGCTTCCATGTGATAGGGCCTCCCCTTGGTTCATCTCTCACTTCTCTCACCCTTCTTCATTCTGCTTAAGCCAGAACGAATTAGCCTTTCTGTTCCTTGCTCAGGGCCTTTGCATCATGTGCCATTTTGTTTTCTGCTTGAACTTCCCAAGGCTGGCTTTTTTTTTTGGCACCAGCGGTTGAACTCAGGGGCACTCGACCACTGAGCCACATCCCCAGCCCTATTCTGTGTTTTATGTAGAGACAGGGTCTCACTGAGTTGCTTAGCACCTCACCATTGCTGAGGCTGCCTTTGAACTCGCGATTCTCCTGCCTCAGCCTCCCAAAGTGCTGGGATTACAGGCTTGCGCCACCGCGCCCGGCGACAGGTGTGTTTTTAAAAATGTTCTTGTGTACTTGTCTGTCTCTATAATAGCTGGAATTTTGTTCAACACTTTATCCCTGGTGCTTAGAACAGTGCATGGCACACATAAGGTGTTGAATAAATACCTGCTCAGTGATCGAATTGGTCTGAAGCCCTTGATTATCCCTGGGGAGAAGGCAAGACCTATAGCATCCTGGGATTCTTTTTCATCTCCTTCACCTTGTCTTAGCCTTGTCTCAGCCTGCATGAAGCACAGCCTTGACTGGAGCTGGTGGAGAAGAAGATGTTACAGAGTGCGCGAGAATGACAGACCACCACGCTTATTGAGCCAAATTGAAAGAGAAAAAGGTCATTTAATGAGCAAGCCAGGCAAGTGGCCGGGAGCAGGCTAGTGCCTCAAAGAACTCCCAGCACTTGAATTTTGGAAGTACAGAATTTACAAAGGCAAAAACCACAAAAACCACAAGGACAATCGAGCCAGATGTAGGTCAGAAAAGACCTTGTTGAGACATATTTTGATTACATGAGAGAATTGTTTTGATTATACATTTCAGAGTCATTTTTGTTATACATTGGGGTCTTAATCAGGGGCACAGGAAGGTCCTACTGTACTATCAACATAGATACACCTGTCAGGAGGCTGAAAAGAAAATATTTTAAGCAAGCATACAGTGGAGTCAGGTCAGAACAAAATAGCTCTACTTTGGTTCTTTTCCATTTCAAAGGTGCCCTGATTCCAGGGACTTGCCCACTCAGCCTGCTCTTCTCCATTGCCTGGGTTTCCTTTTCTCTCAAAATCATCCTCAGAGCCGGGCACGGTGGCTCAAGCCTGTAATCCCAGCACTTAGGGAGGCTGAGACAGGAGGATCGTGAGTTCAAAGCCAGCCTCAGCAATGGCGAGGCACTAAGCAACTCAGTGAGACCCTGTCTCTACATAAAACACAAAATAGGGCTGGGGAGGTGGCTCAGGGGTTAAGTGTCCCTGAGTTCAATCCCTGGTACCAA
>CM053401.1:167677550-167712298 GCA_028644305.1 Xerus rutilus
GGTGGCTCACGCTTGTAATCCCAGCACTCAGGGAGGCTGAGACAGGAGAATCGCGAGTTCAAAGCCAGCCTCAGCAAGGGCGAGGCGCTAAGCAACTCAGTGAGACCCTGTCTCTACATAAAACACAAAATAGGGCTGGGAATGTGGCTCAGTGGTCGAGTGCCCCTGAGTTCAATCTCCAGTACCAAAAAAAAAAAAAGTAGATATAATCTGAATGTCTATTAACCGGTAAACAGATAAAATATGGTCTATCTGTATAGTGGAATACTATTCAGCAATAAAAAATTAAGAACTGCTGACACAAGCTTTCACATGAATGAATCTCAAGAACATCATGCAAAGTGAAAAAAGCAAGCTACAAAAGACATTTTGTATGATTGTGTATATGAAATGTACAGAAAAGGCAGATTATTATAGTGACAGAAAGCAGATCAGTGTTTAGCTGAGCTGGGGGTGTGAACAAGGATGGACTGCAAATGGGTACAAGAGATCCTTTTGGGGTTGAGGAAATGTTCTAAAACTGAATTGTGGCTGGGCATGGGTGCATGCCTATGATCCCGCCACTCAGGAGGCCAAGGCAGGAGGATTCCAAGTTCAAGGCAGCCTGGGCAATGTAGAGAGACCCCATCTTGAAATAAAAAATAAAAAGGGGTGAGGATGTAGCTCAGGGATGGAGCACATGCTTAGTTGTGTGAAGCCCTGGGTTCAATCCTCAGCACCAAAAAATAAAAAATAAAGCTGACTTGTGGTGACAGTTGTACAACTCTGTAAATTTACTAAAAACCATTGAGTTGTATATTGGAAACGGGTGAATCTCATGGTATGTTTTTACACCCTAATAAATCCATTCAAAACATTTTCCCCCTTAACAAGTGTTAAGGTCTCTGTGTTAGAAGCCAAGTGTTTAGGAGCCCCTTAGCTGGGACCCAATCTCAACTAGATGTGCTGTTCTCCCTCCTCTCTAGGTCAAAGTTTCCTCTAATCTCAGACTTTCAGGAAGCTACCAGCTGTCACCCTGTCTTCTTTTTTGAAGAAGTCTGGAATTTAATTCTGCAGACTCAGCTCATGTGGGTGTAAACATCCTGGTCTTGGCCATTCTGCTCAAAGTAGAAAAAATGCATATCACAGGGAATGGGTGGGAGCATGGAGGTACCAATCCAGATGTCCTCTACTCCTATCCTGATACGATCAACAGCCACCACCTGAGCACTAATCCAGGACAGGGACTGCATATGGATCCCAAGGCCCTGGTAAGACCACATTCCCCTGTTGTGCTCAGGTTGACCAGTTCTCCAAACATGCCATCCCCTTCTACACCTCCAGATCTTGGTATAGGTCTAGGCCATATCTTTTCCCTTTCCTTGTCTACCTGGAAAATCCAATTCTGTTAGCAAGATTGAGTTCATTGTCATCTCCTCTGAAGCTTCCTTCTTTAAGCACCCACCCGCCTGGCCATCCCTTGGAACTCATCTCCTTGTGGCTTTTTTGTAATCTGCCTCCCCTACTGCTCTGTGGACTCCTGGAAGACAAAGAGCCTGTCTTATTTGTCACTTGTTCTCAAGGCTCTAGGACAGGCCTCAGCACATCAGGTCTGGACATGTGAAGCAACGGAGGGAACATCACACCATATCAGACACAGGGCCAGGAAGACCAAAGGAGACTCTCATTCCCCTCATCTATTCTTGGCTTAAATGACTTCTGCCATCTGGTTACATAATGGTCAGAGAGCCACTCTCTGTAGGAACTACACTTTGGGCTGGAAGCCTGCCTTCCACAGCTTTCCTGGGGCATTTAAACCTCAGAGAGTCCTTGAGCAGCTGGAGCCCAGCCTGGAGCTACATCCTTTTTTACTTTTTTTTTTTTTGGTACTGGGGAGTGAATCCAGGGGCACTTGACCACTGAGCCACATCCCCAGCCCTTTTTTGTATTTTATTTAGAGACAGGGTCTCACCGAGTTGCTTAGGGCCTCGCTAATGGCTGAGGCTGGCCTTGAACTTGTGATCCTCCTGCCTCAGCCTCCCAAGGTACTGAATTAGAGGCCTGCGCCTCCCCTCCCCTCCCCAGCTACCAGGATCCAGGAGAAAAGATGCACAGCTTACTCTTATTATAGTGGCAGAGGACAGGGAGTTAAGACATGGTAACCTGAGCTAGTATTTTTGTAATGTATTATTTTTGACATAATAGCTGTACACATTTATGGGGCACAAAGTAACCTCTCAACACATGTATACAATGTGTGATGATCAAATCAGGATAACTGGTATCTCCATCACCTCATTTCTTTGTGTTGAAACATTCCAAAACCTTTCTACTTGACCTAGTATGTTTACGTTTTGCTTTAACAGAGGCCAGGCATTGTCTTGAGTTGAGACCTGGGTCCTCAGAGGCCCTGGCAGCCAGTTCCTAGCCAGGAATGGCTACATAATTTTCAGGGATCAGTGTACAATGAAAATGTGGAAACTTCCTTCCAAAACCATTTAGGATTAGCATGGTGACAGAAGCCAGCGACACAGCTCAGCAGCAGAGTGCGTGTCTAGCGTGTGAGTGAGGCCCAGGCTTCCATCCTCAGCACTGGAAAAAAAAAAAAAAAAGAACACGAAGCACAGGGCCTCTCTCAGCCACGGTCACAGCCCAGGCCTGCTGTCTAGCGAAGCTTCTTAGTCCAGAAAAAATTGCTGGAGTACTTCAAAGTCCCAAAATCTTTGCTCAAAGCTTCAGCCCTATCTTGGGTGTAGAGGACTCCAGGCTGCTGACGGACACTGCCAAAGCAGGCAGCTGATGCTTCCCTTGGCATCCTGAAGGGCACTGCCTTGGTGTTCCCACCACAGAAACCAGAGCCTGGAATAGAAATGGGGATACCTAAAAAAAAAATCACTCAGACTTCACTTCAATGTGATTAACAAATATGTAGTCAGTCACAGTGCTGATCATAGTGGCTATAAGGGCAAACAAGCCCCAGCTCCCACCCATGTGTATCCCACAGTCTAAAGGATAAAGATGGTCACATACTTGAGCACATGGCAGTATGGCAGCACAGAAGAGGGACCTGATTTAGCCAGAGATGGGCCATCTTTTAGGGAAAGTTGCCAGTGGAGGCAACATGTAGGCTGACTTGAAGGCTGAATTAGACAAAGATCCAAGGGTCAGGAGAGAACCTGGCACATGAGGAAATTAAAGTGGTTCAGGACAGCTAGGACCAGATCAAGAAGAGATGGTTTAAAGGTCTAGACTGCCAATGAAATGAATGTAGCCTATGCTCTGCCATGGTAGCTCATTATCATAACAGGCCTTGCAAGCCAAGTTGAGAGTTTGGGACTTTGTCCTGCACTGGAGAAACACTAGAGGGTTTTAACCACAAGGTGACACTGTCAGGTTTGCAATATGACTAGATAGATCCCTGTGGCTGAAGACTGGAATATAGACTAAAAGAGGGGCACCACTGGAAGGCCAGCCAGTTTGGACACCAAGACATATGGGAGAAACAAGGTGTCAAACCTCCCTTAACAATCAAATAGGCTAATGTACGGTGCAAGACAACACAGCAATGGAAACAAGCTCACTGCGGCTCCACGCGAGTCTTTTTTTTTTTTTGGTACTGGGGATTGAACTCAGGGGCACTCAACCACTGAGCCACATCCTCAGCCCTATTTTGTGTTGTATGTAGAGACAGGGTCTCACTGAGTTGCTTAGCGCCTTGCCATTGCTGAGGCTGGCTTTGAACTCACAATCCTCCTGTCTCTCAGCCTCCCAAAGTGCTGGGATTACAGACATGCGCCACCGCAACCAGCTTAACAGGTGAGTCTTGCAAGTGCATTGCTCATGAAAAGAATTCAGACACAAAGTAATACTGTATTTCATTTACATGAAATTTAAAGAACAGGTAAAACTCTATAATGTTTAGGGACACAAGCTCAGGTGGTACAATTATAAAAGCAGAGATAATTATCACAAAAGCAGTCAGGCCAGGTGTGATGGCGTGTGCCTGTAATGCCAATGGTTTGGAAGGATCGCAAGTTCGAAGCCAGCATCAGCAATTTAGGGAAGCCCTAGGCAACTCAGTGAAACCCTGCCTATAAACAATACAAAAAAGGGCCAGGGATGTAGCTCAGTGGGTAAATGCCCCCTAGTTTCAATCCCCCATAGCAAAAACAAACAAACAAAAAGAACATCATTAAGCTTCACAGTTATATATTTGTTTTCTATACTTTTTTTTTAATGCTGCCCAGGCTGGTCTCAAGTCATCCTCTTGCCTCAGCCTCCCTAGCCAAGACTACAGGCACACAAGCATGCCCAGCTCATGTGTGCTATTCTTTTTTTTTTTTTTAATATTTTTTTAGTTGTAGATGGACACAATGTCTTTATTTTATTGCTTTGTATGTGGTGCTGAGGATCGAACCCAGGGCCTCACCCATGCGAGGCAAGCGCTCTGCCGCTGAGCTACAATCCCAGCCCCTCATGTGTGCTATTCTTAATAAAAGGTTTAAAAAGTAATAAGGCTCTAAAGCAGTGGAAATGAAGATGGGAGGTTGATTTTTTTTTTTTTTTTTGGTACTGGAGATTGAACTCAGGGGCACTTGACCACTGAGCCACATCCCCAGCCCTATTTTGTGTTTTATGTAGAGACAGGGTCTCACTGAGTTGCTTAGCACCTCGCCATTACTGAGGCTGGCTTTGAACTTAGGATTCTCCTGTCTCAGCCTCCCTAAGTGCTGGGATTACAGGCTTGTGCCACCGCACCCGGCTAGGAGGTTGATTTTGACTCCGTGAAAAATGAGTAGAGGGAAGAAAGAATACATCAGAAGGGGAGGCAGATTAAGGTGAAGGGCAGGGCCAGTGGTAAACAGTGGTAGAATGCCTGTCTGAAGGCCCAGGGGCCCGGGTTCAATCCTCAGGACCACAAACAAGAAGAAACATGAAGAGCAGTGTTGAACACTCTGGTTAGAAGTAACCTGTAAGATACTGAAGTGGCAATGTCCACGGCTGCTGTGTGAAGTCAGACAAGTTACTTCCCCCAGAATTCAGGTTCCATTCCCCACAGAAGAGGGAAGCCAGTGAGTTTTAATGATTCTGGTACTGAGAACACTAGGTTTAAAACCCCAGTCCTGTTAGTTGATGGTCATTTGATCTTAAACAACTACTTCATCCTTGCCCTGCCCCAGCCTCAGTTTCCTCATGTGCAGTGTGAGGCTGTAATTCCTACTCAGGGAACTCCCAGTAAAACTGGAATAGGCACTTGGGATGTTTGGTGCCTTGGTTACCAATTAATGAATGAGAAAACAAAGGAACAAATAGCGATCACATGGTTCTGACACTTTAGTGTTAAGAATTAGCTGGTGAAGCCTCAGCAACGGCGAGGTGCTAAGCAACTCAGTGAGACCCTGTCTCTACATAAAACACAAAATAGGGCTGGGGATGTGGCTCAGTGGTCGAGCGCCCCTGAGTTCAATCCCCAGTACCCAAAAAAAAAAAAAAAAAGAATTAGCTGGTGAGCTTGTAAACTGGGGCACTCTGTAGATCTACAGAGACTATAACCCCATGTCCCAGGCAAGACATGCCATTTGGTCCTCCTGTGCAGGTGAGACAGAGCCCAGGTACCTGGTTTCCTGCCATCTTCCATCAAAAGGTGAGAGGACAGGAACTAACACACTGCTGTGCTTACAGAGCTGGCTTGCTTCTGGAGCGCTCAAATCTACCTAGAACAAGCCTTGCAAACCTGTGAGATGATTTCAGCTAACATTTATTAAGCACTAAGTGTAAGGTGGTGTGCTGAGCACATTAGCTGCATCACCTCAGTTGACTCTAAACCTGAAGGTGGTGAGTGAGTTTATTATCTTGCATTGCGGAAACAAAAGTTTAAAGAGGTTAAATTCTTTTTTTTTTTTTGGTACTGGAGATTGAACTCGGGCACTCGACCACTGAGCCACATCCCCAGCCCTATTTTGTGTTTTATGTAGAGGCAGGGTCTCACTGAGTTGCTTAGCGCCTCGCTGTTGCTGAGGCTGGCTTTGAACTCGCGATTCTCCTGTCTCAGCCTCCCTAAGTGCTGGGATTACAGGCTTGCGCCACCGCGCCCGGCTTGAGGTTAAATTCTTGAAGGTCACCTATATCGTATGGAGGGGCAGGGATGTGAAACCAGACTGCTGAGAACTCTAGTTCTCAGTTACTATTTATACTATTTACTTTTGTTTTTTCTTGACCGCCCTCTCCCGCTGCCCAATCTGCAGGCAGCCAGTGTCATGGGCATCAGAGGCCCAGCAGCTGCCGCACCTGCGCTCTGGTTCACTCTGGTTCTACACAAGCGTTGGTCTAACAGCAGGGGGCAAACGTGTCCTGTCAAGCCACCCTCGGGCAGTGGGCTCACTCAGCAAGCCAGACCGGATGGGGTACCTATTCTAAGAAGCTCGCCAGCCCCCACCGAAGACTGGTAAGGAATGCCCCACTGCCTAGAAAGAGTGCTAGGCTTTGAGGCCGCAGTGAGGCTTCCAATCGTGTTTCTGTGGCGCTGGGGATAGTACCCAGGGCCTTGCTCAGCTTGGCAAGCACCCAACACTGAGCGACATCCCAGCCTCACCAAGGCCCAGGAGCTCTAATGGCCACGGATACGCTGGCGCTGGAAAGCCCCTCTGGCGCGTTTGGTATTTAATTTCCTAACTCTGCCCAAAGCCGTCTTCATTCTAAGTGCCCCCAAGCACTCATCCACGCACCCACTGCCAAGTGTCTTCTACTGCAAAGCACTCACAACTCGTGCAGGCGTGTAGCGGGAGGTTCATTCGCACACAGCCTGGACGTGCCGGCAAGGATGGAAAACACACTCAAACCCACGCGACACAGGCCAAAGAGGGCAAGAGGCTGGCTTGAGGCAGCGGTGACCCGCGGAGGCTAAGACCCAGGTCCCCACTACGTGAAGCCTACGTCACCAGGACTCCGCCCCCGGGTAGGCGTCCGAGCCCAAACCCGCAGAAGATTCCAAATCAGCCTCGTGTACCCCAGCGCGCCCGACCGGGTCCTCGGGACCCCGCAGGTGTACTAGCGGGGGAAACTGAGGCAAAAACGTTTGTGAATTCATTTCTCCCTCGGTCCACAACCCGGGGTGCAGCAAAGCTGTTTTCTTTCTTTCTCAAAAACGCATGGGGCAGCAGGGAAGGACGGGAGGAAGGGGAGGGGGTCAGAAACAAACAAGGGCTGAGACGCCAGCCGACCCTGCCACACTCAAGATGGCGGCACGGCCGTGGCGAAGTCCCTCAGAGGCGGTACCAGCGCATGCGCAGCGCGAAGTCCCGGCCCGGGACACAAGATGGCGGCAGCGGCGCTGGGGAGGGCGAGGCGGAGGCGGCAAAACGGGAGGTCGAGCAGAACGTGTAGCCGAATCTCCTCGAGTCCGCTCCGGGCAGGTAAGAACCCTGGGAAGCCATGGTCTCGCCGCGATCCGCGTCAGCGTCCGGGAATCCTAAGCCGGGTAGCGGTGGCCTCTCCGGCGCTTTCCGCTCGGGGCTGCCGCTTGCCTGGTCTCTTTCGCCGCCGCCATCTTAGACCCGCGGGTGGGCAGCCGGGCCGGTGGCCCGAGTGAGGTAGGTGGGCCCGGAGAGCGCGGGCGGAGCGGCCTCCAGGGCCCCTCCGCTGCTGCCGCCGCCACCGCCTTTGTGTCGGGCTCCGACTCTGAGTCGCCTCAGCCCGGGGGCGGGAGCGCGCGGCGGGGCGGGGGGCGGAGCCCGGGAGATGGGCCGGCGCGCGCGCGCCAAACAACCCGCCCCCGCTGGGGTTGGGGGAGGGGAAGGTGCACGCGCGCTGGGCCTCGTCCCGCCCCTCCTTCGCGCGCGCCCTCGCGCCTGCGTACTTTGCAAGTCCTGTGGCTCCTCCTTTCGGGGCCGGAGAGTTCTGATTGGTACACTACTGAGGTGCTCCCGCCCCGTCTTCCTCCAATCCGGGAATCGGACTCTTTTCCTTCTAGTGGGTTCTTCTGGTTGCGCAGATACAGTTGTTTGTCCTTAGGCTCCGCTGCGTTTCTTGAACTGCGGTATGCGTGGGGGTCGGGAAGCCACATGCCAGATAACATTACATTAGCAAGAACCGCTTTTTCGTACGGAGAGTGCCCGATACGTTAGACTCTACGCGAGAGGTCGAGTGGTTCCGGTGTATAAGCCGAGAAGCGGCTGGAGGGCCTAGAACTTGTCCCTCCGACCCCGGAGCTGGTACTGAGACCACAGACGTGTTGCACCCAAATCTCAGCGAATTCATTAATTTTTTAAATTATTATTTTACTAGGGTTCGAACCCAAGTAAGCACTTTGCGCCGAGCTGCACGACCAGCCCTTAGCGAATTTAAAATGGTAAAATTTTCCAATGATGTAAAATCCTGACTCCCAATCCTACCAGGGTGTGTGTAAAAAGTACAGTTTCTTTCGTACCTCCTCTCGCCGTTTCTGGCCCTTAAGATATGGCGTGAGATACAGGAATCTGAGGTATTTTCTTTTAAAAGCCCCAGTGATTTTTTATTTTTTTATTTTTTATTTTGGCACTTGGGATTGAACTCAGGGGCACTCGACCACTGAGCCACATCCCCAGCCCTATTTTGTGTTTTATGTAGAGACAGGGTCTCACTGAGTTGCTTAGCGCCTCGCCATTGCTGAGGCTGGCTTTGAACTCGCGATTCTCCTGTCTCAGCCTCCCAAAGTGCAGGGATTACAGGCGTGTGCCACTGCGCCCGGCTAAGCCCCAGTGATTCTGATGCAGTTTTGAAAATACTGCAGTGTCCTCATTTGGCCTCCTAAGCTGTGCTGTTTTTCTCCTCTACAAATTGCATCTACCTGGTGCATCTGTATCACAGGACATTACTTGGGAAAAATATTTTTCAATAAAGGTGAACAAGATGTGTTATGTAATGTGTTTACGTTTTTATTTTTTTCAAGACATTTCAGAGAAATGTGTCTTTTCATTCAGTGTGAGTGGCTTGGGATGGTGCCCCCAGATCTGTGATATGTATTTATGTTCATTTTTTTCTTTGGGCTAAGGATACTTTCCTTGGTAGGTCCCAGTGTGCAACATGAAATTGTGGGCCCTTTGTTTAAAAATTCTTAAAAGCTGGACCCAATGGTGTGGCCTGTAGTCCCAGCCACAGGGTAGACTGAGGCAGGAGGATGGCTTGAAGCAAGGAGTTCAAGATCAGACTGGGCAGCATAGCAATATGCTGTCTCCAGAACACACACACACAATATTTTTTTCTCTTCTTCCTCTGCCCCCCACCCTTTTTGGGTGGCACCAGGGATTGGGACACTTCACCACTTTACCACAGCCCTTTTTATTTTGAGACAGGGTCTGGCTAAGTTGCTCAGGCTGACCTGGAATTTGTGAGCCTCCTGCCTCAGCCTCCTGAGTTGCTGGGATGACAGGTGTGCGCCACCACACCTGGCTATATAGATTTGAAAAATTCTGGGTGATAGACTCTTTGCCCAACCAAGCTTTGGGCCTTCTTGAACATGGTCCTGGTGCAACCATGTGGGCCAGAAGCCCACTCAGTGAACCTGTTGGTTGGAAGACTTGAGAAATACCATTTTCATCTCCTGAGTTTCCAGATCCTTGGAGGCCAGCCTGGGCAACATAGAGACCTCATCTCAAAAAATATGTATGTGTTAAAAATTCCAGGCTGGGTTTGTCTACTGCCTGCCCTGTCTTGGCCTCCCACCTTGCTCTATGTCCTTGTTCCTATTGTTGTCCTCTCCCTGCAAGATTTCACAGGTCAGTGACTCTTTTTTTTGTTTATTCTCCAGTTGCTGATACAAGGAGTTCCTTGAGCCCCTGTCCACTCCACTGCTGACCAGCCCACCCACCTGTGCTGAGCCTTCCTGTGCTGCAGGCCTTCCCCAGCCTCTGTGAGACCTGTGACATAGGGGGTCAGTCCAGCTGCAGAAGAAAACCCTCTCATGCTAGCATTGCAGACCCCAGAGGGTGAGAGAAAGGGGGACCTCATTCAGCCTTGGAGCCTATGGGCTCAGCCCCCAAGGAACAGTTCCAAACCTTTTTGTTATTAAGGCACTCTGTTGTTGTATGTATGTCCTGTGCCCTGCATTTTATTTGCCAAATTGTACTGATGAAGTGATCATTGACTTTTCCCTTTCCAAATTAACAAAGATGTCTATGACAAAGTGTATAATAAAATCAGTGTCCCAATGATTCCTATGATGTCGTCAACAGCCAACTAGAGCTTCTGATCAGCATGAGCTAATCAGTGTGGCCACAATGAGTTGGTAAAATTTCAGCATGCAAAGATAATTAATGTTTAAGTCTGCCTTTGTGGTCTTATTGTGGGTAAAGGTTTGATTTCTTGTGGGTGTTGTGACATGTTGAAAACAACTCCAGCATCAACAATTTGATCTCAGTTGGCTCCCTAGGGATTTAACAGGCCCTGGCCAGAAAACACTTTGGTCCTCAAAGCTTGTGCTATGTGTGCTTTGGGTGGGGGTGGTAGGGAATACAAATCGAAGGAACTGGCCTCTTTGCCAGTACTTAATGTTAGTTTTCAGTGGGGATTCTGAAGAATTGAATTAGGTAGTCCTTTTTGGTTGCACTGGTTGTGTTAGCAAGAGATTGCTTCCTGCCCTGTAATGTAAAACGAGGTGATCAATTAGATTCCCTGCTCCTTCCCCAACTGTACTTTGTTCTTATATATTTTTATTGGATGGGAGCAATAAAAATCCTCTCTCCTCAAGAGGAGGAGTTCCTATTCTTTTTGGACAAATAGCTTCTCAAGGGCAGACCCTGTTCTGGTTTGTTTGCTACTCTTGGTTTGTAAATGTTGACAGAATTAATAGAGCTCCTTTTGGGTCCAGTACTATGTTGAGCTCTGGTGAGAGATGCATTGGCTCAGGTTCCTGTTCCTGGAAGTGCTAGAAGTCTATCATGAGGAGACACACCCAGTTGATACACCAAACCATCTGAGTATCTCAGTACCAGTGTTCATGGTGCTGAGGAGGGCCCTGACCACTAGCCTGGGAGCGGGCAGTCAAGGTTTGTTGGAGGATGTGAGCCCAGGGGCAAGCCAGGCAGAGAAGGTTGTTTTGGGCAGAGGAGCAGCAGGAGGCCCTCAATTTATAGTTGAGGGCACTGCAGCCTATATCCCAGGGCTCCTCCTGAGGTACCATGCTGGCCTCCCAGGGCAGGGCTGGGTTGGATTTCTCCACATCTGCAGGTGGTCACCAGGGCCCTTGGTTGTAATTGGAGGGTGGGATGGAGCTGACTCTCTCTGGTCCTCTGTGTGGCAGGTCCCGCGTGGGTGCTGAGATGGCCAATGAGAATCACGGCAGCCCCCGGGAGGAAGCATCCCTGCTGAGTCACTCCCCAGGCACCTCCACCCAGAGCCAGCCCTGTTCTCCAAAGCCAGTTCGCCTGGTACAGGACCTCCCAGGTACTGGCAGGGGCAGTGGTGGGCAATGGGGTAGAAAGGGTCCTCCAAGGGCAGCCGTGACCTTGGCTGGGTTCTGTGCTTGTCTGCAGAGGAGCTGGTGCATGCAGGCTGGGAGAAGTGCTGGAGCCGCAGGGAGAACCGCCCCTACTACTTCAACCGATTCACCAACCAGTCCCTGTGGGAGATGCCCGTACTGGGCCAGCACGATGTGATTGTGAGTGCCAGCCTAGTCCAGGGGGCTCAACAGCCTCTGGCACGTGGGTCGCCTTCCCCAAATGTATTCGGAACAGCTGTTAGTGTCCAGCCCTATGCTGATGCCAGCAGATACAGTGTCAAGACATACAGTCCCTGCCCTCCTGGAGCTTACCTTCAAATAGAGGAGACAGACAAGTAAACAGATGATTATCAGAGTAGCATAGTGCAGTTCTGCTACCTGTTGGGCACTGTGCCAGGGAGACAGGTGTGAGCAAGATAGACATGCCCCTTCCCCACAGTTCACTAGAGTGGGGCGGTAGGATTACATTGGCAGATGTATGTGACATATGCTGGTACAAGTACAGCAGGGAGCTAGGAGTGTTTGCCTAGCACGTGCAAGGCTCTGGGTTTGATGCCCAGCACTACCAAAAAAATGTATGGCAGGGACCCTGACTTGATCTGGGGAAGGAGAAGGCACAGATGGCACTACTTCTGAGAATCAGCATTTAAGGTGAAGTAAGCTAAGTGAGAGTTGTGAGAGAGAAGAGTGTTCTAAGAACTTGAATGTCAGTGTGATGGGGAAGCACAAGGAGAGGCTATCTGGAGGGAATGTGGGCTTAGGGTTCCTCAGCTGGGGCAGCCTTTATTAGATACAAGCAAGCCACCTGGCATCCCCATTTTACAGATGAAGATGCTGAGGTTCAGAGTGACCAAATGGCCTGATGCCTCACAGCTAGCAGTAGGCAGAGCAGGACCTGCACTTTGCTGTGATTTCAGGGCCACATGCTCAAGTACCACACATACTCTTGGTGTTGTCAAAGGAAGTCCATTCACAGGGTCTTTTTTTTTTTTTAAATATTTATTTTTTAGTTGTAGGTGGACACACAATAGCTTTATTTTATTTTTATGTGGTGCTGAGGATTGAATCCAGTGCCTCCCGCGTGCTAGGCGAGCACGCTACCACTGCGCCATAACCCCAGCCCCATTCACAGGGTCTTGATCGTTTGAAAAATAAGCATTTCTGAGTCTCTTTTATTCCTGACTTTCATTCTTAAGAAAAATAAAATAATGTACCAAGCGCCGGTCTCATGCTGTATATCATACTAAGCAAGTCGTGCTCACTGGTGCATGTCGTAGTCTCCAGTGGTGATGTAGGCTCCGTGTGGCCATTTTGAAGGTGAGGAAATTAGGAAGGGAAGCCGCTCACCCAAGGCCACACAGTTCTGAATAGCAGGCAGGAGCCCAGCCAGTGTTCTCCACCAACATCCCAGCCGTCCATGTTCTCCGCGGAGTAGAGCAGGGGTGGGAGGGCATGAGATTCCGAAGTACTGGGGCTCCTGAGCAACTGGCCCTGGTTGCAACTCTGCTGGTCTCCCTCCACCAGTCGGACCCTTTGGGGCTGAATGCGACCCCACTGCCCCAAGATTCAAGCTTGGTGGAAACCCCCCTGCCTGAGAACAAGCCCAGAAAACGGCAGCTCTCGGAAGAGCAGCCAAGCGGCAATGGTGTGAAGAAGCCCAAGGTGAGTGTCCGGGGCTCTCAGGACCTGGCTGGTAAGTGACCAACTCAGGCAGCCAGCCAGCAGGCTCCCTGCAAGAGTTGGGCTTAGGCAGGCTGGTCAGGAGGGGGGCCCAGGACACAGCTCACCAGGCATGCAGAGTTGGAGCCTGCTTGCTAAATCTCCTGATCCAGTGCCTTTGTCCTTCTTTTGCTCTAGATTGAAATTCCTGTGACACCCACAGGCCAGTCAGTGCCCAGCTCCCCCAGTGTCCCAGGAACTCCAACGCTGAAGATTTGGGGTGCATCCCCTGAAGATAAACAGCAAGCAGCTCTCCTTCGACCCACTGAGTGAGTCCCTGCTAATTGGCTTGGAGGTGCCCATTGCTAATGGTTAGCTTGCCTGGGACTGTGGGGTATGGTGGCAGCAGGCAGGGCATCTTCATTGCTTGTGTGTGCCCCAAGGGTGTACTGGGACCTGGACATCCAGACCAATGCTGTCATCAAGCACCGAGGGCCTTCTGAGGTGTTGCCTCCTCATCCTGAAGTGGAGCTGTTCCGCTCCCAGCTCATCCTGAAACTGCGGCAGCACTATCGGGAGCTGTGCCAGCAGCGAGAGGGTAATTCCCGGGCCTCCGCCTCCTTGGTTTCCCGCCACTTTTAGCAAGACCCAGGGCTTTGCCATCTGGGCTTAGGGATGGCAGGGGAGCCTGGTGGTTCAGAGCGTGCGCTGTGGAGTGGGACAGACCTGTTGGAATCCTGGTTCCATTAGCCACTACCTCTGATTCTGAGCTCATCACTTAACACCTCCATAGTTGGGTTTCCTTATTTGTAAGGTGAGGGTAGGAACAGCGCTTACCTAAAGGGTGGCTGGAGCTTACTATTTGCCAGGCATTGTCAACACTTCCCATATCTGTAAAAGAACATAAAAAGAATACCTGGATCTCACAAGTATCAAAACCAGTGAGTGAAATGGCTAAGTACTCTATTAGTAAACTGCAGTTTTTAATTTTACAATTAGTAAATAAACCTGCTTGACTGCTCTGAAACATAGATCTTTGTCTTCCCTTTTTCTTTTTTTAACCCTGTGTGACACTATCATAAGAACTAGTGATTCTCAGAATATAGTTTGGGAAATGCAATCTAGAAAACAAGCTTCTGAAGTAACGGGGCCCAGGTCTTGTTTACTGCCCAGTATGGTGCCTCCTGGGTACCTGGCCCCAAAGTGGAACCTGTTGACTAAATTCAGAGCCTCAGCAGCTCTCTGTCCCTCAGGTATTGAGCCTCCACGGGAATCTTTCAACCGCTGGATGCTGGAGCGCAAGGTGGTAGACAAAGGATCTGACCCCCTGTTGCCGAGTAACTGTGAACCAGTGGTGTCACCTTCCATGTTTCGTGAAATCATGAATGACATTCCCATCAGGTACATTCCCGCAGCTGGACCACTCAGTGATGCCCAGTCACGTGTGGAAGGGCTCTAATTCTGCCCCTGTCTAACCAGGTTATCCCGAATCAAGTTCCGGGAGGAAGCCAAGCGCCTGCTCTTTAAATACGCAGAGGCTGCCAGGCGACTCATTGAGTCCAGGTCAGGCTGTCACTGCCCTACACAGGACTGGTCTGTGGTCAGTGAGGGATGTCTCAGGCCTTCTGGCCTGTGCTCACACAGGCGGTACGGGGGCTGGGACATAAGTTTGGGGGCTGGTGCCCTGGACACCAGTGAAGTGGAATTGGGAGGGGAAGGTGGAGCAGACACCCAGACAGCTGGGCCCTACACACAGCTGAGCCTGCCTTCTCACCCTTGGCCAGCAGGAGTGCATCCCCTGACAGCAGGAAGGTGGTCAAGTGGAACGTGGAAGATACTTTTAGCTGGTTGCGGAAAGACCACTCAGCCTCCAAGGAGGACTACATGGTGAGTGGACCCCAGGGTGAGGCCAGTGGGCAGGCTCTCTGGCCACTTCCCTCCAGGAAACTTACTCTGCCTATCCAGGCTGGCAGGGCTCCCATGGCAGCCTATCTTGTGCAGTACAGCAGACCTGGACATTTTTAGTCCCTAGACTTAGGACTGTGGAGACATCTGTCTAGGTTCCTGGCTTTCTCCCCAAAGGACATTTGCCTTAACATTCTTTTGTTTTTGTTTTATTTTGTTTTGTTTTTGGGTACTGGGGATTGAATCCAGGGGCCTTAACCACTGAGCCACATCCCCTGCCCTTTTTTTCATTTTGAGACATGGTCTTACTAAGTTACTTAGGACCTCACTCAGTTGCTGAGACTGGCTTTGAATTTGCAATCCTCCTGCCTCAGCCTCCCGAGTTGCTGGGTTTACAGGCATGCACCACTGCACCTAGCTCCCTTAACATTCTTAACAGAATCTTAGGCTTGGCCACACACATACGGCTGCCTTTCCAACTTAATGAATATTCAACATCTCCCAAGTAGATTTTTGGAAACAGATTGACAAACTGCTTTTCCTTGTGTGTGTGTTTATATTACAGTTAAAAGCTACCATCAGATTCAACTCCCAGCTCTTAATGTGTCCAGAACAATTCTGTTTTCTGGCCAAAACCTATCACTTCTTAAGCCTGTCCACCAGCACTAGCAATGGGCTTTCTTTTCAGGACCATTTTTCACAAGAGACAAGGTTTCGCACTTCACGATAGTAACTGTGTACTTGACACGTAGAGAGTGACAAAGGTAGGTGTGCTCACTAGCCAGAGTGACTCATTTTCACTCTGCAGTTTCACAGGCATGATTCAGCAAAATTACAAATGCCTACAGTCATCCTTGCAAGTAGCTAAAAGCTCAACTTCTAAATCCACACCAGCCAAGCTCCTTGTTTTGTAATCACCGCACCCTGAGAGAGTACAGAGGCTATAAGCTGGGACCGCCGCCTGGCTTGTCTGTTTCCCTTGTAGTCCTCATGGGGCCTAGCATAGTGGAACCCCAACAAAAACTGCTGGCATTTGTTGACACTTGTTTTATCCTAGGGGCTTGGTTACATTTAATGTTCAAATTGCCCTGTTAGGTATTTTGTGTTCCCTTGAACACTGAGGAATAATATTTAGAGAAGCTAAGGGATTTGTCTAAGGGACACGGCTAATAAGTAGTGAAGCCAGTTTCACAGCAAGGACTGCTGGAATTCAACAGCCCTGCAGTTATTTGCCAGCCCCACTGAGGCCCTTTGGCCTCCACAAGTGCCCTGATCCGGAGTTTTCTCCAGGACCGCCTGGAACACCTGCGGAAGCAGTGTGGCCCCCATGTCTCAGCGGCAGCCAAGGACTCCGTGGAAGGCATCTGCAGTAAGATCTACCACATCTCCCTGGAGTATGTCAAGAGGATCCGAGAGAAGCATCTTGCCATCCTCAAGGAAAACAACATCCCAGGTAGGGGCAAGGTGGTGGGGAGCCTCGTGATGCCACTAACTCTGTCCCAGGCCCTGACTGAAGGAACGAATAAGGCTGAGCCTTGCGGCCAGGGACTGGCTTTGGGTAGTCCTTTTCTCCCAGCAGTGTTTGGGGAGACCCTACTGGGCCCTTTGGCTAGGAGGTCTCAGCTCTCATACCTGTGCCCAGCAGCAAGACCTACAGGCCCACACCTACTTGCACACCAGCCCCCAAGGCATCAGTCTGCATTGGTGGCCATACTGACAGCACATAGTCACAGGCCACTGGTTTATGCCCCTGCCAACTGTCTGGTGGCTTTTTTGTTCCCTGTTACTGAAACTGATCCATGGACTGAAACTTCTCTTCCCTGGTGTAAAGCACTTGGCTGCATAGTAGATGCAGAGGCCATGGGGCAGGGCAGCCCCTCACTGCTCTCCCTGCCCACAGAGGAGGTGGAGGCCTCTGAGGTGGAGCCCCGCCTGGTGTACTGCTACCCAGTGAGGCTGGCCGTGTCTGCACCCCCCATGCCCGGTGTGGAGATGCACATGGAGAACAATGTGGTCTGTATCCGGTACAAGGGAGAGATGGTCAAGGTCAGCCGCAACTACTTCAGCAAGCTGGTAAGGGCTGAGGGGGAAGGGCCCAGCGAATGGCATGAGTTGGGGCCTGGGATCTTTCTTAACCAAGTCCTCAGTAGGTGGCCAGTGATAAGGGTGTGAGCCACTGCTGAAGTCAACACTTTTGGTCCTACAGTGGCTCCTTTACCGCTATAGCTGCATTGACGACTCTGCCTTTGAGAGGTTCCTGCCCAGAGTCTGGTGTCTTCTCCGACGGTACCAGGTACAGGCTCAGCCACACAGGGCGGGCGCCCCTGGAGGGAGGAGGGAGGCTGAGCCCAACACTGACTGAGGCCACTCTACAGATGATGTTTGGCGTGGGCCTCTACGAGGGGACTGGCCTGCAGGGATCACTGCCTGTGCACGTCTTTGAGGCCCTCCACCGACTCTTCGGCGTCAGCTTCGAGTGCTTTGCCTCACCCCTCAACTGCTACTTCCGCCAGTACTGTTCTGCCTTTCCCGACACAGATGGCTACTTTGGCTCCCGCGGGTGAGAGCCAGGGGCAGCTGGGCCCCTTCTGCCCATGCCTAGGAAGCAGACCTCCAGAGCACAGGGCCCACCTTGGCCAGCTGCTTCCTAATGCCATAGGGCTTTGGAGTCAGGCAGTCTTGGAGGCAGCCCTTGCCTTCATCACTTACCAGCTGTGAGGCTTTAGACAGGTGGCTTAACCTCTGACAACCTCAGCTTTTCTGGCCCCCGTGGACAGGCATGTGGATGCCCTGATCTGCCCTGTGGGCTTCTGGGTCCACCTCAGAGCCCTCACAAGTAAACTCATGAGATGAGGGCCGCGACAGCAAGAGGCCACAGCTCAGCAGCCAGAGAGCCCTGGGTATGCCTTGTGCTGTGGCAGAGCAGCTCAGCATGGCTGCTTCTCCAGCGTGGTGAACATGGGCACCCACGCCTGAGCCTCTGTCCTCACCCGTTTGGTGCACAGGGTCATGCCTTGCCCCAAGACAAGGGGGTGGGAGGGGTAACACCAATGTCTAGTGGAGAGACTGGGTCCTGATGGGACTGAATGTTCATCTTTGTCCCTAGGCCCTGCTTGGACTTTGCCCCGCTGAGCGGTTCCTTTGAAGCCAACCCTCCATTCTGTGAGGAGCTCATGGATGCCATGGTCTCTCACTTCGAGGTGGGTGTGTCAACCTGCTGGGGGAGAGGCAGAATTGCCAGCCACTTGGAGGGCAGCCTCTCATGTGCACCCTGTTCTTCCTCCCACAGAAACTACTGGAGAGCTCACCAGAGCCCCTGTCCTTCATTGTGTTCATCCCTGAGTGGCGGGAACCCCCAACACCAGCGCTCACCCGCATGGAGCAGAGCCACTTCAAACGCCACCAGCTGGTCCTGCCCGCCTTTGAGCATGAATACCGCAGTGGCTCCCAGCACATCTGCAAGAAGTGGGTGCCCGGGGAGGACGAGGGAAGGAGGGCCGGGCTGGCCATGCCAGGCTGATCTGGCCTAGGCACGCCCCACCCTGAGCGGCCGCCTTTGTCTGCAGGGAGGAGATGCACTACAAGGCCCTTCACAACACGGCTGTGCTGTTCCTGCAGAACGACCCTGGCTTTGCCAAGTGGGGGCCCACGCCTGAGCGGCTGCAGGAGCTAAATGCGGCCTATCGGCAGTCAGGCCGCAGCCACGGCTCCAGTTCTTCCTCCTCCTCCTCGGAAGCCAAGGACCGGGACTCAGCCCGCGAGCAGGGCCCTAGCCGCGAGCCTCACCCCACTTAACATACCCTACGGGGAGGAGGAGCCCCAGGGGTGCTGGTATGGACTGCTAGGACACAGGGCCCGCCCCTGGGGTGGCAGCAGGACTTGGGCCGCCAATGACATAGGAATATTGTGGCTCTGCCAGGGCTCCCCCTCCCTGCCCCATCCCCACTGCTCACCTCAGACTCACTCCAAGCCCCTTGTAAATAGGCCCATGCCTTCCCACCCCCACGCTGCCCCTGTTGGCGCCTTGTTTCATTTGTAAAAGGAAATACAGAACCCCCTCCCCCAGAACTTGTGAGGGTCTTGAGGACAGAGAAGGCTGAGAACCTGGAGCGACTTCTGGGACCAATTCCCTTTTATACTCAGGCTCACCTTCTTGTGACCCCTGGGCCTTCACACTCCATCAAGGGACACAACTGGTCCCTGGTGGTCTCCACCTTGCTGAGCAGGTGGGAAGAGTCCAGAGCCTGCACTGTCTAGCTCCAGACTCCATAGTTGGGCCTGCCCAGATGCCTCTGGGGAGATGACCAACAGCTATGCCTGGTGCCCAGGCCAAAAGCCACTTGCTGGCCTTGGGGCCACCCCTGTGAGTGGGCAGCTATTAGTCAAAGCTTAGAAGCAAGTGCAACCTCAGAGCTACCACAGACCTCAGGGTGCAGGGCCTGCTGTCTGAGGGCCTTTGGGCAGAGAACCCAGGGGAGCAAAGCAGGCTAGAGGTGCTTGGCAGGGCTCCCCCAGCTCAGCCCTTCCTGAGATCAGGCATCTGCAGCAAAGGTCCGCCCTGCGGTGTGGGACCACCGTACTTACGGAGGCAGGGCCAGCTGCGCTTCAGGCCAGTCAGCCTCCACCTCTCCCACCTGTGGTGGGCTCTTCACCGGCGCCTGCCTTCTGCTTCCTCGTCCTTGCCTGGTTCAGACTGTTAGCAGCAAGTGGACAAAAATAAGATGGCCAGGGCTGGACTCTGGTCCCTTTATTGAGACTGAGGGACCAGTGGGTCCATCCAAACAAAAATAAAATCTCTCTCCCAAAGCCTGCCTGCAGGCTAGGGCACCCAGCATGTCCTGGCTGGGGTTCACGGCTGCCTTCCAACCCCGATAACATAAGTTTGGCTCTCTTGGGGTGACAGGATGCTGGCTGCCCAGTATCTGGAGGCCCTAAGTGGGACAGGGTGGTGTGTCCCCCCACCCAGGAGAGCTGGCCCCAATATCCATGATCTGCGTTGGGCCCTTGGGCTCAGTCATCGGCCAGGGTGATGACGTCGTACTCGATGCCCTGGTGCTGCAGCTGTTGCACGTGTTCAGGCACTGCCTCCTCTGTGCCGAACAGGCCCTGGGCTTGGGCCATGGCAGCATCAGCCACCGCTGCCAGGGGAGGGGAAAGCATGGTGAGCCCAAGGCCCCAGAGCTATGCATGACCCCAGCCCCCACAATCCAGCCCTGTACCTGTGACAGCAGAGTGTGCTGCAGCCTCAAGTTGAGCTTGTGTGACCAGCTGCTGGCCTGGGGATACAGGCACATACTGGATCTGGAGGGGGAGAAGCTGATGAGATGTGGCTCTGGGAAGCCTCTGTGTGCCCCAGCTCTGTCTAGTCCCTCAGTGCTGCCCTACCTGGGACTCCTGGAGGAATGGGGCTCCTTGTTCATACTGGATGTGTGTGATCTGGCCCTCCTGTACCTGGAGAGAGGAAGCTAGCTGACCGTGATCCCCAGAAGGAGGCTGTACACTCTTCCTCCCAAACACACCTCACACCAGGCCTGGCCTACCTGGATGTGGTGGCCATCAGGGACCACAACATATTCCTGGGGCAGCAGATGCTGGACACCATCCTGAGAGATGATATACTGTACCTAAAGAATGGGGGGAGGAGGCCGATTATAGGGGCCCACTCAACAGGAGCTCAGCTGGAAAGGCAGCATGGAGGATCAGGGACACCCATGGCTGCTGCATGCATAGACTGTGGGAGCGATGGTACAGGAAGTACTGCTTTTCCCTCAAGGTGGGGGAGAGCATGGTAGGGAGGGTACGGCAAGAGGTGAAGACTGAGGTGGGGAGTAATAGCTCACCTGGTTGTCAGAGGTCACCAGGTGCTGTACCGTTTGACCATCTGCTGTGGTGATCTCTTGGATGTAGGTGGCTTCCTCCTGCCAAGACCAAGCCAGCTTTAGCTTCAGCTCTGTGTGCCCCATCCTGTCCATGACCTGCCAGCATGGCCCTTGGCCCTGGCTCTTACCTGATTGGTCACTGTCTGTTCTTGGGCCACAATAATGTGTTCCTGGCCCAGAGCCTGCTGTAGCCTCTCTGGGCCCAGGACCCCGTGACTGGACTGGAGGGCAGCTGGGCAAAGAGAAGAAGGTGCTCACCAAGGGGTTCTGGGGACACCTAGAACGACCCAGCCCAGAGATGCCCTGGGACAGTGGCTCCAATCACTGGACCCACCCTGGTGCCCAACCTGTGGCCCTAGAAGCCACTCACTGTGCAGTGTGGCCAGTGTCTCCTCGTCACTATTCAGGATGATGGTCTGGGTGGGGGTCCGGGCTGGGGTGCGGACTGTAGGGGTGCCAGACTTCCTCCCATCAGGACTGTGAAGCCGCTGGATGTGGAATTTGAGGTGCCCGTTACGGTTGAAACTGAAGAGGAAGGAAGGAGGCTCAGGGTGGCTGCACCAGGCATGCCCAGCAGCCCTTGCCCAGCCGCACCTGGCCTCACCGCTGCCCGCAGAGGTGGCATGAGAAAGGCTTCTCATTGGTGTGGGTCAGCATGTGCCGCCGCAGGTCCTTCTTGTTCTTGGAGGCAAAACTGCACTGGCTGCACTGGTGAGGCCGCAGGCTTGAGTGCTGTGCCATGTGGGCCTGCAGAAGGAATATCCAGGGGCGTCACTAGGTCAGGACAGATGGCAACAAGCCCCCAGGTCCTCAGAAGCAACTGGTCAGGGAGCCAGGTGAACCAGACTGGAGGAAATCAAAACCCTGTGCACTGTGAGGAGCTGGAGGAAAGTACACACCAAACCAAGTCCGGGCGGCTGTGGCCCAAGACTGAGAAGCCAGAGGCACCACCATGAGGTCACTTGGAAAATCCCGTCCTGGCTCTATCCAGATGTGACTTACGGATGCTACATGAGGGAACCTCTGACATTCTAGGGCTTAGTCTTGCCTAGTTGGGCCTTAGTCTCCCCATTTGGAGGGGGGTCTGTAGGTCCTGGCCCCTCATCGAGCTCAGGACGCAGTGCACGGTTAGATCTGGAAACACGAAATCCTCAGGCAAATGTTGGTATGGCTGGGCATGGTACACACCTGTCATCCTGGCAAGCTGGGAGGCTGAGGCAGGAGGATGGAGACCAGTCTCAGCAACATAGACCCTAAGCAACTTACTGAGACGTTGTCACAAAAAATAAAAAGGACTAGGAGACAGCTCAGTAGTTAAGTGCGCTGGGTTCCATCTCCAGTACCCAGGGAAAGAAGTTCAGCAAGAGATGGACCGGGAAGCTGCCCCATGTGCCTGCACAGCATCCCCCTGCCAGCCTCCAACACAGCTCAGGTTCCCCACCCACACCTCACAATGTCACCCCTTATACCTTCGCTCACGCAGACCCAGCTCCACCACCACTTGTGTGGCATCCTCCCAGCACCCAGGGTCACTGACTGGCACTCTGCTTGCTCTCCTGCCCTCACACTTGCTTCACCCTGGGGACGTTGTCTGGCCTTACTTATGTCTGGTTGGCCTCCATCCAGACTGAGCTCCCTATGAGCTGGGACCTTGCTGAGTCACCTCTGACTCTAGAGGGGAGTAGAGGACTTGGTTTAAGGGGTTGCTCTTTAAATAAAGGACAGTTACACAAACTTGTAGCCAAATGAATGACAGCAGAGGCATGGTGGGAGTAGCACTTACCCGGACCTCGGGCCACTGGCGGGCACTGAAGGGGCAGTCAGGGCACTTGAAGGCGCCAGGCCCAGCATGGGCCCGTTTGTGACTCTCCATCTCGGCTCGGCCAGGGAAAGCCTCAGCACAAATCTTGCAGGAAAACTTCTTTGATGCTGCAGTGGCTGTAGATGGCGGGGAGGGCGGCACTGCCAGGCCCAGGGTTTTGCTGGCTGCAGGAGGTGGGGAGGCAGAATGCTGGGAATCCCCCACCCGGAGGGTCTTGGCTGGAGATGAAGGCTCGGAGCCATCTCTCGGCAGCCCCCCACACTGCAGCAGGGGCCATTTGGCTCCAGAGGCCAGGGCATCCGAGCTTGGGAAGGAGATGGAGCCATCTGCAGTCAACTGTGGAGAGACCACAGCACAGTATGAGGTGCTGAGGAAGGGGCCAGGAAGGGCGGGAGGTGGGGGTCAGCTACCTCAAGCCTCACCTCAATGTGGTGCAGCTGGGTCCCATCAGCAGCCATGATGTAGTGGGTGCCAGCTTCTTTGAGGGTGTCACTCACAACCACAGCCTGGGCTGCCTCCCCTGGAGGCTCTTCACTGAGAGCACAGAGAAGGAATGGTGAGGTGGAGTTCTAGGTGAGGATGGAGGGCCACAGAAGCCCCCTTCCCCAGGCAGCCAGAATCAACTGAGGGTAACTGCCATCACAGACAGATGAGCTGGATATCACCAGGTGAACCTGGGACTCTGCCCTGTGCCAGCTGAGCCTCTGCTGTCTCTTCTGTAAATGGTTACCAAGTGTTCAATAAATTGTCCTGCTCAAAAAATGGTAGGCTCTGTCCCTTTGATGGGCAGGGGGCAGCCAGGCAAAGAGCCCCAGGAGTCTAGCCCAAGTCTGGCCAGTGGGATGAGAGAGGGCTGGGCAGGAACAAATGCGTGGATCTGCCACCATGAGCCTGGTCTCTAGAGCAGGGCCAAGAGCACAGGGAAGATGCAAAGCACAGCCTGCCCAGGGCTGCTGACACCTGTGGCAGCACTGGGATTCCAGACTCCCTCAGATGGCCTGGAGTTCCACTGAGCACATTAACATTCCTGCACCAAACTTGCTCATTGCAGGGAAGCCAAGTGCAGGTGTCAGACCTCACATGTGGGCTGAAGAACCCGGGCTGGTTCTAACGGTCAGAACTAGAAAGCACCTTGGTCATCTAAGACAAAGGGCACGTGGGAATAGAAACCAGAGTGACCAGGCTTCAGAGCATCACTCCCCGCATGTCTGACTTAGTCCAATTACTTAACCTCCCTGGCCTACTTCCTTGTTTGTAAAAGGAGGGAAACACGGATCTCACAGGAAGGAGCTAGGTGAGATCAGGAGGATCAAGTTCCTAGAACAGCTAAGTGGCCAAAGCATGGAAGCTCCTGACCTGAGGACAGAATCTTCCAGCAGCCAGTCACTCCTGCTACCTAGGTGTGAGTGGGATGGGCCCAGATCTGACTGCTCGCAGCACACCTTTAGAAGGCTGGCATGAGCCTTGCAGAAGGCACATCTCACCTGTAAGGTGTGCCAGGAGCTGACGTCCCCTCTTCCATAGGGGGTGCTGTGATGACACTGTAGCCAGCTCCACCAAATGGACCAGAGGCCAAAGTGATCTGCTGTAGGTCAGGGGTGCCTAGTTGGCTCTCAGCTGCCACACTGCCCCCTGGCTCTGCCACATGGAGGGTGACCACCTGTGGAGTGGTGTCTTCTGGGGAGGGCTGCCCACCAGGAGAAGCTAATCCTGCTTCCACGTCCTCTGACTTCACCACGGCCACCTGCAATGGCATGACTGGGCATGATGGGCAGAGCTTGGTAAAGGAGCTGGTAAGACCCTGTTGCATCTCAGTGCCTCAAGGCTCATCCACACTCTGGCCAGACCCAGTGCTGCCACCTCTCATGTGCACAGCCCAGGTTCTTTCCAAAACACTCTGGCTTTCCAAATCCCATTTATCACCTGGAAAGAGCTAATAAGAATGGGACAGTAATCGTACCCTCTAGGAGACATTTGACAATGTCCAGAGACATCTGTTTGTCACAACTAAAGTGAGGCGTCACTGGCATATAGTTGGTAGAGGCCAGAGATGCTGCTAAGCACCTCACACTTGCCAGGACAGTACTCAAAACAGAGAATTATCTGGCTCAAAATGTCAATAGTGGTGGGCGTGGTGGCACACGCCTGTAATCCCAGTGGCTTGGAAGGCTGAGGCAGGAGTATCACAAGTTCAAAGCCAGTCTTAGCAACTTATCAAGGCTCTAAGCAACTCAGCAAGACCTTCTCAAAATGAAAAATAAAAAAGGCTGGGGACGAGGCCTCAGTGGTTGAGTACCCCTGAGTTCAATTGGTACCAAAAAAAAAAAAAAAAAAATTCAAGTATAAAAAATAAAACCCTAAGGAAAAATACAAATGCATGTTTATATCATCTTGGTGTGAAGGTTGGGGGAGGTCTTTCTAGGGATGATATCACAGGCAAAAACTATCAACTATCTAAGAATGCAAAACTTCTACATGGCTCCGAACACATGGACTCTATTCCATGACCATTTCCAGGTCCATGCCAGTCCCTCCTTCATGGAGTCCCTCTGCTCTCTGCCTGGCTCAGCAGCACGTTGTTGCTCCACGTTCTTAGAGTTCGTCATCTGTAATGCACATGCCCCTCTATCCTAGGTCTGGGACAAGGCAGGCACTAGCAGACACCTTCTGCCTTGGAGGCAGGCTGGATGGGGCGGGGCAGAGACAGGAGAGGTGATCCCTGGCAGTGGTGGGGGAGGAAGGAAGAGGTGAAGGTGAGGAACGACGGGTCGGGTGGAAACATGCTGGGCTCGAGCCGCCTGTGCCAAAGTCACTGGGGTGCAAGAGAGAGGCCTGAGCTGGCCAGTCTTGAGGGCCTGTGGGCTGCAGCAGGTGTCTCAGGACAAGGGATGTGGTGAGATGGAAGCTTGTTCAGACCCTGAGGGAGCACCCACAGGAGCAGGGTAGCCACAGAGCAAGGAGGAAAACCAAACTAGAACAGGGCCCAGAAGCCACAGGCAACAGTGCACCCTGCTCAGCATGGCAGAGGTCGCTGGCAACTGGAGAGTGGAGAGTACCCAAAATAGAGAATTATCTGGCTCAAAATGTCAATAGTGGTGGGCGTGGTGGCACATGCCTGTAATCCCAGTGGCTTGGAAGGCTGAGGCAGGAGTATCACTAGGGGTGCCTAGTTGGCTCTCAGCTGCCACACTGCCCCCTGGCTCTGCCACATGGAGGGTGACCACCTGTGGAGTGGTGTCTTCTGGGGAGGGCTGCCCACCTCGGCCTCAATGGCCTCCTAGGCCCTCCCTGGCTGTACATCCAGTTCCCCGGGTCTGCCCACCTGATTTCAGTGGACCTGTGCCCCCACTAACTGGAAGCTTCCATGGCAGGGCAGGTGTGTTGCTGCTATCCACTCCCAGGGTCCAGCATGGAGCTGTGTGTGGGTGGAGGTTCCAGGCAGCTCACCTGTAGGGCTGTGCCCCCCAGCTCCCGCTGAGCACTCATGTTCAGCAGCAGATCCAGAGCTGTCTGTGTGGCCATTGCAGTGGATTCCTCAGCTCCTGGGTGGGGTGTGACTTGAGCTTGAAAAAGGGCTGGCACCCAGCACCAGACTCCACACTGCTCCCTCCACCGGCACTACCCCAGCCCTGCCCTGCCCACCCTGCAGCTCCCAGCCTCCCAGAGCTCACCCTGCTGGTAGATGATGGTAGCACCGCCCAGGGTGTCAGAGCAGAGCAGCGGGGGGGTCTCAGGTGACTGGAAAGGTGCTGTCTCTGGGGGGATCTGTGGGGTGAGGACATGATCAGGCCTCAGAGAGGGCGGCCCAAGCTGAAGTGCCATCGCCGAGCACTCGCCGAGCACCGCGAAGTGTCGGCAGCTCCTATCTCTTGGCTTGCTTCATGTTCACAGCCACTTTTCAGGATGCTTACAAGTTCAATGCTAAGATGAACTGACGGAGGCTCAGAGAAGCGACTGGCCTAAGAAGGGCTAGGACTTGAGCCCAGGACTGTGTGACTCTGGCGCCTATGTTCGGTCAGCACACCAAGCGGTCCATTTTTTTCTGGGGCAACTGCATGCACTCACGTGGAAGATAAGGAGAGCCACCAACCCGGAATCCATCCTTCCCTTCTTTCATGCTCACAGCACCCTAATTTTCACCATGGGAGGAGACACACTCAGCTTGAGGACTACATTTTTCAGCCTCCCTTACAGCTAGGTAAAGTGTGGCCATGCAGCTAAAAAAAGGACTTCTGGTAAAGTTCATGGGAAAGATAGAAGGGCAGATGGCAGGCATCCTTTTTACCTTTCCCCCATCCCTTCCTCTTGCTTCCTGTCTGGGATGTGGTTGAGAAGGTCAGTGTTCCTACAACTACGGTGGACCATGAGGCAACCACAAAAATGGAAGTTGTATGCCTAGAATGGCTAAGTGAGAATATTGAGAGCTTGGTCCCTGATGACCAAGCTCTGGAACTGCCATACCGGTTCTGGACTACTGACTTTTGGAATTGTGTGTGACAGAATAATAGAAAAAACGACTGGTTTTTCCGTTTTCCATATGTGCACTGGAAAGCCATCCCTACTCTAAGCTTAAGGCTGGCATATCTGACTCATCTGGTCTCTACCACACTCTAAAGGGGCAGGGATCGTTTTGCTGAACCCCAATGTGCAAAGGAAGACACTGGAGTCGGTAGAGGTGGATCATACCTGGCCACCCCCGAAGCCCTTCTATCTGCCACCTGCTCACCTCGGGAGGCCCCGGGGAGCCAGGTGGTGGTCCAGGGGCTGCGCTGTGCTGCTGCTTCAGTTCCTCAATCTGCTGCAGAGAGAAGAAGGGGCGGCGGCGGGAGGGGGGCTCCTCAGGGTGGCGCCGCCCCCACTCCTCGAAGCAGCTTGCGTGGCGGCACCGGACATGCAGGCGCAGGTTCTTCTTGTGGCGCGTGCTGAAGTGGCAGTACTCACAGGCAAAGGGCTTGGCCCCTGTGGGCAGGTGGGGAATGCTTGCCCTCACCGCCCTCCAGGAGGCTGTCCCTGGCCCTGTGGCCTCCAGCCGCCAGGCCCAGGGATTCACTCGCGTGCTTCCCCTGTGGCAGCCAGGACTGCGACACATCACGCCCCTGCTGCACCGTCTTCCCGAGAGCCACTGTTTTCAAGGTCACACAGCCACACACCCTCAGGCACACACGAATCTGCCTGAGGGAACCTGAGCTCTGCCTCTATTCCCCAGGGTGCCTACCAGAGGCTGGGCGCCAAGGGCACAGAACATCGCCTCCTGTACGCCAGGCCTATCAGCTGTACCTGCAGCAAGCCCAGGTGAGACCTGGCCATGCAGGGAAGCCCCATTTATACCTCGAGGACTTGACGCGCCCAGGGCTGGGCTGCCGAGGGGGAGGAAGGAGCCTCTGACCTGGGTCCTGGGGAATCAAGGGCTGGGGAACACGAGGGTGTGCCAGTCTGACCTGTGTGCTTGACAGCCACGTGGGACAGCAGGAAGTCCTCCCGGAACGTGCGGTAGGGACAAAAGCTGCATCTGAAGGGCTTGTCACTGACGTGGGAGAGCTGGTGGTTCAGCAGTGCCTTCTTGTCCTCACAGACGAACTCACAGAACTCACACTTGAACCTGGGGGCAGTAAGAGGGAGGGGAGCTCAGTGACGGCAGGGGTGCTCCCATCACCAGGGCCCTCTGCAGGGACATACCTGCGGTTAGCAACAGCCTGGATGTGTGTGAGCAGGTGCATTTTGAAAGTGTAGCGCTTCTTAAAGGACTTCCCACACTGCGGAGGATGGAGTGGAGTCAGAGGGGGATGGCCTAGGGAAGCCCTCATCCCCATCTGCCCTTGGCCCACCCACCTTGTCACACATGTGGGGTTTCTCAGTGCTGTGTGTCTTCATGTGCTGTGTCAGTCTCTTCTGCATGGGGTACACACGACCACACACAGGGCAGGGGAAAGAGCTCAGTTTTGGGGTCTGGGAAGACACGAGAGGGGGCCGGATGAAGAGGGAAGAGGAGGAGAAGGGAGGAGGGTCCAGCTTCACCTCCTGCCCACCCCTGGACCTGACCTTGGCACCCAGGCAGGACCCTCCCAAACCAGGGCCCCACACTCACCGGATCCGGCCTTTTCTTCCTAGGAAAGAAGACCCAGGAGTTCAGGCTTAGCCTCCTCAGCCCGCAGGCGCCCTCCCATCACCCAGGCTCCAATTCAGTCCTAAGTTCCTCCCCCACCACCCAAGATCCTTCCTCTTGGACCAGGTTTCCAGGATGGGGATCACTAGGGACAATGCTGAGACATGCTGTGACATGCCTGCACTTGGCTACCTTTGGAAACCATCTCCCCTCTCAATCACAAAATACTGAGAAAGTCCCACAGGAAAGAGCTATGGAAGGACAGATACCCAACCTGGTGACCCCGATCTTACCTGGCCACAGAGTCCTTTCCATCCCCTCCCCAACCCCTTCTCTTTTCTTCCTTCCTTTCCGCTTTTCCCTCCATCCATTGCCCTGCCCCACCCCACTGCTGGGGGCTGAACCCAGGGCTTGCTTCCACTGAGCCACACTCCAGCCCTTTTACTTTGAGACAGGGTCTAAGTTGCCCAGGTTGGCCTTGAACTTGTGATCCCTCCTGCCTCAGCCTACCAAGTAGCCAGGATTACAAGTGAACACCTAGTTTTTAAGAAATCCCATAGAGGGCTAGGGTTGTGGCTCAGTGGTAGAGCGCTTGCCTAGCATGCGTGAGGCAGTGCGTTCAACTCTCAGCACCACATATAAATAAATAAAATAAAGGTTAATTGGCAACGAAAAAAAAATAAAATACTAAAAAACAAAGAAATCCCATGGGCATCTTGGAAAGCTAACTTTTCCACAGACCCACTTGGAGTCAGGGCCCCGGTGAGTCTCCATCCAACCTCTGCTCACACACTGTTCCCAGGGAAACCAGCCCTTTGCTGAAACTGCAGACCTAACTGTAATTCAGGGAACAACCACCAGTCTCTAGGTATGCCTGCTTTTTCTGATCCCAAGTCTGTTCTCAGCACTGACAGAAGTACAGATGTGGAGGGCACAGGATGGCTAATCATTTACAGAACTCCTGCAGGCACAAAATTCCCTTCAATCCCCTCAACTATCCCCATTTCCCAGATGAAAAAAGAAACCATACTGGGGGTCTGGAGGCTATCTCCTGCCCTGTCCTAGCCTACACGATAGGGAATAATCACCTTGGCTTCCTGGTCCTGTCTCTAATTCACTGCAAACAGGGTGGACCCAGAACAGATGCTTTGTAATTGGGAACTGTGGTGAACCTGGGCCTCCACCTTCCCCTGCCCAGCGGCCCCTCCCACACCCCACACACATGCACTGACCTGTCCCGGCTATGAACAGCCGCATGTCGAATGACGTCCTTGCGGTAGACGCTAGTGTAGCTGCACTCATCACACTTGTAGGGCTTGCTGCCCACGTGGTTGAACATGTGTTCCTGCAGGAGAGGCAGGGCAGTGCTGGGCTCGGCCTCCCCTCTGCCTGCACCCACAGCCATGGCGTTGCCAGGGATCTCACAGACCAAGGGTGTGTGGGCAGCAGGCGCATTACAAGGGCCAAGGCCTGAGAAGGCTGAGAACGCTCCCCAGCACGAGCACCCACTCTGTGCCAAGCCTGTGCCAGCTCGCCATCTGACAAAAAGGAGACAGGCTCAGGGTGAGAGGACCTTGTGATGCAGAGCTTGGCGTGTAGCTGGGTGGCGCGGCTCCACAGCCTCCACCCTTCCCACTGTGCTATGGGACAGCCCCCTGTGGCACCCAGGGAACAACTTCCAGGTCATGGGTCCTGATCTGTAGGAAGCAATACATAAAGAAAGCACGTGGCTCTGACCACCAGTGCCCCTTGTACCCCACCCCCCAGCTGACCTGCCACAGCACACTGGCTGGGCCCAGTCACGGCTTCCCGGGACAGTAGAAAGAGACTACTGAAACCCTGCACCCTCGGTGGGTCACGTGAGGACAGAATTAGCCAGGATGAGGACCGGCTCTGGGCTGCAGCAGGCCCACGCGACACCCTTGGGTTAAGGGGGAAAAGAGGCCCTTTCCTGAGACACATCACTACCCTCTGCTGCAAAGCTCCCCAACACTGACTGAAGAAGCCACTCCTGCTAGGGTGCGGCAGCAAACAAGCAAAGCTACGACATCCACAGTGGGAATTGTACCCTTAAAATAGGGTGTCACTATGCCAACTCCACACCACCATGCAGCCCTCTGCAGGCCCCTCCCGATGTCCCAGCAAGGCTGGAAGGGCTAGTACTCTCCACATGCTGGGGGCCAGAGGTGTCCGAGAGGAAGGAAAGGCAACCAGCAGGCTCGGGTCACTCTCCTCCCTCAGCACCACCAGTGGCCTCTGCCTGCCTTCCACGTCCCCCCACTGCTGCACCTTGAGTGAGGACCAGCGGCGGGAGCGGTAGCTGCACTGCAGGCACTTGAAGAGCTGGGGGTCACCAGCTTCGTGGGAGTTGACATGGAAGCGCAGGTCCTCGTGCGACAGGAAGCGTGAGCCGCAAATGCGGCACAGATAGGGCCTCAGAAGTGGTTTGGGTGACTTATAATAGTACCTGCCAAGAGGGTGTTGGGAGAGGTCTGGCTGGCTGGGAGCTCCAAGAGACCCCAGGGAGCCCCTCCACCTGCCTTCTCCACCCTCAGCTCTGCTCCACACACTTTCGGTATTTCTTGCCCAGAAATCGCCGGGAAGGTCGCCCACGGCGGCGCGGTGGGGCATCAGGCTCCTCCTGGCAGGACGGGGCTGCAATCTCTGTGTCTGACTGGCTCACACCAGGCTCCACGGTGGCCTTGCCGGTCTTGCCCAAGGCCTCCAGGTGTCCTGGGTCTGAGGAGCTGGGAGCCTCGGGATCTGGTGGCCCCGGAGGGCTCTTGGCACTCTGCGAGCTCACTAGAGGACCTCCCCCACCTGCCACAGACATACAGGTCACAGATCAGCCAGGTATACAGGTCTGATGTGGAAAAGTGGGCCAGAGGCCAGCCAAGATACCCTCACACCCAGGCACAGACCACCAATGCACACATTGGGTTACTTGCAGACAGCCCAAGGTCAGAGGCATAGGCTTAAATGGGATACAGTCTGGAGTGACAGCAAGGGATCTGGGGACCTCCTAGGTCCGATGCTGGGCTTGTGTTAGCTCCTGACTACCTGTGTCCTCAGGGAACATCACACCCCTCCAAGCCTCATTTGTCTCGTCTGTCAAATGGTCTAGTGACTGACTTCACAAGGACACTGTGGGCTTGGGAAGCAACAGCAGTGCTCTGCCGCTGGCCTCTCCAGTGAGGCTGTGACCGGGGCCAAAGGGAGGCAGGGAGGAAGGAGGCACGGTGTTGCTCACCCCCTCTGCATTGTGAGCAATCTGAATGTGTTGCCTCTTCCAGCAATGCTGAATCCACCACTTTAAGAATCAAAACCCCACAGACAAGAGGCAAAGCAACGAACTCCCGGCTGCACAGCACGCGGGAGGCAGCAGGGCACGCAACACGTTGGCTCGCCCCCAGGTAAGGCTCCAGCTGTGCTTCCCTAGCGGTCTCAGGCCTCAGATTTGTGTGCTCATTTCAGTAATATTTAAATCTTCATAATTGTTCAGTTACAAAGACCCAAATGCCTCTTCTGCTCTGACAATGTGCCACTGAAAGTCACCTTCATAAGCTGTGCTAAGGTTTCTCTGGCTGGGGCCCAGGAGGGCTCTCCCCTCCACCGGAGGCCTGTGGGCTAGCCCGGAGCAAGGCTGCCGCTCTGAGGGCAGACTCGGTCTCTAGTGCTCCACAGAAGCATGCAGGGAGGAAGGCCACCCCTTGACCCCACACATGGCCCTGCCCATGACCAAGTCTCACCAGCAGACAAGTCTGAGCTCTCCAGACGAGGCAGCTTCCGGGGCCGGCCAGGTCTCCTTCGTGGTCTTGGGGAACTGGGTGTGGGGCGCTGGAGCCGAAGCTGTCGACCTCGGGGCTCATCCTCAGCTGGATTGTAGTCGCTGTCCTCTATGGGGATAGTAAAAGGAGAACAGTGACCTGGCTCACCCTTCTAGCCCTGACTCCTTGGCCGGCTCCTCTGGAAACAGAGGCCACTTCCCCATCTCTGCCTGGTCTTCCCCCAAGCCTACCAGTAAGATCCCCTCCAGGAAGCCCTCCTAGTGGCCCCCGAGTAGACGGCCAGCATCCCTCCTCCAAGCCCCTATTGTCCTTTCTCTGCATCCTTCCTGGCACCTGGGATGACCTCAAACAATATCTTTAGGTGAAGCAGAAAAAAGCATCCCTCTCTCAAGACATTACCAGAAAACAGCTGCAATAAACATAAGTCCACAAAATGCACCATCCTATCCAGCAGCCACCAGCCACAATGGCTATCAAACACTTAAAAAGTGCCTTGTCCACACTGAGATGATTTCAAAAAATTAGCAAAATAAATGAAGTAAAATGACTAATTTTTAAAAATAAATGATCGTGTGTTTAAATAGTATTTCAGATGTCAGGTAAACAAAATATATGGTTAATTTTACCTTTTTCTTTTTTTACTTTAACCATGACTACCAAAAAAAAGCTTTTTGCTTATATTTCTGTTGAATAAATGTGAATAAGGCCCTGTGTTCTCTTTTTAAGTGTGCAGCCTGCACAACTGCATAGAGTCCTGGTCCCACAGCCCAGCCTTCTCCTTACACTGGAAGTGCCCATTGGTGTCTACCCCCAGGTGGCCGGTAGGAGCTCAGCGAGTATCTGCAGGTGGGGACTGCAGCCCTCTGAACCAAGGTGGCTCACCCTCCAGGTCATCAATGGCACCGGCATCTACAATGTCATCCTCCTCCTCCTCCTCAGGCCCTTCCTCCTCCTGGGTCTTGGTGGAGGTGCCGCATTTCCGGAGACGACCCTTCTTGCTGGCTGCAGCTGTTGCTGCCGCTGCAAGGGTAGATGAGCTTGCTGTGTCTGGCTCCCAGGACTCCACCCTCCATGCCATCCAAGCCAGGCAGGCTACTACAGACGTACCTGGGCGGAAGTGCCGCTCCCGCATGTGCCGCAGCAGCGTAGCCTTGGTACTGCTGCGGTATTGGCACATCTTGCACTTGAACTGCTGCACCACCACCACCTCCATCATGGCCTCCAAGCTCTGTAGGTCGAGCTCCTCGGTGCCAGAGGCTGGGGGCAGCTGTGCTAGGGAGCTGGCTCCACCCTGCACCTCCTCAGGTGGTTCTAGGCACGTGGATGTGGACGTGGGGCCATCAGACAGGGCCTCAATGGCAGCCAGGCTGTGCGCCAGGGTGGAACTGGACATTGGTGATGTCATGGGGGCACCTGGGAACAGGTCAGATGATTGGGGGAGGTTAAGCATAGGGCAGCACTGGCTATGAGCTACAGCTGTCCCCTCCCAGGCAGGCCCAGGGATCCCAGAACCAAATTCCCTACCAGAGGCACCTTGCCAGTAAGGAAATGTGAGGCCGAACAGGGGACCATCTGCGAAGGCCACACAGGGCTCACGCAGATCTGTGGCAGAACCTGTGCTCTCCTGCTCCCTCCTCCCTCCTCCTGCAGGGCTCCCTGGGACTGGTATGGGTCTTACCATCATCTGGGCCCTGCAGGATCAGATAGCGTGTGGCCTCAGCCCCATTATCTTCAGCACTGGTCACAGTGATGCAGCCTAAGTAGAGATAGGAGGAAGGTTACCCTCCTAGAAGAGGGCTACAGGGCAGGCCCACTCACAGATCCCACACCTCCTGCAACTGGAAATCAGCTGCATGATCCACTGACGCTCAGGTGCATCTCTGCAGGGCAAGTGGGAGGCCTGACGTGGGTGAGCCATGGGCCCAGTCACCAGGATGCTGTGGCTACTCCATCTCCTGGCCTTTGACTACTAGGCCTGGCAAGTCCCCCTCCTCCCTCTCCCAACTTCTTCAGGGTCAAGACTCCCCTGCGCCACTTTCTGAGTTGGCTTCCCAGACTGTCCCAGGGCTCTCTAAGTTGCTAGGGCCTCTGTGCATGTCACTAATGACAGAAAGCATAACATGGTACTTAACAGCATGAG
>CM053401.1:167712798-167729607 GCA_028644305.1 Xerus rutilus
TCTTGGGTCCATTTCGCAGATGCAAAGACTGAGTCTCTGACAGGGCGGGGCTTCACGTGTATTGAGAGGGGAGCTCCCGGAAGAGGATAGGGAAGCCTTGCCTCCTAGGCTAGGGCCATCCCCTGGCACGGTAGTCACTGGCCAGTAATCTTGGCCCTTTTCCCGGCCCCGCATAATGGCTCGCTTCACGGGCCCCGTCCGGGCGCAGTGGTTCAGCCCTTCGGCCCCCCAGGACCCCCGGGTGCGGAGTCGGTGGTACAACCCGTAGGCCCCCTGGGTCAGTGGTTCGCTCCCCCCGCCCCTGGCTCCCCTGCGGAGGGGGCTGACAGAGACGGTCTCGGGGCCTGGTGACTCGGGGCTGTCCCCGGCGCTGCCTGCGCTCCAGGCCCGACGCCATCTTGTGGCGGCGCCGGGTTTCCGCTCAGGCAAGTGCGAGAGCGACTAAAGGGCCTGGGACCCCGGGGCCCTGTTCGGACAGCCCCGCCGGCCCGGGACCTTGCCGCCGGGTATCTCGGCAGTGGGACTCTACTCCACAGCAGGGTGCAGGGGGCGGCTGGACGTTACCCAACGCTCACCTGAGGCTTTCGTTGCCGCCTTCCTCTCCGGCTCCGGCATCGACGAGGTCGCCATCCTCTTTCCCCCGCTGCGGAGGAACCCATCATCTTACTGTGTGCCGGAACTACTTCCACCGCTGCCCCAGAGAAAAACAGGTTCCCAGTGTTCCGAAAGGTTTCTGCGAGGCCTCAGAACCATAATTGGGTCAGAAGGGACTCTAGAATTTTACCTGTTGCCGAGTAGGGGTGACGGGTCGGAGGGGGCGCTTGGACTACTTTCTCTCGTGGCGGATGGCTACGGAGGAAGTTGCATGACGTCACTGCAGGCCCCTGCCCCGGGCCGCAGGGTGGGGCGCGGCGAAGCCCGGCCCGCCTCGGCTCTCCTGGGCGTGGCTCCTGGTGTCTTGATCACACCCCTTCGGGGCAGCTCTGGAAAACAAGCGGCGGGAAGTTCAGACTTGGCGGGAGAAGAGTAAATGCTGTCAGTCGTTTTGCTAGGCTTCTTACCGATTACCTAACGCTGTCCTCGAGCCTAATAGAATCTTACCCGATTAGGTTTGATGTGACCTGGCAAAGGGGAGCACGTGGTCCTGGTTGTACAGGTGGGGAAACTGAGGTTTCAAGATGGGAAACACTGGTTCCATTTCATTATTAAGTAAGGGAACTTAGTAGGCAAGTCCGGATGACGAGAATCATTGGATTGGAGAGCAGTTAATGTGTGGCCCTTAATGAGCGTCACATACATGTATTTGTTACATTAATAGGGCTGACAGTCAAGACATCCTCCCACAGCTGCCTGTGCTTATCATAAATAATGTACGTGTATTTAAAGGTCTATCTACAACCTTTCAGAAAATGTATGCCCCTCCCCCCATGCCACCTTCTGTTGAAGCTTTATTAGCCTTTTGCAATGCAAGAGCACTAGAGAAGGAAGGAGGCACCCTGATTTTGTCCTTAAGCTTGTGTTGCACACGAGGTTTTTCTCAACTGAAAAATATACATTTTGGGGAAAAGAATTTCAGAATCCTCCTGTAGACCTATTAAAAGGGACAAGGTGCTTCAAGCGGTTGTTTTTGTGCACCAGCCTGAGGAGGTTCCCTGGTCCTTTCCTAGGTAAAGTTTGCCTTTCCTAGGCTTCCTCCTTTGGTAGGAGACCTTGGCCTTTGCCACCACATCACAAGATTGCAGGATGTCATGGTATCACAGAAGAGGAGACGAAGGCCCAGAGAGGAAAAACTCATTGGCCCAAGATCTTGGGGCTCCTTGGAAACAACATATTAGAATCATTCTGTTCTAAAGTCAAGTGAGTAAATCTTGGTTTTTGTTTTTTTGGGTACTGGTGATTGGACTTGGACACCCAACCACTGAGCCACATCCCCAGCCCTATTTTTTTGTTGTTTTGTTTTTTTGGTACTGGGGATTGAACTCAGGGGTACTCAACCACAGAGCCACATCCCCAGCCCTATTTTGTGTTTTATGTAGACACAGGGTCTCACTGAGTTGCTTAGCGCCTCACTGTGGCTGAAGCTGGCTTTGAACTCGTGATTCTCCAGTCTCAGCCTCCCAAAGTGCTGGGATTACAGGCGTGCGCCACCATGCCAGCTCCCCAGCTCTATTTTTGTATTTTGTGTAGAGACAAGGTCTGCATTCAGTGGCTTAGCACCTCACTTTTGCTGAAGCTGGCTTTGAACTCGCAATCCTCCTGCCTTAGTCTCCCAGGCTGCTGGGATTATAGGCCAAATCCTGGTTTTTTTTGACTGCTAATTCAGGGTTCTTCCCACCTGGGCAATTCTTTAGGAAAGAATTCTGGAAGCAGTGAAGGAAGGGGCTTTGGGTCAGAAGGGTGTTAAAGTGGGCCATTGAGAAAAACGCAGAGGAGAGGCACCAGGAAGAGAAAAGGAGGAGGTGTGCCGGCATCATGTGTGCTTTGGCATAGCATGGTATCTTAAGAAAGCAGAGCTTATCTTCTGTGTAGAGAAGAGAAAGCTGAGGCTATGAGAGGGAAGTGATTCAGGTCAAGAGCGTGGAGCTGGCATGTAGACCGAGATATTTCAAAGCATGTGGAATTTAGGTGCCACATGAAGTATACTTAGTAATCCTGACATTTAAAATATCCTGTGCCGGGGCTAGGATTGTAGCTCAGCGGTAGAGCGCTTGTCTTGCATGCGTGAGGCCCTGGGTTCGATCCTCAGCACCACGTACAAAGCAATAAAATAAAGACATTGTGTCCATCTACAACTAAAAAAAATATTAAAAAAATAAATAAATAGATAAATAAAATAAAATACCCTGTGCCAGTCACTCCCAAGTGCTTTATATAAATTAATTTACCCCTCAGAACCAGCTTATGAGGTAGTTGTGGTTATTATGTCCATTTTGCATAGGAAGAAACAGGCACAGAAAAATAAAGTAATCTAAGTAAGAAATGAAACACATTGAGCCAGGCACGGTAGCGCAAGCCTGTAATCCCAGCACTCTGGGAGGCTGAGACAGGAGAATCGCAAGTTCAAAGCCAACCTCAGCAACGATGAGGCGCTAAGCAACTCAGTGAGACCCTGTCTCTACATAAAACACAAAATAGGGCTGGGGATGTGGCTCAGTGGTCGAGTGCCCCTGAGTTCAATCTCCAGTACCAAAAAAAAAGAAAAAGAAATGAAACACATTGAAAACCAAGCAGTCTGGCTCCAGACCCCATACTTTTATATTGCTGTACCATTTCTAGTCTACTACAAATAATAACTGGCTCTTGGATGGATAATTTCTCTTTTCCACAGACATTTTACAGATGAGGAAACTGAAGCTCTAAGAGAGGAATTGACTTGCTCAAGATTATACAGCAAGTTTCCTGGTCTGTTGGAGAGGACATGAGTCCATGCCAAATCTCTTGCAGCAGATAATCATACTAGCCAGTGTTTATCAAGCACTTACCAAGTTCCAGATGCTGCATTGGGCGCTTTAAACTGTGATGACAACAAGCAGAAATACTAGGTACTTTCAGAATTCCCACCTTGCTGATGAGGAAACAGGCTCGAGCAGTGAAGTGACTTATCCAAGGTCATGTACTTGATGGCCAGCACTTTTGGAATCTCAGCCCTGGTTTCTTGACCCAGCCCAGTCTTCTTCCATGCCCAGGAGGGCAGCAGAGCTGAGGGTAGGCCACTAGCAGGTGGGTGCTTCGTGGCTCGTCTCTACCTTCTCTCTCCATGCCACTGCCAACTAGGGTTTCAGCTAAACCTGTTTTTAAAAATCTATTTATAGCTTAAAACTGTACCACCACTTGGGATAATGAATCCCTTAACTTGACTCCCTGTGGTGTAAATTAAGCCTTGTTTCATTTGTCCTAAATCTTCAGGATTGGAGGTGGGTGGGGTAGTGGGGAAGGTCCCTAGTATCTCAATACGGGAATTCAGAAAATAGGCTGAGGCCCAAATAACATTTGCCTGTGTGTCTGATGGTAATTCTTGATATGCAGGTAGCAGGTAACATGTATGCAAGCATCTCGTCATACAGAGACGCGAGGAACAGGCAGGGGCCTGGATTTTTGTCTCCTTTACCCTTCCGGGTTCCTACGGTATCTCAACATTTAGCCCAGTTTTGCTGTATGAGTGAACGAATGACCCCTCATTTTACATACAGGTAAACAGACAGAAAATGAGGACGTAACCAGGAAAATAAGAACCATGCCAGTTGGTTCAAAAGAAGTAATGTAAAGGGGCTGGGATTGTAGCTCAGTGGTAGAGCGCTTGCCTCGCATGCGTGAGGCCCTGGGTTCGATCCTCAGCACCACATACAAAGCAATAAAATAAAGACATTGTGTTTATCTACAACTAAAAAAAAAAAATTAAAAAAAAAAAAAGAAGAAGTAATGTAAGCCAGGTGTAATCCCAGTGGCTAAGGAGGCTGAGATAGGAGGATCGCGAGTACAAAGCCAGCCTCAGCACCTTAACAGGCCCTAAGCAACTCAGTGAGACTCTGTTTCTAAATCAAATATAAGAAAAGGCTGGGGATGTGGCTCAGTGATTGAACTAGGAGCAGCCCTGGGTTCAATCCCTAGTACGAGGGGCAGAGGGATTTAGCCAGGCATAGTGGTGCTCACCTATAATTCAAGAGGCTCAGGAGGCTGAGGCAGGAGTATTACAAGTTTGGGGCCAGCCTTAGCAATTTAGCAAGACGGTCTCAAAAGCTGGGATGTAGCTCAGTGGTAAATGTCCCTGGGTTCAATCCCCAGTACTACCGAAAGAAAAGAAAAAGGAATTGAATATGGGGAATCAGCAACAGAGTTGTTTGATGGCAAAAACAGCAAGTAGGGGAGGTGGAGGCAAACCTGAGAATGGCAACTTCAAGAAGCCCCAACTTCTCTGGAGCAGGAGGTATAAAGAAAGGAGATATACTACTAGAGACCAGGAATTGGGAATCTTTTTTTTGGTACCAGGGATTGAACTCAGGGGCACTCGACCACTGAGCCACATCCCCAGCCCTATGTTTTGTGTTTTATGTAGAGACAGGGTCTCACTGAGTTACTTAGCACCTCACCGTTGCTGAGGCTGGCTTTGAACTCGCGATTCTCCTGTCTCAGCCTCCCAAAGTGCTGGGATTACAAGCGTGAGCCACCACACCCTGCTAGGAATTGGGAATCTTAAAGGCCCGTCTAGCAGGAGCTAAATCCTCAGAGGCTTTACTGAAGCTGCCCAAGCACCCACTACACCCTACCTTTCCCAGGACTGAGAGATTGGGAGATACCGTGGTTTCTTCCTGACTCCTCCCTTCCAGTCTCCCACCAGGGCTTCCCATTGGCTCACCCTAGCCAGAGGTCGATTGGCAAAGGAGCCTGGGAAAGGTGGTTTGCAGAGGTCAGCCTTTGCCAAATGGAGCAGAGCAGAAGGGCAGAGAATGGATCTGAGATAAACAGAAAAATTAACTGACCTAAATGATTCCATGCTGTAGGAAGGGGCCCCCTCCCAAGTCCATGTGATCTTTCTAGGCTCTTCATTTTTCTATGTCCTGTTTAAGCATCACCTCTTCCAGGAAGCCTCTGAGATTCCTTTCCAGTACACTTGCCATCTCCCTGTGGTGAGTTGCCCTGGTAAGTTCTGCATGCCGCAGTGCAGTACGGCCAGTTATCCCCAGTTCCTCAATGGACTGAGCCTCCCAAAGCCGGACCCAGGTCTGATGTGTTTCTCTGCTGGGAAGAAACTGGTTGTTAATGAGTCTCCCCTTGGTATGATGACATGGGACAAAGGACTCTAGAGTCAGGCCAAACTGAGGGTCCAGATATCCCAGCACCTACATTTGTGCTGTCGGACCTTGGATAGGCTTTATTCTCTGCCAGTCTCAGTGTCATCTGAGAAATAGGAAAAATAGTACTTACGGGAATGCTGAGGAATAAAAGGCTGTGCGGGAGCTTGACGGAGCTAGTGGGCTCTGGAATCTGAGCCTACATCTCTTTCACCTCCACCCTGAGATCTTCCCGTCTACTCTTGTGTTTCCTAACCTGTAAATTAGGGATGATATGAATGCTTCATACAGCATCCTTGAAGAGTAAATGAGACACTGGCAAACAGTGCATGGACTTGATTAATATGCTTAGTAGCGTTGTACGGTACCTAGCTTAGCAGCTGAACGCTGGATAGGGAGGCTCTTGTTCCATGTTTCAAACAGCGATCCTGTGTAGCCACGTTACCAGGCGTAGTCACAGGCATACAGTGGGTGCTCCATCCATCTTTGTTGGGCCACTGAACTGTGACTGAGTTACACATAACGTTATAAGCCCAGTGTTTTGTGACCTCCTCTGTCCCAGGCACCAGAGGACATGCCCTACAGCAGCCCAACCCTGGCACAGACATTTTATACAGGTCAAGGGACCATCTTGGGGCAGGGGAGAATGTGCACAGCAGGAGACAAGGGTCTGGGGCACCTACACGTCTCAAAGTTTAACACTGCTGGGCGTGGTGGTACACACCTGTAATCCCAGAGGCTGGGGAGGCAGAGGCAGGAGGATCGCGAGTTCAAAGCCAGCCTCAGCAATTTAGTGAGGTGCTAAGCAACTCAGTGAGACCTTGTCTCTAAATAAAATACAAAAATATAGGTCTTGTGGCTCAGTGCCCGAGTGCCCCAAGTTCAATCCCTGGTACCAAAAAAAAAAAGTTTAACACACTTGAATTTCATCCTCACGGTAGCCTGTGTGGCACAGATCACTATCCGCACTTTAGGGGTGACAAAATGTGAGTTCCAGTAGGTGGGGAAGCTCACCCAAGGTTGTACAGAAATGAAGGGGCACAGCTGGACTTGAACTTTGGACTGTTGAGCTTTCTTTCCATGGTCCCAGCTGCCTCCCAGAAGGTGGGGAATGGAAGCTGAACCCCAAGAGCCAATGCTGAGGTCAGGCTCGGGCTGAGTGACAGCTTGAGACTAGGCTTTGGTGGCTGTGCTGAGGCTGGCCCAGAGGCAAGTGGCACTAAACTCGGATGCCTGGGAAGTGGAGCCATGCCCACAAAGACGAGATGGCCAGGAGCCGCAGCAGGGCACCAGTGAGGTGCTGGGCCCAGGCACAAAGCTCCCTGCCCACTTGCTCTGTGACCTTGAGCAAGTCAATCAGCCATCTCAGTTCAGCGTCCTCATTTGTCACACAGTGTCATCCCCCCGCTGCCGGGTTGTCAAGGTATTGCATGAGACTGCCAGGAGACAGAACTGGGTCAAGTCCAGGCCGGAGCTCAAGTACTATTTTGTTAAATGACCCGAGGCGAGTCACTGCGCTTCTGTGCACCTTGGTTCCCCGTCTACATGCTTGGGATAGTACCAATTCAGCATGGGGATTCAGTGGCTGGAGTGTGGCCCCTGGAGTCCATTTTCCTGGGTTCAAATTACACTCCACCACCTTAAATAGTGTGGTCTCTGTGTGTCAGTTTCCCCTCTGTACCTTAGGGGTGAACATAATCTATTCACCTCATGGAGTTGTGATGTTAACTGATAGAATCAACAGAAAGAATGTGGACCAGCGTCTGGCACAGGTAAGCCTGAGAACTCATTAGCCCCGGGTCTGGCCCATAACAGTAACTAGTACTTGCTGCGTGCTGGGCTCTGCTGGAAACACTTCACACACTGACTAATCCTCAGAACAGTCCTCTGAGGCAGGTGATATTCTCTTCATGAGCACTGAGTTACTCCAAGGGCCACTGCCTGGCCAGAGGTCACACAAATCAGTGGACAGAACTGGATTTGAGTCCTGCAGACTCCCAGCAACTCCATCCCTAATAAAGCCTCCATAAATGAGAGCTGTTAGAAATGTCTATTTTATGTGGGATGTTTTCTGGAACTAGAAGAGACAGCAATTACTCGTGTCTAAGTGAAGTTGGCCTTACTCACTAAATGAGCCCAGAAGGCCTGGGTGCTAATGGGCGAAGAGCTGCCAGTTGACTCTGGTCACCGTCCACCAGGGGGCAGCCACTGCCGCCTCCAGGCCTCCAAGACCTGTGCAGGAGGCATCCAGGCCCTGGGACCACATGAAGGGGCAGAAAGGAGAGTCAGTGGTAGCCTGTGCAAAGCCGGGGGCTTACCTCCCCTGCACCTCAAACTGGGCTGCCCAGCTGCTTTGCACAGACCTTCCAAAAGAGCAGGTGCTCGGCCCCATCTGAACACTCCAGGCATCAGAATCTTTTGGGTATGAGCCAGGAATCTGAAACTTTGAAAACTAATGAAATATTGTATGGGAGTGAAAATCAATAAGCCAGAGCTAAAGCTATAAACATAAATAGCACTTAACAGTGGAGTGTTGAACAAAAATGTAATGTTAAGTGGAAAAGCATGTTACCAAATGCACTGAATTTAACATGGGGGGGGGGTGGAAGAAAGAATGCAAATGAAAGCCACTGCCCTGTGCATGCCTGGAATCCAAGACTCCAGAGGCTGAGGCAGGAGGAGCACAAGTTCAAGAGCAGCCTGGGCAATTTGGCGAGATCCTGTCTCAAGAAATAAAATAAGAAATATAGGGGTGGGGGTGTACCTCACTCTCAGCATAGTAGAACAATTGCCTAGCATGCTTGAAAGCCTGGGTTCCAACCCCAGCACTGGGGAGGGGGGTAACAAATGGAGACCCTTCTCACTGTGCTCTTGTGTGCAGACTCTGTAGCTCAGTTTCAGATCTGTTTACTGCTATCCCACTCTACACAAATAGCTCTTGGTTAGTCTTCCACCCACAAGAGGATGGACTGTGGGAGTCCTGCATGGGATCCTGGGTACCCTGAGTTTGGTATCAAGGACTGCCACTGCCTCCAGTGCTACCCATTCCTTGGAGCCCTGGACTCCCTGGCCCATGGAGAGGAGCACAGACAGTGGGAAGCCAGGAGACCCCTGAAGTTTGGGTCCAAGGCCCACCTTGCCCAGATTTGAGAGTTATAAAGATCAAAGCTATTGAGATAAGGGATAGAACATGCAAAACAATGTTTTTTGGTGGTATACATGGAAGTAATACTTTTTCAAAAATACATGGGAATAAAAACATGCATGTCTGAGAAAAAATTCAGAATGGTGTGACTTCTAGAGTGGGGTTGCAAAAAAATGCACAGGGATCTTTAAATTGTGTCTGCCATGTTAAATGATTTAATCTGTGTGATGGGAACCTGGGTTTGCTTCATTATTATTGATACTTTTCCTAGGCCTAAACTATTTCATAATATTCAAATTAATATTAAGATGTGATAGATGAGGCTGGTGTGGTGGTAGACTCCTGTAATTCCAGGAACTCCAGAGGTTGAGAAAGGAGGGTCACAAGTTTAAGGCCAGCCTGGACAACTTGTCGACACCCTGTCTCAAAAAATTAAAAAGGCTGGGGATGTAGCTCAGTGCTCAGTGGTAAATACACCTGAGTTCAATCCTCAGTACCAAAAAGAGAAAAAAAGCAATATATGTTCATGGTTTTTAAAAAAAAATCAAAGAAATAGAAAAAGGTATCAAATCCAGGCCTCAGTCTCACTTCCTGTCCTCCAATCTCGATGCCACATACTCCTAAAGGTAAGTATGGTTATTAGTGCCTTATGTCCCCTCTGAAGTGTTTTCAGGATCTGCACACACTAGATCATATAACCTGACATTTCTTTACCTTCCTGCAATTTAGTTGTTCTTTTCTTGGATAGTTTTCTACAAGTGCATGTAGCTATAGCTCATTCTCTTTAATGACCAGATAGAATCACACTTTGAGGATATACCATATTCAACCTGAGGGGCACTTAAGTTGTTTGCTTTTATAAACAGTGCTACAGTAAATATCTTTGAACCTACATGTTTACTTGAGTTACAAGAATAATACAGTGCATACTTGTGTATTGTAAAAAACCAAATGACCAAAAGGAGACGAATTAGAACCGCTGGGCAAGGCTTTATTGGAAATACACGCTCTCGGGCTGAACTCTCCTGTCCATCAGAGTGTGTACGGGAGAGTGGCACCCGCGTTCTGGCATACAGACAATTTTAAAAGGCCTGGTCAGGAAGGGGAGGGCTTGGGGGCAGGAAGAGAAGGCCAGAGTTCTTCCTGGATAGGTCAGGAAAAACCTGCTGATTGACAGGAGGTGCGTCTACTGGTGATGTCAAGCGTCTGGCTGGCCACTCCATTCTGCATCTTCCCTGACCGGTCCCCTTAATTGAACATCCTGGACCCTGAACCAACCTAACATCCTGGCCTTTTTGATGATATAGGACAGCAGATTTGGTCTGGCTACTTCTTGCGGGATTGGGGGTGCCAGAGAGGGGGAGATGGCTCGGGTGATGGTCAGGCAGGGAGGCAGATGCAGGGGTGTGGGAGCCTCTGGTTGTCAGTCATGTTGCTTGAATGTAGAAGCATCACCCATGGGTAGGAACAGAGGCTTGGGAGAGATTACTGATTGGCAGAAAAAGAAGGGGGCTACCGAGAAATTTTGAGTTTGGTGGGAGTCCAGCATGATGTGAGTCCAAGGCTGGTCAGTTCTGTAATGAAATTTGTTCAAGTTTCTGAGTAGTGGTTACTGCACAATCGAGTCCTCTTGCCCCAGCCCAGAGGCAGTGAATGGGGGGTCAAGGAGAGCCCAACTATTATCAATAGAAAGATGGCCCTTTTTTGTCCTAGAGAGGAAGGTGGTAACAAGTCATGGTAATTCAGCCTCACTGTACAGTTAATTGAGGAACATCAATGTGAATTATAATTATGATTCAAATCTACACAAAGGAACAGTCTGAAATGTAGGAAGTATAAGGGTTGAGAATTTGTCCCCATAACAAGGCTGGAAAGGACAAGGCATGTAAACATAGTATCTAGTTTTTAATGTCACAGATGTCTATCTTTAAATTATTTTTAAATACCCAGGAATGGCTGTGTTCTTGGTTTTGCTAGGTGTTTAAGATGAAGCAAGTCAAATTGACTTTTGTTCTTACCTATTTTTAAGAGTCACCTTTTGGTCACCTGGGAGGCATCCTTGAGGAACTTGAGAGCAGCTTGTTAGCTCTGCTAGTGCCATCTGTGTTCGGATAGGTCAAGGTCTGGCGCTGACCATGTGGCTTCCCCAGGAAGCATGAGAGATGGTTCCCTCTCTCTTGGACCTTCCTCTCCATCGTATGGCATTTGATTAGCTCTTTAATTCTCTAGTGGTCTCAGCAATCTCCCTGATCGAGAGGTCCTGCGGCCCAGAGGTCTATAAAGCCCTTAGAGAAGTTTCCTCATTCCTTGGATTCAGGCTGACCCAGAGGGCAAGAGCCAAATACTGTTTTTTCTTGGCCCTTTAATTTTAGTTTTTAAGTCTTGATCCTAAACACTCAGCAAGGCAATCTCACTAGTCTTAAAGTAAGGGTACTGGGCTTTAATTGTAAGGTCTCTCTGTCTTGTAAGTGATGGCTTATTTATTTTAAATTAAATTGGGTTGCCTGTTCTTGAAGTAGTACCTCTGTAAAACATTAACAGGCAATAGTCATAGAGTTTCAGGAAAATACAAAATAAAATCAACAACAGTAAAAACATATTTAGTTTGTGTAACAGCTTTCTCAAATTTCGACTGAGTTACATATTATATCCCTGTTTTAGGTCCTAATGATCTTTACAACAAAATCAATCCTTTGAACATATCTTTAAGTGAACTGGAGTCTCGCCTACTTCAAAGCCATTGGAGTAAGCTGGGAGACAGAACTATCTCAGGTAAGACAGGGCTCCTTGCAAAATCTTAGCAGAATATTAAATAGATTAGGTCCTCATTTGCTTAAAAGATCACTCTGATGTAAAAATAACTTAAAGCCTTATCTTATTGATGATAGGTTCAGTTATAAAACATTAAATGAGGGGCTGGGGTTATTGCGCAGTGGTAGCGTGCTTGCCTAGCATGCGTGAGGCACTGTGTTCGATCCTCAGCACCACATAAAAATAAAATAAAGATATTCTGTCCACCTACAACAAAAAAAATAAATATTTAAAAAAAACCAAAACATTAAATGATATAAATTGATACCATACAAATTCAGTTTGGAGAATATCAGCTTGATATAATGCTCTTTAAAACCTTTTACTTTAAAGCTTGTACATGTGAAAGATATGAACACATTTAATATAAAAATAGAACTAGGGGGCTGGGGTTATGGCGCAGTGGTAGCGTGCTCGCCTAGCATGCATGAGGCACTGGGTTCGATCCTCAGCACCACATAAAAATAAAATAAAGATATTCTGTCCACCTACAACTGAAAAATAAATATTAAAAAAAAAGAACTAGTAGAACCAGAATTACATTGATGTTATTACATTAAGTTTAGTCCTCAAAGAAAAATTTAGATTCTAACTTTTTGTTTAATCACAGTTGTAAACCTTTTGATCAGAAATAGTCTCTTTCCTTCCAATAAATACCATATTTCGAATCTTTAATTCCTTCTGTTCATATCCTAAAGCAATCCTTGTAATTTTTTGAACTTAGGCAAGAGTAGAAACCTTTAAATCTTCATATAGGAATTTATAAAGCTTTGTGTTTCTCAATTTAAATTGAACCTTTTAAATCATGTGAATCAAAAATATTTGGATCCATTTTTTTTTTTTGGTTTTAATTCATGAGTGCTCATTATCTGTGCCAATTTTAATATCATGTACATGGTCCACACACACATACACACAATAGTAAAGGCCTGCAGGCAATGTTAGATGTTTTAGAAAAAAAAAGCAAAACTCCATGGTTGAATAAAAATAGGACCAATCAGAAAACATTATTCTAGATGTGAAGGATTAAGGTCGTGAGCTCAAAAACATAGAAGTTAAGAGTCTTAGAAAAAAAATGACAGCCGGTAAAAATTAAAATATGCAGGGTGGTTGGCTAGGTAGCTCACAGATGCCGAGCGAGAGAGAGCTTGTGGCCTTTTAGCTTTAAGTGTCTTGGTCTGTGGCAGCCGCGCCAGCCCGTCTGAGTGGCGGCGGACGCAGCGAGAGATGCAGGGATGCAGGGCGGGCGGGCTCCTCCTAACGCCTTGCTTCTGCCCTCCGGTGCTGGGACTGAGGCCCGCTCCACCTTGAGGGGAGGCGGGGTCTGGGTAGGGAGCGGGACATAATGGCGGCCACACATGTAGATCTGAGAATGAGGAAGGAGATACAGAAGAGCAAATGGGAAAGGGGGCTTGGGATTTTCCCTAGTGAGAACAACTTGAGAGGACAGAACAGATGGGAAAGAAGGGAGGGGCGAGAGCGCACTTTCCAACAAAGCCTTAACATAAGGAGTTTCTGTCCATTTCCCTGTCCGGTGACAAAAATTAGCCAAATCAGTGAGGATTTGAAAATCAAAAGTTCCCCCTGGAGGCCGTTTTGATCCGTTGTCTAAGCCATACTGAGGCCATTCTACAGTGGAAAAGAGGAGCAGACGCTTCCGGCGTAGGTCCTTAGCAAATCCTAGCTTCTCAAAATTGCGATACAGACAGCCCAAAGGAGTTTTGGGGTCTAGAGAAGAGTCAGTGTTTCCCGTGACCTCTCAGCACTCCAGGGAAGTGGGCGGGAACAGAAATAGGCCTCCCTAAAACTGTTCGCGTCCACCGGAAAATGGAGGGCCAGGCAGGGAATTCAGGCATCCCTGGAAACTCTCCTGGGCCCAGAGGGCGGGTGGCTCACATGAGGACTGGGGACATCTCCTCAATCCAAGCAGCCCTGGACAGAGAGACCTATTGCACACGTGTGACTTATCGGGTAGGCCTCTGGAGCAGACGGACGGAAGGGAGGCTGAGGAGTCAGGGGAGACGGGGTGGGGGCAGCCTACCTCACTTTGTCCATTCGAGTGAGGGGAGATGGAGAGCAGCTCAGGAGTTCTCCTGGTCTGGAGGGCTTGCCTCGACCCTGGTATGGGGGAGGTTCAAAAACCCTCCCGGGTTTCGGCACCATTTGTAAAAAGCCAGATGACCAAAAGGAGACGAATTAGAACCGCTGGGCAAGGCTTTATTGGAAATACACGCTCTTGGGCTGAACTCTCCTGTCTATCAGAGTATGTACGGGAGAGTGGGGCCCGCCTTCCCGCGTACAGACAATTTTAAAAGGCCTGGTCAGGAAGGGGAGGGCTTGGGGGCAGGAAGAGAAGGCCAGAGTCCTTCCTGGATAGGTCAGGAAAAACCTGCTGATTGACAGGAGGTGCGTCTACTGGTGATGTCAAGCGTCTGGCTGGCCACTCCATTCTGCAGCTGCCCTGACCAGTCCCCCTAATTGGACATTCTGGACCCTGAACCGACCTAACAAGTATATTTGTGAGGAAAAGAAGTCTTAACAGAGAAATTACTGAGTCAAAAAGTATATCTATTTAAATTATTTCCAAATTATAGTCTGAAAATTTTACAACAATTTACATTCTTTCCAGTAATATATGAGGTTGTTTGTTCTTCACCAATACTAGGCTGTTCATCTCTGTCTTATTTATTTGTAAGAACTCTTTGTATATTAGGGAAATTAATTGTTTCTCCTTTTAGCTACAAATTTTTTCCTGGTGGGGCATTTTTTTTAAAAATTAACTTTAAAAATTGTATTCTTATTCATTTCCTAATTGAAATTCACATGAAATAAAATTAATTTTAGAGTTTGCAATTCAGTAGTATTTAGCACATTCATAAGGTTGTAAAATCACCACCTCTACTTTGTTCTAAAACATTTTGTCACCTCAGAAGAAAACCTCATTGTGTGAGGTGGTACACACCCATAATCTCTTGGGAGGCTGAGGCAGGAAGATTGCCAAGTTCAAGGACAACCTCAGCAACTTAGTGAAACCCTAAACAATTTAGCAAGACCTCATTTCAAAATTCAAAAAAAAATTTTTTTAAATAATAAAAAGGGCCAAGGATGTAGTTAAGTTGTGAAGTACCACTGGGTTCAGTCCCCCCATACCCCACCCAGAAACATTTTACTCCTCTTCCCTCCATCTCCCAAATTGCTGAGACTATGGGTGGGCACCACTGTGCCCATCTCCTCATTTTGCTTTGGCCATTTTTGTTTTTTTTTGTTTTTTGTTTTGTTTTTTTAAGAGAAGTTTTTTTTTTAAGTAGTTGTTAATGGACCTATTTATTTATTTATTTATTTATTTATTTGTATGTGGTGCTGAGAATTGAACCCAGTGTCTCGCACATGCCAGGCAAGCACTCTGCCACTGAGCCACCGCCCCAGCCCTTGCTTTGGCCATTTTTGTTGCCATGGTTTTGCACCAGGATTTGAACCCAGGGTGCTTCAACACTGAGCCACGTCCCCAGCCCTTTTTATTTTTTATTTTGAGACAGAGTCTCACTAGGTTACTTACAGACTCACTAAGTTGCTGAGGCTGGCTTTGAACCTGTGATCCTCCTGCCTCAGCCTCCTGAGCCTCTGGGATTACAGGTATGTGCCACTGTGCCCAGTGGCCATTTATTTTTATATAGCCAAATTTATTAGTCTTTCTCTTATGGCTTAGAGATTTTATATTGTATATAAGAATGCTTTCCCTACACTAAGATTATTAAGAAGCAAATAATTTTAAAAGTATTATGAATGGTCAATGAAATCTTTGAACCCAGGAGCCACTATTCTAGATCAGCTCCCTAGAACATGAATTCCTGGAGGGCAGGGATCACCACTCATCCTCCCAGCAGAGTTAGGCGGACTGTCCATATTTGGCAAACATTGCTTTAAAACAGTTTTTATCTAGAGATTATAGAAGAAAAACATTTCATATTCTTTTGTCATCCTTTTAGAGTTTTTTAAAATTTTTTCTAGTTGTAGATGGACACAATGTCTTTATTTTATTGCTTTGTATGTGGTGCTGAGGATCGAACCCAGGACCTCACACATGCGAGGCAAGTGCTGTACCGCTGAGCCACAATCCCAGCCCCAAGTATTTTTTCTTAATTACATTTTCAATCATGAAGTTTATTTTGGTAATTGGAATGAAGCAGAGATACCGTTTTATTTTTTTTTCCAAGTGGCTAGCCAGTTGGACCAACACCATATTGAAAAATCTGTCTTCCCCCATCTGATTCAAAATGCCACCTTTAGCATATAACAAATTCCCACAGGTATTCAGGTCTATTTCTGGACCTCCTATCCTGTCCTGGTGATCTCTCTGTCTGGGATTCTGTATTTTTTTAAAGCTCCCCAGGTGATTCTGATGCAGCCAGTTTGCAGATGGTGCTTATCTATGACAAGATATTTTTGTGGATTCTTAGCAATGAAGGAAAAAAGCAAAAGTATCATAAAGTTAGTTTACATTTCAAGGTCACATCTTTTATTTTGAAAAAAATGTATTTACTATACTTTTTATTTAAAATTTTTAAAAATGTTGATAGTAGATGGTCATCTTGCTTTATTTTGAGTACATTTTAAAAGAAGTATGTAACAGGGGCTGGGATTGTAGCTCAGCAGTAGAGCACTTGCCTTGCATGCGTGAGGCCCTGGGTTCGATCCTCAGCACCACATACAAAGCAATAAAATAAAGACATTGTGTCCCTCTACAACTAAAAATTAAAAAAAAAAAAAAAGAGCTCATTTGGCTCTTTAAAAAAAAAAAGAAGTATGTAACAAATGTTCATATATCATTTAAGTGTACAGCTTGATAAATTTTCACTAACTAAACACACCTGTGTTAATTTCCTGGGGGTGCCGTAACAAATTACCACAAACCTTGTGGCTTAAAACAACAGAAATGTATTCTCATAGTTTGGATGTCAGAAGTGCAAAATTGAGGTGTTAGCAGGACCACACTCCCTCTGAAGCCTCTAGGGGAGAATTCTTCCTGGACTCCAGATTCTGGTGGCTCCAGGAGTTCCTTGGCCC
>CM053401.1:167730107-167805148 GCA_028644305.1 Xerus rutilus
GAGCCTGAGCCTCGGAGCAAGAGGGAAGGACTTCTCACCCCAAGGTGCGGTAATCCGCCCTGCCCTGCCCTCCAGTGACTCAGGCTGAAACTGGACCAGGCATGGACCCCCAGGCATTCGCCTGTCCCAGGTCTGGGTGTCTTCAGTTGCCATCCATTTTCCCTTCAGGAAAATGCTGCGGCACTGTCGGGTGGGGCCCAAGTTGGAGGTTGCTAAATTTGCAAATTCTGCTCCTCTTCCACTGGCCACACCCCATTCACTCTTCAAAATCTGGCTCAGGTGTTGTTTGTTCCTGCCTTCCCTGCCTCTAATCTCTCCCCCAAGGAGTTAATCACCTCCTTTTCCAATCTGCACTGAAGCCAGGCTGCCTGGGTTTGAATCCCTACTTTGAATCCCTACTTTAAATCACTAGCTGTGCAACCTATGGTAAATTATTTAACTTCTCTGTGCCTCTATTGCTACATCTGGAAAATGCGACAAATAACAGCACCCACCTCACTGGGTAGTTGTGAAGATTAAATGAACATACATTGTTCATTATACATGCTTAAGACATGCCCAATGCAGTGGTGCACACCTGTGATCCCAGAGATGTGGGAGGCTGAGGCAGAAGGATTGCAAGTTGGAGGCCAGCTAGGGCAACTAAGTGAGACCCTGTCTCAAAATAAAAAATAAAATGGGGGGCTGTGGCTGTGGCTCAGTGGTTGAGTGCTTGCCTTGCATGCGTGAGTCACTGGGTTCGATCCTCAGCACCACATACAAATAAATAAATAAAAATAAAGATATTGTGTCCATCTACAACTAAAAAATATTTTAAAAAAAATTTTTAAAAATAAAATAAAATGGCTTGGAAATATAGCTCAGCTCAGTGGTAGACCCTAGGTTCAATCCCCAGTATCATGAAAAAATGTTTTTGTTTTTTTTTTGCTTAAGACAGTGCCTGGCACATAGTATGAGCTCAAAAACAGCTGACTACCATTACTATTATGTTTCTATATTTAAAAAAATACCTGAGAATACAGTGAACACAGCAGATAAAGTTTCTGCCCTGGTGATCTTCTCATCCTGGGGGTGAGATAGACAAACAGGAAATTCACTTGAATTATGAAAAATGCCACAATAAGGGAAGTGGTGGGCGGAAAGAGCCATGGGAGCACGGAGGTGGCCCCCTTCCCAGGTTGGGGTGGTCAGCATCATTTTCCTGGAAGAAATAATGTCTCAGCGGAAATCCAAAAGAAAAAAGATTTAGCCTGGCAAAGGGGACAGGCAGCGAGGGGGTTGTGGGAAGGGCTTGAGGCAGCACATGGAGAATTCCAGTGTTCCTTGGCTTGAGGTCAGGGTGTGTTCCAAAGGGTGGGGTGCTGAGTGTGAACATGTGGGTGCCCAGCTGTTCAATGCATTGCTTTAGTGTCTGTCTCCTTTCCTGGTTTTTAAGCTCCCACCCCAGGTGCTTTAATCACTGAACACAGCCCCAGCCCTTTTTATTTTGAAACAGTCTTGCTAAATTGCTTAGGGCCTACCTTAAGTTGTTGAGGCTGGTCTCAGCCTTGTGATCCTCCTGCCTCAGCCTCCCGAGTCACTGGAATTATAGGCATGCGTCATAGCACTCAACTCCCACATCTTTTAATTCAATACACTCAGCACCACCTTGCACTCAGCAGGGGCTCAATGAAAATTGCCCAAAGGAAATGAGAAGCTTGCATTTCCCATCAGGGAGCCATCTCAGGCAGTCTTTTCATTGGCATATACCTGTGCATTAGAATTCTTAACAAAGGGAAGTCAAGTCCCTTTGTTCAGAATTGTTATTTTCTGCACACACCAGACTCCTGGGAATTAGTGGTTCCTTCAGGGCAAAGTCAAATTTCTGGCCCAGCAAGTTTAGTCCTGCTCCTTGGAGTCCCTCTCTGGGTACCACTGAGGTCTGTAAACATTCAGACTTCCATGTGGGGCTGGCATGGTGGTGCACACCTGCAATCCCAGCAACTCAGGAGGCTGAGGCATGAGGATGGCAAGTTTGAAGCCAGCTTGTGCAACTTAGTGAGATCCTGCCTCAAAGTAAGAATTTTTTTCTTTTTTGGGGGGGGGGTACTGGGGATTGAACTCAAGGACACTCAACCACTGAGCCACATCCCCAGCCTTATTTTGTATTTTACGTAGAGACAGGGTCTCACAAAGTAGCTTAACACCTCGCTTTTGCTGAGGCTGGCTTTGAACTTGTGATCCTCCTGTCTCAACCTCTCAAGCGGCTGGGATTACAGGCGTGCACCACCGTGCCCAGCTTGAAGTAAGAATTTTTTAAAAGGCTGGGGATGTAGCTTATGGGTAATGTGCCCCTGGGGTTCAATCCCTAGTACCCCCTACCCCACCAAAGTCAAATTTCCATGTAGGTATCCATCACCTGGGAATCCCATGCTGGTGATGAACGTTTCAAAGCAGCAAATCTGGCCTAGGATTCTGATTTCTTTCTTTCTTTTTTAGTTGTAGATGGACACAATATTTTTATTTTATTTATTTTTATGTGGTGCTGAGGATCGAACCCCGTGCCTCATGCATGCAAGGCAAGTGCTCTACCACTGAGCCACAATCCCAGCCCCAGGATTCTGATTTCTAATAAGCTCCCAGGTGACACTGATGCTGCAGGTCCGTGAACTACACTTGGAGCAGCAAGGCACTACACAACATTGCCATTTTTCCTGGCCTTACTGACAATGATGATTGCCAAAGCAGGTTGGAGCCAGGTTCTGAAGGAGCTTGGATGGCAGTCTAAAGCGTTCAGACTTTTAAAGTTTCAAAAATTATTTTTATTGTAAGACAGAGCCTCACTGAGGCTCTTGTTTAGGACTTCCCTAAATTGCTGAGTCTGGCCTTGAATTTGTGATCCTCCTATCTCAGCCTCCTGAGTCACTGAGATTACAGGCATGTGCCACTGCACTGGGCAGGAGTTCAGACATTATTCTGGAGGCACTGGGGAGCTATGGGACTTTCAGAAGATGGTCAGGGAGAGCTGACCAAGGAGATGAGTCTGGGAGTGTGGGTGATGGAGAGGTGGTAAGGAGGATGTTCAGGCAGAGGCTGCAAGAGTACAGAGGAAGGAAGTATAATGAGCTGAACCAAATTCAGATGTTAAAGACTTAACCCGAAACAACTCAGAATAGGGCTGCCTTTAGAGATAGGGTCTTTAAATAGGTAATTAAGTTAAAAGGAGGTCACTAGGCTGGTCACTAATCCAATATGACTGATATCCTAAGAGGAGGAAATTAGGACACAGACAGATGTGCAGAAGGAAGACCATGTGAGGACACAGGGAGGAGATTGCTGTCTACCACATAAGGAGAGAGACTTCAAAAGAAACCAACCCCAGCCAGCACCTTGATCTTGGACTTCTACTCTCCAGAATGCTAAGGAAATAACTTTCTGCTGTTTAAATCCCCCAGTCTGGGGGTTTTGTTGTTGTTCCTGAAGTCCTAGCTAACTAATACATTCAGATGGGATGGATTTAAGAAACTGTCCAAGTTATCAGTTACTTAGATGATGTGGATGGGGGAAGGGATCTGTGGGATTACATACAGATAGTTAGCTCCTGTTTTTTTGTGTTTGTTTTTTCTACTGGGGATTGAACCCAAGGATACTCTACCACTGAGCTGTGTCCCATCCCCAGTCCTATTTTATTTCTTTTTTTTTTTTAATATTTTTTTTTAGTTGTAGATGGACACAATGTCTTTATTTTATTGCTTTGTACGTGGTGCTGAGGATCGAACCCAGGGCCTCACGCATGCGAGGCAAGCGCTCTACCGCTGAGCTACAATCCCAGCCCCTATTTTATTTCTTGAGACAGGGTCTTGCAAAGTTGCAGAGGATGGCCTTGAACTTGCAATCCTCCTGCCTCAACCTCCTGGATCACTGGGATTACAGATGTGCATCATTGCACCTGGCTTTAAGTGCAGATAGTTTGGAAGTCAGGATAACTTAGGAAACAAAGGTTCTATGAATAGAAAGCAGAAGGGGTAACCCAGAGAGAGCAGCAGAGCTGTGGAAGAGTGGATTTGGGCCAGGTCACATTGGAAGTACCACTGGGACCTCTGGAAGGTGCTCTCATGGAGGCTGGGGGAAGTGAGGCTGGTGAGACTGGCAATAAAGCCAGGCCTTCTGGGTTAAGCAGAAGGAAGAGTCATCCTTGTGTCAATTGGGGCCCTTGGGTACAGCAATCAAAACTTGTTCCAACTAACTTAAGCAAAAAGTAATGTGCTAAAGAGATTTGGGGGTCACCTAGCAGTGATGTGAAGGCTCCAGGCTGGACTTAATAAGTGAGCTGGAATCCAGGCAGGCTGTCAGCAGCGAGCATGGTCAGGAACATGCGGAGAAGAGCTTGGGAGGACTCTCAGGGCTGCTGGGATCTCAGTGCTTGTGAGTCTTGTAAGATTCAAGGTTCTAGATGGGAGCATCCTAAAGCCCCAAATTGGTCACATGTCTGTATCCTAGATGACCACAGATGTCCAGTGGAGGGTTGCCTCTCCCTCCCTGGAAGAGTAAAGATGGCTGCATGCTCTGGGACACTCTTTCCATGGGAATTGGGTTCTACTTCTCTCCTGTTGCTTGAGACTACTTTGGTAAATGAAATGCAGTGGAAGTGACCCTGTGCCAGCTCCAGGTCCTCTGAGCCACACTGTGGGAAGACCAACCGAGGGCTCACCCAGAGAGCCAGAGGGCTCACCCAGAAAGCCTGAGAGCCAGTGGAGGAGGAGGAGGGCCAGGGGAGCCCCACCTTCCCCCTGGTCCTGCCAAGACCCCAGAATTTGAAAACATACCTGGAATTTTGACTTTATTCAGGTGTGGTTAGGCAATAGCTCAAGACAGCTGTCCCTGGAGAGATTGTCACTCATAGTTCCCAAGTGGGAGGGAAGGCCATATCACACAGGGCCACATGGTCACCAAGGTCTATCAGGAAGCAGAAGGTGGGAGAGGACAGCAGAAGTTAGTCTTTAGTGCACCCTTGGTGGGAAGGAACAGGTGGGGCAAGATGATCTGAGCAGGTTAGGACTGGCACATTTGAATAACTTCACTGGGCTCTGATCACAGTAATGGAGCTAGTTGTTCAGTACCTGGGCCTGGATGGCTGAGGATGGGGGATGGTATCTTGATAAAAGGAGGCCTGGGGGATGTGGGCTCAGGATTGTTGGCTGGCATATCAGAAGGGTGCTCCCAAGCAAGTTGGTTGCTGTCTCTAGGAACTAGCCAACCCTGGGTCATTCTAACCCCCAGTCTTTCCCTGGGTCTGCAAGGCCCCGCAATATCAAAGCATCATATAATAGAGAAGATAAGAAAGGTGATTACTACACCTAGAATGTGAATGGAAACCATGGACTTTCCAGTCGACCCTTGGTCACCAACCGACTCCCAGGGAGGCCCCAGTGTCTGGAGCAGAGGAATGAGCTTGCTGTGGCCTATCCCAATTCCTGACACACAGAACAGTGATTCAGTCACAGGAAATTACTGTTTGGGAGCCATTAAGTTTGCTTTTGCTTTCTTTCTCCTTTTTTCTTTTCTTCTTCTTCTCCTCCTCCTCCTCCTCCTTCTTCCTTCTTCTTCTCCCCCCTCCTCCTTCTTCTCCCTCTCCTCCTCCTCCTCCTTCTTTTTTTTTTTTTTTTTGGTACTGGGGATTGAACTCAGGGGTACTCTACCACTGAGCCACATCCTCAGCCCTATTTTGTGTTTTATGTAGAGACAGGGTCTCACTGAGTTGCTTAGCGCCTCGCCGTTGCTGAGGCTGGCTTTGAACTCGCGATTCTCCTGTCTCAGCCTCCCTAAGTGCTGGGATTACAGGCTTGAGCCACCGCGCCTGGCTTCTCCTCCTCCTCCTCCTCCTCCTCCTCCCCCTCCTTTGGTTTTGAGCTGGGGTCTTGCTGTGTTGCCCAGGCTGGCCTTAAACTCCTGTGCTCAAGCCATCCTCCTGCTTGGCCTCTGGAGAAGCTGAGACAACAGGCACATGCCATTGCTTAGAGCCATTAAAGTCTGAGGTCACTTGTTACAGGTATCATGCAGGTGTAGGTCATAAGAGCACCCATTAGCACCTGTTAGTATTCCTTCCCAGCCTTAGAGGGACCTGGGGAGGATGTTGAGTTATTGGGTAACCAAATGAAGTCCTGACTCCCCTCATCAAGTAATGAGTTATTACTTTATTTATTTATTTTAGTATTGGTTTTGAATCGGAAACACTCTAACACTAGGCCACATTCCCAGCCCCTTTTATTTCTTATTTTGAGATAGGGTTTCACTAAGTTGCTGAGGCTGGCTTTGAACTTATGGTCCTCCTGACTCAGGCTCCTGTGTAGCTGGGGTTACAGGTGTGTGCCATCACACCCGGCTTATTACTTCTTTTATAAAGATGAAGAAACTGAGGATTAGTGAGGGCAAATTATTGACCCAGGGCCATACTATTCAAATCCAAGCCTGCCAGACCCCAGGGCCCAGCCCCCTTTCAGCCCCAGGTGTCATCTGACTGGTGTCCTTGTGGAACCCCCTGTTGGAGCTGGGAGATCCTTGCTGGTGGTCTCTAAGCCAGGCCTGTTGTGGCTGGGAAGGAATCTCACCCACACCCCTGAAAGAGGAAGCTCCCACACTCTCAACTGGTGCTTCTAGTCTTTCTCCCCCAGAGAAATTGGGCATCACCCCTCAGCAGGAGCTGGGCTAGAACTGCTGCTTCCAGAACCCCCAGGTGTCCAGTGCCTCCCCTCTGCCTGCCTTCCTGCTGTACCCACTCAGAGCCTGTGCCACCCTGCCTTCATCCCAGCAGCCGGCCCCCAGCTTCAGGTGTATCAAAGTCCCAGCGCAGCGGGAAGTGCAGGTTAGCTTGCATCTCAGCAGGCTGTGTGAATACATTAGTTTTATTTTCTAACATGCCAGGGGGGTGGGGGAGTGCTGGAACTCAAGATGCAAATGTATGCAGATCGCATCTAAATGAGGGTGCCCCAGGATTAATGGGCAGAACAGGCAATCAGAGCAGGCCCAGCCTGGCCGCAGCCCTGTCGCTCTGCAGCAGCCAACGGAAATGGCTCTCCCGGGAGGGCGTCTCGGGCTCCTTCAGACCGTGTTCTCTGAAGCAGTGCCTCTGCAGCACAGAGGGAAGGAAGAGCTGCAGAAATCGGTTCTGGAAACTTCCTGGCCAAATGTTCTCAATTGCTTCAGCTATGCTGGGGGTGGGTAGGGGACAGGGTATAGAATCTCTGAACCTCTCTGGGAGCTGCACCTGTTGTGATTTCTAAACCAGGGGATCTTGCTAACAGCCACTCCCCGACCCCACTGATTACTGAATCAGAATCTCTTGAGAATCTCTATTTTTTTCCCCAAAGTCCTCAGCCTTGACAATTACTGAGACAAACCTCCCTCTCTTTTTAGTTGCAGATGGACACAATACCTTTATTTTATTTATCTATTTTTATGTGGTGCTGAGGATGGAACCCAGTGCCTCACACACACGAGGCCAGTGCTCTACCACTGAGTATCCCCCAGAGGTTCCTAATGGGGAGCCTCTTACCAGTTCCAGGGCTCTCTGTGTAGCTGTGTTCTCAACTCTGGCTCCCTATCAGAATCGGCGAAGCTTCTTGAGAAAATTCCAAGGCTCAGGCTGCACCCCAGACCAATGTGGTCAGAATCTAAAGGGGGAGCAGGGAAACCTAGGCACAGCTAGTCAAAGCAAAATCCCAGGTTGGGTGCTGGGAATGTAGCTCAGTAGTAGAGCATTGCCTAGTACATCCACATGCATGGTCCTAGGTTCCAGCTCTAGCACTGCAAGAAAAAGAAAGATAAAGAAAATCCCAGGTGATTCCAGTGTTCAAGCTTGATGCCTGAGAAGGCTTGCTGAACATGTGATTGTCCCATAAGACACTTGCTATACCTGTCTTCTCTTTGGGGTTATATTGAGCTCCAGGTCCACTAACCAGTGCGGGCTTCCAGATTTTCCCATAGTCAGGACTGGAGTGCATCTGACACACGAGTACAGCAGCCATTATAAAAATAGAGTACTATTGGCCTGATCATCTGTAATAGGTGCTGCTTTGAACTTTCAAAGTGCCCAGTGCTCTAGCCCTGTGCCCCATCCCTGGACTCCTGGACTGAATCAGTTCTGAATGGTCAGGTCTCCTGAGGTCTTGGATGTTAAATATTTGAATGTCACTCCCAGTTCTAATATTGTGATGAGGAGTCTCTGCTTTATAGTCAGAAATGCCTACATTGCCAACTGATTTTGTTACTGTCTTTGGGCAAGTGACTTTGTCTCTCTGAGCCTCAGTTTCCTCATCTGGAAATTGAGTAACAAATGGGGTAAGAAAAGCTCTCTTTCAGCATAGGGATGAAACTGTACTAAAGCACAGGTCTCAAATGTGAGCCTGCATCAGAATCACTTGGCAGGCTTGTTAAGGTTGCTGGTCGCCACCCCAGAGCTTCTGATGCAATTGTTCTGGGGTGGGAGGTAGAGATTTGCATTTCTTTTCTTCTTTCTTTTTTTTCATACTGAGGATTGAACCTAGAGGTGCTTTACCACTGAGTTACATCCCCAGCACTATTTATTTTTAATTTTTTTTTAAAAAAATATTTTATTTAGTTATAGATGAACACAATACCTTTATTTATTTTTATGTGGTGCTGAGGATCGAACCCAGTGCCTCACACATATGAGGCAAGCGCTCTACCGCTGAGCCACAACCCCAGCCCCTTTATTTTTAATTTGGAGACAGGGTCTCACTAAGTGGCTGAGGCTGGCCTTGAACTAGCGATCCTCCAGCCTCACTGAGCTAACAAGCCTGCACCATCACACCAGCCAGATCTGCATTTTAACAAGTTCCCAAGAACACCAAACTCGAAGGAGTATAGCAAAGTGTTCCCTGCCAAGAGCAGGCGCTCCACTCAGGCTGGTCAAAGAGGTGAGCTGTTCCCAGTGGCTGTGCATATATACCTGCCTCCCTGAACCCTCCGCCAGGCTCTCCCCATTCACTCCACCAGCAAGGACGAGCCACTATGAATGTTTGACCTTGGGTTTGGGGAGGATAGAGACCTTCCCCACCTCCTCCCCTAAATCTAAAGGACTAGATTTAGACCTTTAGGTGCTGTGATTACTGGCAACGCGGTGTCCTTCCGCATGTGTCATCCAGAGTGAAACAACGACTCTGGACCCTGAGATGACCATATGAGGAAGTCCCACTGGGGGATGATTTTTGAACTCTGGTCACATTGAAGTTTTTGTTTTTGCTTTTTCCAAATATCAAAATCAACTATTTAAATGTGTATTTTGGGATGGCACCTGCTTGGCTGGGGCTCCAAACATATTCCTACCGTCTGGTGGGCAATCTGATGCCCAAAGAACTGGTAATACCATCCTGTGCCTCCCTCCGTGCCCTTCAGCTCTCTCCCAGCACCATCTCTTCTGGGGCAAGACCCTCTGGCCTTAATGGAAACTCCACTGCACTTGACTGTTCCCTGCCCTTCCAGCTACCTGACTTCTCGGTCCCTTTTTTATCCCCTAACCCTTTCTTTTCTTCTGAGCCCAGCCGAATGCTGGGTTCCCTCTGTTGGTTCCTAGGCCCCATCCCCTCCAGCCTGGCTTCTGACAACACCCCTCCCGGTCCCCTCATTGCTTCCCCCACTGACTTCCTTCTTTCCAGAGCCAGTGACCTGATCTTAACACGAGATTTGGAGTCAGAAGGCCTTAGGCAGAGCTCTGTCACTCACAGCTGTGTGACAATGAGCAACTTACACCACTTCTCTGAGCCTCTGTCACCTTGAAAATGGTTCACAGTCATGGCCTTCCATGAATTCCAAGGGTTCTAAAAGCGCAGATTCAAATAGGACCTTGAGAGGATCCACCATATGGGCAAATCAGATGTTATGGGGCACATGACAGCTGTTGAAAAACTGTCATGTGTCCCCCACATCCATTGATTTAGGATTACTGCAGACTGAGGGAGATGAGGACATACGCAGAATCTGTGGTGGGAAGATCAGGGGCTGTTGTCAGATCTGGGTTGAGTCCCATGTTTGTCCCTTGCTAGATGTGTGTACTTGGGCTTACTAAGTGTGTGCACTTGAGCAACTCTCTGAGCCTCGGTCCCCTCACCAGTAAGGTGGAAGCATGAATGCTAATTTGTAAAGCTGAAGCGAGCACCCTAGGGTAATGGACTCGCCATAGCTAGCCAGCTTGCTTGCTTTTTTCTTTCCTGTGTACCTATTATGTGCTAAACTGTGCAATGCAGAATCTCACTGAATCCCCATGCCAACTCTTTCAAGTGAGGACTGATTCCCTCATTTAATTTATTATTATTTTTGGTGCTAGGGAATGAACCCAGGGCCACGTGCATGCGCCCATACTAAGCACATGCTTCACCTCCACTTTACAGATGAGGAAATAGAGGCACAGTGAGGCAAAGTGACTTGCCTAAGGTCACACAGCAAGTAAATGGCAGGAGCTGGAATTTGAACCCAAGGGATCTGATTTTAAGTCTGTGCTCTGACTTCGCTACTGAAGGTGCTCACAGGTAAGTGGGAGGCATGACTTGGTATCAACAGAGTCAGCTTGGGAATTGCCACCACCCTGGGGCTAGAGGTGGTAGATGTGACTGTGGCTGTGAGGAGGCAGGTGTTGAGTGGTCTCTCCCCTGGGGCAAAGCCTGTAGTATACACACCTTTAAGTTTCATCCCGAACAGGGGAGTGTCTCCCCCACATCCTGCCAAGGCCTGTGGGGCATGGCCCCGCTTCTCGTTCTGGTTTAGGAGAAACAGGCTTGGAGTTCCCCATCCTAGGCAGAGGGAGAGATGCCTCATCCCATGAGGCTGAGCCCGGTCTGGGGGCCTCGAGTTATTAATAGCAGCCTGCAGGGCTGTGTCATCCAGCTGGTGACTCAGGGATCTAGGGTCAGCCCCCTCCCCATCCTGATGGGGCCTCCACCTGAGGGAGGGGTTGAAAGTGCAAGTTATGCATTTGGTCAGGGGGCCAGGATTGTTAGGGGGCCACCCAGGGGTGCATCCTGCTCTCTGCCTCCTCCCCTGGGGTCCTGGCTAAACTCTGTTGTGGTATTGGAAGGAGGGGCTGGGGAAGTGGGGAAGGGGATGTGGTAACCAGAACCACTTCCTGCCACGGCTGTGTTGAAAGCCATGCTTCCCCCAAGTTCCCCTTGATGGGGGCTGCAGAGCCAGGGGTAAAGGAGGAAGTTGTGGGGTGAGGAGATGAGGGTTCTTACTTGGATGGACTCCAGGAATCAAGCTCTGAGGTCCTGGCTGGACTCTGTTTCTGCGGCCCAGTTTGTAAAAACAGCCAGCTGTCCTGAAGGCAATCACAATCAGAGCGGCAGCAAGCACTCAGTACATGTGCCAGGCACTTTATATCTGTTAACCCTTGATCCTTCAGACAATGCCACGAGGGCAGTGCTATTAGTACTCCCACTGTACAGATGGGGAAACTGAGGCACTGATCAGTTCTGCCAATTAGGTCATGCAGCATGTCAGTGGCAGAGCTGAGGTTTGAATTTAGGCAACCCAGCTCCACAGTGCAGGCCCTTGTCTTGCCTTCTATTCCTTATTGGCCTATATACTGTTTCCTGCTTGCTTTGAGACCACTCTGGCCCTCAGTTTCCTCATCTGCACAATAGAGGTAATTGGAGTAAAGACACGACCCTTTTAGGATGCTTGTCTCTCTGATCATTACTCATTCAAATTCTCCTCCCCTGGACCCTTAGCTCCATGAGTAAGGGGACAGAGGCTATCTTAGTCACTACTGTAGTCTCAATTCTTAGCATAATGCCTGGCCCATAAAACTCAACAAGTATTTGTTGTGTGAATAGCGTTTCCAGGTTTGAGGGTCATCACCAATAGTTTTAGTACCTAATGAAAACTTTTGGATTCTCTGTTTCAAAAATCAACTTATACCAGTGGTTTTGTCCCCTCCTGCTCACCCAGGGGACATTTGGCAATGTTTGGCAACATTTCTGGTTGTCACAACCGGCAGGGGGAGGTGCTACTGGCATCTGGTGGGAAGAGGGACTGAGGGCACTGCTCCGGGTCCTATAGTGCACAGGGCAGCCCCTCAAAACAAAGAATGATCCTGTCCCAAATATCAGGAGGGCCAAGTTTGAGAAATACAACATGCATGCATAGATAGATGTTCTGTACAATTGATGGCAAGTTGGCCGTAGTTCATGGCTTCCTCCAAAGCCTATGCCTGCTACCTAGGGGAGATCCTAGCCGGGTGCAATGGCACAAGCCTGTAATCCCAGCACTCAGGGAGGCTAAGACAGGAGAATCGCGAGTTCAAAGCCAGCCTCAGCAATGGCGAGGTGCTTGGCACTGGAGGATCTTTTACTTTGTTTCCATCTCTAAAATGCTGGTCTTTAGCCAGGTGCGGTGGCTCAAGCCTATAATCCCAGCACTTAGGGAGGCTGAGACAGGAGAACCGCGAGTTCAAAGCCAGCCTCAGCAATGGTGAGGCGCTAAGCAAGCAACTCAGTGAGACCCTGTCTCTACATAAAACACAAAATAGGGCTGAGGATGTGGCTCAGTGGTAGAGTACCCCTGAGTTCAATCCCCAGTACCAAAAATAAATAAATAAATAAATAAAATAAAATGCTGGTTTTTGACTTCATACCCCCAAATCAGGAATATAGTTCCTCTGGGCCCTCCTCCATCTTCTGATCTTCAAATGCCCGAGCCTCCTCTGTTATCTTCAGCAGGTAGCAGACGGTTGGACGAGAAGGGTCCAGGCTGTAAGCAGGGACCAGTCCACCCACTAGTTCACCCTTTGCCCCTCTCTGCACTCTGGTCATCTCAGTTCACTGTAAATGATAAGAAACATGAGCCAAGTACAGTGGTGCATGTCTGTGATCCCAGCAGCTGAGGCTGAGGCAGTAGGATCCACAAGTTCAAGCCCAGCCTCAGCAATTTAGTGAGGCCTTAAGCAACTTAACAAGACCTTGTCTCAAAATTTTAAAAAAAAAATATGTTTTAGAAAAGGGCTGGGAATGTGGTTCAGTGATAAAGCATCCCTAAGGGTTCAATCCCTACTACTAGTACTACTACTATTACTACTAGTACTACTACTATTACTACTAGTAGTACTACTACTAAAGATGGAAAGCCTCAGAAATAGGCAGCCCATGACTTGAATCCTGGCTCTGTGTATTAATTTGCTGTGTGACTCCAGGCAAGTTCCTTAACTGTCTGAGCCTCAGTTTCCTCCTCTGAATATGAGAGGGTTACTCATGAAACCTACCTCATAGACAGTGAGGATGAACTGAGAAGCTTGCAGAGAGCTTATCACAGTGCTCAACACAGTCAATCTCAAAAAAATGCATTATTATGACATGGAGGTAAAGTGACTTGCCCAAGATCACATAGCTGGGAAATAGCAGAGCTGGGACTGAAATCCAGGACTGCATGACTCCAAAGCAAATGCTCATTAAGAAGGAAGTTTCAGAGTTTCTGTTTGCATGTAAGGGAAGTAATTTTTCTGTCTCACACTCATTTATTAGGTGTATGTAAAATGTCTGGAGCTTGGATTGTGGCTCAGTAGTACAGCGCTTGCCTCACATGTGTGAGGCACTGGGTTTGATCCTCAGCACCACATATAAATAAATGAATAAATAAAGGTCAATCAACAACTAAAAATTAAAATTTAAAAAAAATGTCTGGAACCTAGTAGGCTATGGATGGATGGATGTATTTGTAGTACGAGGGACTGAGCCCAGAAGGGCTCCACCACTGGGCTACATCCCCAGCCATTTTTACATTTTTTATTTGGAGACAGAGTCTCAATAGGTTGCCAAGGCTGGCCTTGAATTTGCAATCCGATTTTGCCTCAGCCTCGTGAGTGGCTAAGATTACAAGTGTGCACCACCACGCTTGGCTACTACACCCTTTTATAATTAATTAATTTGTTAGTATAAGGATTGGACCTAGGGGCACTCTACCACTGAGCTATATCCCCAGCCCTTTTTATTTTATTTTATTTTATTTTTTATACCTTTATTTTATTTGTTTATTTTTTTCTATGTGGTGCTGAGAATCAAACCCAGTACCTCACACATACTAGGCAAGCACTCTACCCCTGAGGCACAACCCCAGCCCCTTATTTTATATTTTGAGATAGGGTCTTGATAAATTCCCCAGGCTGGCCTCGAACTTGCCATCTTTCTGCCTTAGCTCCCCAAGTCACTGGCATTATACTACCCATGCCCAGCTGGTAAGCCCTTTTGTTTTTGTTTTGTTTTGTTTTGTTTTTGGTACTGGGGATTGAATTCAAGGGTGCTCGACCACTGAGCCACATCCCCAGCCCTATTTTGTGTTTTATGTAGAGACAGGGTCTCACTGAGTTGCTTAGCGCCTCGCTATTGCTGAGGCTGGCTTTGAACTCGCGATTCTCCTGTCTCAGCCTCCCAAAGTGCTGGGATTACAGGCTTGAGCCACCGCGCCCGGCTTGGTAAGCCCTTTTGAATTGTTATTGTTGTTCTTCCCAAATAATGCCTTGGAGAAGGCAAAAAATATAAGCGCTGCTCCACATTGGCTGGCTGGGTGGAAGGGAGGGAGGGAGGCTTCTGGTTATTGGAGAATTGGTGCTGAAGCCTTCCCTAGGTGGAGTAGGGCTGCAAGAGGGAAAGGGCAGTCATGAATCCAAAGCCAGTAATGGGAAGGCACTTACCTAGGTCACAGCGGGGCGTGTAGAGCCAAAGACCAGAATCTCCTCATTCCAGGTCACAGTTGTGGTCTTGGCTTCAGTAATTAAAAATCACCACCATCTACTGGGGACTTACAACATAGTCTGTACTAAGCATTTTATATATTTGATCTTATTTTATCCACACATCAATTTAGGGACCAAAGGTCCATTTTATACCGCTGAGAAATAAATTTAGCATGGTAAGGACATTTGCCTGAGGCCCTGAAAAAAGAGTAAAGCCAACTCTGCTGGTTTGCAGAAGCATAAACTCTACCTTTTACTATCCTGAAGGCAGGGGTTTCCCCAGGAGAAATCCCCCAGGTTGTGCCTCCAGAACCCAGACCTTCCGCCCCCAGATGGAGCAGGGAGAGGAAGCTGAGTCAAGATAGGTTTTCAGGGAGGAGATGAGAGGGCAGAGCCTGGCATGTGGGGAGGGGCTCAAGATGGAACTCTGGCCAAGTCATGTAGCTGGAAAATGGCCAAGGTGAGACTGAAATCCAGGACTGAAATCCAAGGAGGGGATATAGCAGATGGATAGAGGTGGGCTGGGGATCTCAGGAGTCTGGACAAGGAGTCCGGGGAAGGAGGTTTCTGTGGCTGACCACTTGAGGTCATCAGATGGGGGAGTCCTGCAGTCCATCCCCCCTCCCTTTCCCACAAACTCTGCAGTTTGCAAAACCAACCCCTCCCCGGAGCGCCTGTGGTTTCCTGCGGGTCTGGGGTCTTGCCTGACTCTGCAGTGGAGACTGCGGGCAGAGGGGACAGAAGGAGGTGGTGTAAGTCCTTTCTTTGCCTTCTAGTGCTGGGGCAGCTTAGCGGGCACGCACACACACACGTACACACACACCCTGAGTCAGCACTCCCCTGGAGGGGTGGGGCGGGACTCCTTAAAGCCCCTGCTAGGACAGCTGCAGCCAGACACTGCTACCCTCACCATGAGTCCCTGGCAGCCGCTGGTCCTGGCGCTCCTGGTGCTGGGCTGCTGCTCTGCTGCTCCTGCACAGCGCCAGTCTACCTTTGTGGTCTTCCCCAGGGACCTGAGAACCACCAATCTCACTGACACGCAGCTGGCGCAGGTAAGCAAACACCCCAGTGGAGAGTTGAGGAGGGCTGACCAGGAAGGTATGCAGTGACCCAAAGGAGGCATGGGGCCTCAGAGATGTTTAGGGATGTGTTGGGGGTGATGGGGAACAGAGGTGTCCAGGGATCTGTGGATGAATCATTGGGGTCTGCAGATGTTCAGAGCAGAGATGGCCAGGAACAGAAAATGGGGGTTGCTAGGTGGGCAATGGAAAATGGTGTGGGGTATGGGACACTGGAAGATTTGGGGTGGACAAGGAGCCGAGGGTATCTGCAAGCACTCAGAATGGGTAGAAAGCACTAGTGTCCTGAATTTAATGCCTTACTAATGGTCCCTGAGCACCTGAAGGAATAGTCCTGGGCCAGGAGGGCAGAGAAAGGGGGTCAGGGCTCTGGGCTATCTCCACTCTCCATCCACAGGAATACCTGTTCCGCTATGGTTACACTCGTGTGGCTGAGATGCACAGGGATGCGCTGTCCCTGCGCCCAGCGCTGCTGCTTCTGCAGAAGAAGCTGTCCCTGCCCCAGACTGGTCAGCTGGACAGCGCCACCCTGAAGGCCATACGAGCCCCACGCTGTGGTGTCCCAGATCTGGGCAAATTTCAAACTTTTGAGGGTGACCTCAAGTGGCACCACCACAACATCACATACTGGTGAGCAGCTGGGGTCAGAGTGGGTGGCCAGGGTGGGACTGGGAGGCAATCCGTGTCTGTACTGGGGTGAACATATCCTGTCTTAGGTCCTGGATTTATTACTTGTAGGGTCTGGGGCAAAAGGTTCCACCTCCCAGCCTCAGTTTCCCCTTCTGAGTGGAACTTCTGTTAGGGCCATTGTGGGACCCAAACAGCGCAGGGGATGACCCGAAAGGTACTTCCTAGATGAAAGTGTGGACCTCACGGAGCACAGAGTATGTCGAAGACTCAGACGTGGAGTGTCGTTGCTGTGCCGTTCCTGTCTCTCACATCTGACCTCTTTCCGCCTGCTCTCCCCTATAGGATCCAAAACTACTCGGAAGACTTGCCGCGCGATGTGATCGAGGATGCCTTTGCCCGCGCCTTCGCGGTGTGGAGCGCAGTGACGCCGCTCACCTTCACTCGCGTGCATAGCCGGAACGCAGACATTGTCATCCAGTTTGGTGTCGCGGGTGAGAACTTGAGAAGGGGCAAGCCAGGACTGCCGGACCAGGCACGGGAGGGAGGGACAAGGAGAGTCCACAGCGGCGGTGAAGCTGCTTTCTTTTGCCTGCTCTGGTGGCCTTGACTGCCACTTGCCCATAGGGCGCCCGCTCCTGCGGGAGGGTAGGGTGGGGGCCCAAGGCTTGGAAAGCCGCGCGCAGGGGAATTTCCAGGCGGTGCTGGGTCCGGCGCCCTGGCACAGCGCACAGCCTACCCAGCGTGTTGGCTGACCCGGTTCCTTCTGCTTCTTTAGAGCACGGAGACGGGTATCCCTTCGACGGGAAGGACGGGCTTCTGGCACACGCCTTTCCTCCTGGCCCTGGCATTCAGGGAGACGCCCACTTCGATGATGAAGAGTTGTGGTCCCTGGGCAAGGGCGTCGGTGAGATCTTGAGCTTCCCAGCGCCCCTACTCCTCCCCATTCCCTTCTTCCCACATCCATAAGCAGTCGTCCTGACTCTAGTCCTCCTCTTCCTACAGTGGTGCCTACCTACTCAGGAAACGCAAATGGAGCCCCGTGTCACTTCCCCTTCACCTTTGAGGGCCGTTCCTACTCGGCCTGCACCACAGATGGCCGCACCGATGGCTTTCCTTGGTGTAGCACCACGGCCAACTATGACACCGACCTCCAGTTCGGTTTCTGCCCCAACGAGAGTGAGTGTGGTGTCATGGCAAGGGATATGGGCGTCACTACCCTGGAAGGTCCACAGTCTTAGGTTCTAATCCTATCTTTGCCACTAGTGCTATGTGGTGGGCAAGTCACTCTCCTGCTCCCTGGGCCCAGTTTCCTGAACTGAAGGGAGGAGTGTTGGACCACATGTGGTGGGTGGGTCAAACCAGTGCTGCGCTGCACGTGAAGGTCATTGTTCCTGCCTCTGCAGAACTCTACACCCAGCATGGCAACGCGGAAGGCAAACCCTGCACGTTTCCGTTTGTCTTCGAGGGCAATTCCTATTCTGACTGCACCACCCAAGGTCGCTCTGATGGCTACCGCTGGTGTGCCACCACCTCCAACTACGACCAGGACAAGCTGTATGGTTTCTGCCCAACCCGAGGTACTAGCCTGCCTGCCTGAGTCAGCCTTTCTCTGCCATCCTGCATTGGTTCCTGAAATGTGGATCCCCCGTGCCCCATTATTTTGTCTCTGTACTCTGTCCTCATCGCACACCATTACTACATCCCTCATCCTGACTTCCAATTGCCCAGCCAAACCAGCAGGGCTGGGACTTTGTTTGCTCAGCCTGAGGCCTCTTCCTTGGTTTGGTGACCTAGGCCCTGACCACTAGGGATCCGGGTCTCTGCTATGCTCCATAGCGCCCCCTAGGCTCCAAAAATGGACACCAAGATTCTCTAGCTCTTTGGTTCCCCTCTGGCATCTTATTGGACCCACTCCCCTGACTCACCCAAGGCTCTGGGTCTCTCCAGCTGATGCGACTGTGATTGGGGGCAACTCCGCCGGGGAGCTGTGCGTCTTCCCCTTTATCTTCTTGGGCAAGGAGTACTCGACCTGCACCAGCGAGGGCCGCAATGATGGGCGCCTCTGGTGTGCCACCACCTCGAACTTCGACAAGGACAAGAAGTGGGGCTTCTGCCCAGACCAAGGTAGGCGGGGTGGTTCGGAGGCTTTTGGGCTGGGGACTGTGGCCTGGGCAGTAGTGGTGGTGGGGTGGCCAGAGCTAGGGTCTCTGCCGGGCGCTTACATCTCAGGTTCCTTCCCTCCAGGATACAGCCTGTTCCTTGTGGCAGCACACGAGTTCGGTCATGCCCTGGGTCTAGATCACTCCTCTGTGCCAGAGGCGCTCATGTACCCCATGTACCGCTTCCTGGAGGGTTCCCCGCTGCATGAGGACGACGTGAAGGGTATCCAGCATCTCTATGGTGAGGCTGTGGGACAAGGATGGAGGCAGCAGAGAGAAGGGGGTAACTCAGCCACAGGACCAGGGAATGTCCAAGCAGGGAGGATCCACCTGGGGTATCCAGCATCCACCTGGGGTAGGGCCTGGGAGCAGTGGCTGCCTGGTCAATGCTTGGAGATGTTGCTAAAGAACCCAAACTCTAGGGAGAGGTAGATATGGTTCAAAAGCCAGACAAGCCACTTCCTAGCCAGGTGACCTTGGGTATGTCAGTTCACCCCTCAGTTCCTTCGTCCGTAAAGTGGTTAATTTTAGTACTTACCTCATAGGGCTGTGATGAAATTTAATGAGTTAGAATGATATGTGGCATATGGGAAGCACCGTGTGTTGATATTTTCATGATATAGTATTAGTTCCTCATTTTAAAAAAATGGGGATATTGAGGGTTGGGGTATAGCTCAGTAGTAGAGCAGGAAAGACCTGGGTTCAATTTCGAGCACCTCCACCAAAACAAAACAAACAAAAAACAACAAAAAACAGATGGGGGTATCAAAGAATCTAGATCATAGTATATATATATTTAAGACCAGAGGAGCTAATCTGTGAGTTTTGAAAGCTCTCAGCACTGTTTGGAATGGTGAGCCCTCTGTCTTCTATCCACAGGGCTGAGTGTGTGGGAAGCGCCTGCCAGTGGTTGTGGGAAGGCAGGCTCCAGCATAGTGAGGAGAGCTGCACCTGCGCGGGGCTCAGCTAGGCTGGGAGCAGTGGGATAGCATTGCCTCAGCCAGTGTCTCTCTTTAGGTCCTCGGCCCAATCCTGACCCAAGACCTCCAACCACCACACCTAAACCGCAGCCTACCGCTCCCCCAACCGTCTGCCCCACTGTGCCCCCCACGGCCCGCCCCTCAGAGCCCACAGCCGGCCCTACAGGTCCTCCCACGGCTGGTCCTCCCGAGACCCCTGCAGTGACTTTGGATCCGCTGGACAGTCCGTGCAATGTGGACATTTTCGATGCTATTGCGGAGATTGGGAACTATCTGCACTTATTCAAGGATGGGTGAGTGCACAGGGATGTATGGATGAGGGACGGGACTTGGAGGAAGAACCTCCTTCTCCGCCCACTGGCCCTAGGTTCAATGCTCAGTGCCTTGTTCTGCCCTTTCCACGTTCTCAGACGGTATTGGCGATTCTCTGAGGGCAGAGGGCCCCGGCTGCAGGGCCCCTTCCTTATCGCCGACACGTGGCCCGCATTGCCCGCTCGACTGGACTCTGCCTTTGAGGAGCCACTCTCCAAGAAGATTTTCTTCTTCTCGGGTTAGTTTTCTGCCCTCTTGCTCTGCTGCCTCTGATCCCCCACCAGGCAGGGAGGAAGGATCAAGAGACCCACTGGGACTGGTGTAATATACATGATTAGTGCCAGGTGCAGTGGCGAACGCCTGTGAGCCCAGCAACTCAGGAGGCTGAGGCAGGAGGACGGCGAATTCGAGGCCAGTCTCAGCAATTTAGCAAGGACCTAAGCAACTTAGTGAAACTCTGTCTCAAAGTAAAAAAAAAATAAAAAAGGGCTAGAGATGTAGCTCAGTGTTAAAGCGCCCCTGGGTTTAATTCCCAGTACCTAAATAAATTAATCAAATAAAATAAAAAATAAGAATACACGCTTGGAAAAGGGCGCCCCCTCCTGGCACACGCAACTTAACATCTTTTCGGGGGTTGAATTTCCGTCTGGCTGCACGCCACACCTTGCACAATCGCCTCCAGTTGTTCAGGCTCCTGGTTACAGAGACTGCGGGCACGCCGGGCTAGGAAAGGCCTGGCTGGCTTCTCCCTTCTGACATTCAAGGAGAATGTCCGTCCCTGTCCCGCACGCCCAGACCAACGTGAGCCTTCTCCCCTGCAGGGCGCCAAGTGTGGGTGTACACAGGCTCATCGGTGCTGGGCCCGCGGCGTCTGGACAAGCTTGGTCTGGGCTCGGAAGTGAGGGAAGTCACCGGGGTCCTCCCGCGTGGTGGGGGGAAGGCGCTGCTGTTCAGCAGGCATCTCTTCTGGAGGTGAGAGCTACGGCCGCCGCCCGCAGGGGGAGCCCGGGAGCCGTCGCCTGCCCGCTGGCTTAGCACCTGTCCCTTCGCTGCCTTCCTGCAGGTTCGACGTGAAGACACAGAGTGTGGATTCCCAGAGCCCCACTCCGGTGGATCAGGTGTTCCCCGGAGTGCCTTTGGACACGCACGACATCTTCCAATACCGAGGTGAGGCTGCAGTGTGAGTCAGAGAGGGTCCCTTTATGAGACATCGCCCACACTCGCTCCACTGCCTTAGCGATTGGATGAATTCTCAGCAGAAAAGAAAAGGGTCCTTGGAGATTGAGGAAATGCCCAAGCACTCATCAACTAACTCTCTGTAGAGGCAGAGACTTCCCCAGGTCATACGGGGAGTCAGCAGCATAGCCAGGACCAGGACCCGGAAAGACTGCATCCCCAGCTGGAAGCTGTTTCTCCTTTAGCACAGAATGTGTGCTTTGCAAGGGGCATGTTCCTTTGTTAGACAGTGTCTATCAGGTGCCTATAATGTGGCAAGCGCTGTGCAGCCACTGGGAATACAATGAGAGAAAAGACAGCTTATAGCTGCGCGTCTCTGGGCAAGCCACTGCTGCTCTTGCAGGTCAGCTTCTCCATCTGTAAAATGAAGACGATCAGAGCTAGAGTTATACTTGCTTTCTTTTTACTGCTCATATGCCAGCAGTTGACAGGGTCTGTTGACTCTGCAGACAAAATCGTTTTTGAATCTAGTATTTTTTTCTATTTCCTTTGCAAATACTTTAGTCCAAACCATATTGATTTCCAATAACCTTCGGTGTATTCCCTGAGAGTGAGGAGGGGCATTGTCCCGGGCATGACCCCAAACCTATTCCAAGGTCAACGAAACTTACATGATCTGCTCCCTTGCCCCTCTGTGCCTCTGTGTTCTCATCTCCTCTGCTACTCCTGTCATTCACTCGACTCCACCTACACTGGCTGCTCTTTAAACAGATCAAGGTCATTCCTATCTTAGGGCCTTTGTGCCTTCTGTTCCCTCTGTCTGGAAGTCTCTTTCCCTACATTGTCACCAGGCTGCCTCTCTCTTATCCTTCAGATCTCAGTGTTAAGGCCATCTCGGAGAATGCTCATTATCTATTCACTTATGAGTTTGTATTTCCTCCGTAGCTTTCTACATTGTCAGAACCAATTTCATTTGTTTTCATATTTGCTTATTATTATTCTGTCTTGCCTCACTAGAGTGTAAGCACCAAAAGAATTGAGAACATGCCTATATATATATATATATATATATTTCTGTATCTCTAACACCTCCAACAGTCTTGGCACATAGTAGGTACTCAGTAATTTTAATCATATTCATATGTTTTAAAAAATTAGAGTGATTTTTTTTTGCAGTACTGGGGTCTTGTTCGTGCTAGTCAAGTGCTCTACCTCTGAGCCACACCCCCAGCTCCAGTAAATATTTTTTGAATGAATACATGGATTTGCTCAATGAATAATATTGAGTGAATTGCTTTGAGTATTAAGATAGGCCATCCATTCATTTATTTGCTAGTTCATTCACAAAATGTGTAGGGAGCACCTACTGTGTGCCAGGCTCTGTGTCAGTGCTTTGAGCATCAAGGTCTGTGCCTTTCAGCATCTCACAGGCAGGTGGTGGAGATGGAAGTGTCATGTAAAAACTTTGGAAAAATCTAGAAAGCCAGGAGGGATGGTTGTAAAGATCTTGCTTGAGTCTCTGTAGATGTATGTGGGGGTGGGGTGGGAATCACTCTTCTGATGCCTGCCTATCCCCTGCAGAGAAAGCCTACTTCTGTCAGGAACACTTCTTCTGGCGTGTGAGTTCCAAGAAGGAGGTGAACAAGGTGGACCAAGTAGGCTACGTGACCTTTGACCTCCTGCAGTGCCCCGAGGACTAGGGCTCCCATCTGGCTTCAGCAGTGCGGTCCCGGTTCCCACAGGACCATCCCCATGGGGAAGAAGCCAGTTTGCAGGATACAAACTGGTGATTTCTTCTAGAACTTGGAGAGGAGTGGAAGTGGGCTGGGCCCTCTCTTCACAGCTTTCTTTTTTGTCAAAATGTTTCTAATAAACTTGGATTCTCTAACCTTTAGGATCAGCTTTCATTTATGTATGTTTGCATCTTCATATGAATGGATGTATATATTTCACTGAAAGAGAGCTTACTAGTACCAGGCAGCGTTCTGGGATCCCCATAAATATTAACATATACAATCCTTCCGATTAGAAAGGTGTGTGAGGGGCTGGGATTGTGGCTCAGTGGTAGAGCGCTTGCCTCGCATGCGTGAGGCACTGGGTTCGATCCTCAGCACCACATAAAAATAAATAAAGACATCGTGTCCATTTACGACTAAAATATATATTATAAAAAAAAAGAAAGGTGTGAGATTACTTCTATTTTATAGCCGTGGAAATGAGCAAGCTATTTATTCATCCATCAACATTTATGGAGCCCCTTCATGGAAGGAGGCTCTGTGCTAGGCACTGGAGAGAGGAATGAATAGGACTGGTTCTTCCTTCAAGGACCTCACAGTGGTCCTCAGACCTTAGAGTGCACGACAGGGTCCTCAGAGCTTGCTTAGAACACAGACCCAAGCTCCATCCACACAAGGTTCAGCTCAGTTACAGGTGATTCTGTGGGTGGGGGGGTGGGAAATGTTTTTCATATGACAACAGCCTAGGAGCCCCAGATCGAGGCAGTGAGTAAGTAAACTATGCACATAAACATGACAGTAGCTACCTCTTGTCCATCAACACGTGCCAGACCCTGTTCCATGTGCGTTGTGTGAATTAAATCCTATGAGACAGGTACTACTCTTGCCTTCTAGGTGCTATTATGGCCATCACCAGCCCCCTTTTTTTTACAGATGAGAAGCTAAGGCAAATGACCCAATTCACCCCAGGCCCCACAGCTAGTGGGCAGTGACCATGGCATTAGACTTGTGCGCTTTGGTGCAAACATTGGGAGGAGAGAAAAAGCAGGGGGGCTAAGGGGGACTTGCAAATGGCTCAGACTCAATAATGTGGTGGTAGCATGTGGATAGGAGGGAACAAAAAGGATTCTGGACTGGCTAAGATGGGACAGCTAGCTGAGAGAAGACCCAAATGCCAGGCTAAGGAGTGTGGGTTTGACCTCACAGGATGACTGAAGAGTTGGGGTGGGTAAATGGGCTTCATAAGATTAGATCATCTCCTGGACCAGGAGCCTAAGTGGGAATTTAAGGAGGAATTCAGAGAACTGTCCCCTAGGCTTCTTCTGGGGGAGCCCCACTCTCCAAAGTTAACTGTTTCTTGCCCAGGGATGACCAACCCCCATTGGCATATGAATACTCCTTAACATGGCCTGTTTAAAATCCCTCTAAACTCTTATCTCCCTCTAGACACTATTCTGTTTTTCTGCTTCCGTCCTCATCACAGGAAACTTTTCCCATGCGGTCTCTATTTGGCTCCCCTTCTCAATTCCCATCTTCTCAGTAATCCTGCCTTGTTCCTGCCCCACTAAGCCACCGGAGTCTCCATCTCTGAGCCACCTCTGGCTCCAACTGCCAGTGCATCATGTATGTGATGGGGTTGACTTGCTCTTGCTGAAATTCTTTCTTCACTTGGTCTCAGAGACACCCGAGCCCTGGTTTTCCTCCCACTCACTGGTTGGATCTTCCTCTTGGCAACCTTTGAATGATAGCGCCCTCGTGCTCAATCCTTGGACTTCTCTCCTCTGTGTACACGTATTCCCTGTGATCTAGTCACAGCTTTAAATAGCATCTCACTGCTAAAGACTCCAAAATTTATATCCCTGGCCTTAACCTCTCCCCTGAGCTCCAGATGCATACGTTCAGCTGCCTACTCCACATTGGCTTACCAGGCATTTCAACCGATCAGATCCAAACCCAACTCTTGGGGCCATCTTCCAAACCTGCTCCTCCTCCAGTCATGACCACATAAATTGAAAACAATTTCATCTACCTGAAGTCAGGCCTAAAACCTGACCATCTTAAAATCTAGGAATGAGCTATTTAAGCTTCTGATTCTAGTAGAGGGTTTCTCAACCTCAGCACTAATAACTTTTTTTTTTTTGGTCCTGGAGATTGAACTCAGGGGCACTCAACCACTGAGCTACAGCCCCAGCCCTACTTTGTGTTTTATGTAGAGACAGGGTCTCACTGAGTTGCTTAGCGCCTCGCCATTGCTGAGGCTGGCTTTGAACTCACGATTCTCCTGTCTCAGGCTCCCTAAGTGCTGGGATTACAGGCTTGAGCCACCGTGCCCGGCTTTCAGCACTACTAACTTTTGAGGCTGTATAATTCTTTGCTGCAGGGACCATACCATACATGATAGGATGTTTGGTGTCTTCCTCTGGGAGGTAGCACAATCCATGGCCAGATACTAGGCCATTCATGGTCAGCCCTTCCCCTATGATAGTCCCCAATGTAGGGGCAAGGTACAGTGAGGTGATGGTGGACCTGTGATTCATGACCCAGCAGCCTTGGTGCAAAGGCAAGGTACCAGTACCAACCCTCCTCCAGCTGTGACAACTGAAAATCTTTCAAAACATTGTCAAATATCCTCTGATGGGTAACATAGCCCCCAGATGAGAACCTTGCTTTAATATAATAAACATACACACAAGTACATTTATTTTAAGCATATGTTTCAATATATCTTCACAAACTGAAGGCAACCAACACCTAGATCCAGAAATAAAAAACGGTCATCACCCCAGAAGCCCCCTCAGCCTCCCTTGCAATCATTTCTTCTCCCTAAAATTATCATTCTGATTACTTCTAACGGTTTAGATAGACTTTGACCATCTCTTAAACCGTATTTAAGAGTTATAAAGTATGTACTTCTTTGTGTCTGGATTCTTTTGCTCAATGTTTTATTTGTGAGATTCATCCACATTATTCTGTCAATTGTATCATGTTTATTCTTTAGGAGTGTGTAGTGTTCCATTGTGTGAATGTCCAATTTATCTATTTTATTACTGATAGACATTTGAGTAGGTAATGTCACTATGAAGATTCTTGGAAATGCCTTTTGGTACTCATGGGCAGCCATTTGTTTTGAGTGTATACCTAGGATATATGCACCTGCAGCTCAAGCAGGAATGACCAAATAGGATTCCTCTTGAACTCCACTCCTACCATCATCCACCAGGCCCCACCCATCAGCAGGTCCTGCTGGTTTGCTTTCCATAACTTACCAGACCGCAGATGATGGCCGCCACTCTAGCCTGGCCACCATCACTTCCCACCTGGGGGGTCTGCAGGAGACTCCTAATTAGATTCCCAGCTTTCACGCTTGCCCTTCTTTAGCAGAGTGTTTACCCAGCAGCCAGAGTGATCCTGTTTAAAATGTAAATCAGATCACAGCATTCCTCTGTTGAAAACATTTCAATGACTTCCTTTGTGGATCAGAAAAGAATCCAGACGCCTCCCCAGAGACTTCAAAAGACCGTTTGAACTGCTTTCCTTTCTTCTTCATCTGTTATCCCTCTCTTCTCCACTCACTCTGTTGTACACACAATGGCATCTTGCTGTTTCTTGAACATTCCAGGTTCCTTCCACCCCAGGGCCTTTGCATTTGCTGTTTTTTTCTGCCAGAGAATTCTTCCCCCAAATCTTTGCATAGCTGGCTCTTCTCATCAGCGAGGTCCCAACTCAAATATCAATTGTCTGGGAAGCCTTCTCAGGCCACCCTTTAAAGTTGTTCCGTCTGCTTCCCAGGGCCCTCTTTTCTTCTTAACATATACCACAGTCTCAAATGATCTTATGTATGTCGGTTTACTTATACTCTTTCTCCCTGGTCTCCTCATTAGAACATAAACCCCAGGAGGGCAAGACGTCAGTCCATCTCATTCACTGGTGTATCCCCAGTGGCCTAGGTTAGCACCATTGTCTGAAACACAGGAGTGCTATTAACATGTGCTCCATGAATGAGTGTACTCCAGTTGTTTAGGAGACCCCGGCAGAGGTAGGCCCTGGCTCCAAGAGTCACACACCCGGGCCCTCCATGAGGGATGGCTCTCAGCTGGGTGGGCTCCTCAGGAACGTCAGGTGGAATTGGGAGCCCAGGGCCAGACTCAGGGACCCGGCGCAGCGGGCACTAGGACCCTGAGCGGCGCGCGGCGGGCGCGGGGCGGGGGGCGGCGGGCGCGGGGAAGCGGCTCCGCTCCGTCCCGGAGGCCGGCTGCGGCCACTTGTGCGATCCCGGCGGCGCGGAGCGGCCCCTTCCGCGCCATGAGCCGCAGGTTCACTGTCACCTCGCTTCCCCCCGCGGCGCCCGCCGGAGCCGCGGACCCGGAGTCCCGCCGGCACTCGGTCGCCGACCCCCGCCACCTCCCCGGGGAAGACGTCAAAGGTAGAGGCCGCAGGGGCGGGGCCTGTGGGGGCGGGGCCGTGGGCGGGCCTGCTGGGGGCGGAGCCTGGGCGGGGCGCGGGCACCCAGCGCGGCCGTGGAGGCGAGGAGTGGGAGTCCGAGGCCTGCGGCGCCCCCGAGGGAAGCGTGAAGGGGCGGGCCCTGATGTGGGCGGGGCCTGCTGGGGGTGGGGCCAGTGGGAGGTGCGGCCCCCGGAGGGAAGGGGCCATCTGGCGCTGGGGCGGCCGCGGTTAATCCGGGAACAGCTCAGAGCACTAAAGGCGGCGGGAGATCTTGGATCGGGTTCGGGACCAGAGGAACGAGGGAAAGGGGGCTGTTGTGTGGTCAATGTCCAGAGCCGAGGGGAGGAGGCGGGGCTAGGTCCATTTGGGGGCAGGAAAGGGAGGGATCAGTGGGAAGGGGTTGGACCAGGAACGGGAGAGTAGGGCCGGAGTGGCGTGCGGTTGAGGGCGGGAGGGAGAATGAGTCAGGGTCGTGGAGACAGGTGCCAGGTCAGCGGGTTATTGATGTCTGGCGGATCCTCCAATCATCTGCCTCCCTGGAGGCATCGCGGAACCCTGGGGCTCCCTAGAAGGAGACGGGAGACCGGAAAGTTGGTTTGAATCTTGGCCAGCTAGATCCGGGAGGATCCCAAAGGGACTTCGGTCCGACCCTCGGGGTCACTTCTCCTTCTTGGTTCCTTCTCCGGCAGGATTGGGAGGAGGCAGCTCATGAGGGATCGGGGGCATCTTTTTCACAGGCGCAGTGCGGTAGTCTTGGTCAGGGATTAGGATCTTTCCAGTCTTCCATAAGAAAGTAGCATCCTGGGCTAGGGGTGTAGCCAAGTGGTAGAGCACTTGCCTACATGCACAAGGCCACACCCCCTCACATACACACAATTAGCATCCTGGCCGCATACAGAATCTCCCTGCAGGGGGCATTTATCAGGGATCCTTTCCCTAGCTCTGAGCCCCCTTAGGTTTGGAAGGAAACAAGGCGAATCCGCTTGGAGTGGCCCTAGCGAGGGGAGGAGAAAACCTCCCAGGTCACCAGGGGTCGCTGCTGAGCCGCAGGTGAGCTTGCCCTGACTGGCGCAAACCCAAGCGCCAAAACCCCTAGAGTGGTAGGCAGATATTTGTTTAGCAAAACTCCTCACCGTATAGTCTAATATATGGAGGCCTGAACTTCCTCAGAATTCTGGTCCCCTGAGCCGACCCCCTCTGAACGTGACCACTCAGATTTCTCGAGATTCTTCCACTTGCCACTTTTCCCATAATGTTTGCCCCTTTTACCAGCCTCCCAGATCCAAACGTCAGAGACCTGGAACCAGCCCTCAATGCCTCCTTTTCTCTTCCCACCAAATCCAATTTGTCCTCGTGCGTTGGCCACTGACCTCCAAAACTGATCCTGAATTTGATTACATCTTTCCCTGTCACTATCACCCTGGTCCAAGCCTCCAGTGTTTCCTATGTGGTCTCCCTGCCTCCAGTCCTGCTCCAACCATCCCCCACATAAGGTGCCTGTCACTGTAGGATAAAGGCCAAATCTTCTAGTCTGTCATTCAAACTCTTTCTTCATCCTTTCCTGGTATATCTATCAGTGTTCATCCTCCACTTCCATAAGCCAGGACAACTTTCCTCCTCATTTTGTAAGTTATAGCTCATTTTACATCTTCGGAAGATCCTTTTCACTTTCCCTCGCTCCCAGGCAGAGGTACTCATTTCTCTTTGACCCACCCACTGGAGCACGAATCCCAATGGATGGCAGTTATTTACTTGTGTGTCTCCTCCATTGGAATATCTCAAGGACAGGGATCATATCCTTTTATCTTTGTATTCTGAGTTCCAGGCCCAGAGCTTGGCATTTAATTTGATGCCCATGGGGTGAGAGAATGCAACTCTAGTCTCATGATTCTCCTACCTTATTGCCTCCCTCTCTATCCCTAGCCTGGGAATAAGATGGCCCTTTCATGTGTCCCCAGATGACTCAATCTTCCCATTCACACTCCCAAGCTTCTGCACCACTGAAGTAAGACATAGCCCCCAGGCTTTTGGTGTGCAGATGTGCATACAAAATGGATGTGAATTTGGGATGCCGTGTGCTTGTGGTAGAGGCTTTGTGTGTTTGAGTCTTGAAAAGGGAGATCCCTCTGGTGCTCCTGAGTCAGAACTTCTGTGTGTTACTGTATTGCCAGCGTGTTGATTGGCATGTTGGTGTGTATATTTCTGTGTCTTTCTGAGTGTATTCAAACTTCCGTTTTGAGAGTGGGTGACTTTTAACCTCTTAAGCTCTGTGCACCCTCACACACCTCCTGCTTGAAGGTCACTCCGTGGGAACTAGATGAGGCTGCTCAGGGGAACCGAGCATCTGGTAGTACCTTTTCCACAGTTGTTCTTGTGTTGGCCCTCTGGTCCCAGAGAGATGCTCTCCCTACCTCTTTTCTCTGGACACAAAGGGAGAGGTGGCAGCACCTGCAAGGTTGGGAAGGTTGGGGGAGATCTTGTGGAGCACATGTGTGTGAACGCTGTGTATTACTCTGGTTCAAGGGAGTGGGTTTTCCCTTTGGGGTGCTTTCTGCTTCCAGGCAATCAGTTATCAGCAACTTGACCTACAGGTGGTGAAAGACACAAGTCAGAGGCTGTGGCCCACGTGTCTCAGTCGCCTCACCTGTACCAGGTGTGATGTGACCTGGTCAGAGAGAATTGGACTTGGGACAAGCTGTTATAATGCTGAGCTATTCCCCCATCCTTTTGTACCTCCCACTGTGCCTCAGTTTCTCAGGGAGGAGGTAGGACCCTGGAAAGAACTCAGGACCTGGTGCAACTAACAGGAGTTGGGTTGTGTGCCCAACTGGAGACAGAACCAACTTCTTATACTAGGGGAAGGGGGCAAGACTAAAAGATAGCCCAACCATGCTCAGGCTCTGTGGTGTGGCCTTGGTAACACCTGCTCTGGGCATCAGTTCACTTACCTGTAGTATAAAGCATTGACAGAAGCTTTCCGAGCATCCCTCTAGCCATAAAGATGCTAAGAGGTTTTAAGGATCTAGAAGGGCAGAGCTATCCTCCCCCAGACCCACACCTCATGTTTTAGTTTCTCCAACTGTAAATTGGGAAGAATGATGCTGTTACTATTACTGGTATATGTGTGGTATGTGTGTGTGTGTGTGTGTGTGAGAGAGAGAGAGAGAAAGAGAGAGAGAGAAAGAGAAAGAGAGAGAGAGAGAGGGAGAGAGTGATCTCCTCTGTCCAAGGAGTTCTCTAGTTGTTCCAGTCTCAAGCCAGGACTCAGAACCTCAGTGCCCAGTACCTCAGCCCAAGGTGAGCCCTAGGAATCTCCATGGCAACAAACTGGTTATGAACGGGCTGCAGTTGCCATGGTGACAGGTCTCTCTCTCTCTCTTTCTCTCTCCTCTATCATCCCCCTCCTCTCTTCTCAATGAACCAGAGAGATCTGCAGGCCTTAGCTTTCCACGTGGGGTGGGAGTGTGGGGGGGTGCTGTGAGAAGGGGTTCAGATTGGGAAAGAGGGAAGACGGGCTGAATCTGCAGGGTAGTGGGGGGCTGTTGGGGGTGCTGTTTCTATGGCGACAGGGCTGCAGCCTGTTAATTAAGCCCCCGGTTGCCACGGAGACAGTGGTGGTTGACGTGCTCTGCGGCAAGCCCTGTGTGTGGGGTGTGCTGTGTACTGGACTCACTGAGACACTGCTAGGGTTTGGGGTGTGGAAGATGAGCTTTGCAGGTGAGAGAAGATGGGTGAAGGAGAGGGCTAAGGACCTTCGTTCCATGGGCCATAACTGAAGGGAGGTTGGTAGGTCATGGGGGTAACGTCATGAAGACAAGGAAGGATAGGAATTGAACCATGTGGGGGAACACTGTCTGCTTTCTATGGGAAAAAGAGCCAGTCAGGTGGTTCCAGATTCCTCCAGACAGTTCTCTATCCTCGTTCAATGAATGGAGCCCTGGGATAGAGGTCAGGGAGCTGGATTCTAGTTCCCAATGTCACAAGTTCACCCCATGAAGAAAATTCTTTCCACTCCATTTCCATTTCCAGACTCTAATTACACCATAAGTGATAGTGGAAAAAATAATTTAAAAAGTCTCTTCCAGTTCCCAAGCCTTGACACCTAGGAGGCAGCTTCTCTGAACTTTTTTTCTTTCTTTCTGAGAAACATAAAGTGGGAGGGGATATGAGTTTTAGATTCAGAGTTCAAATATAGGACCTCGCCCAGCTCTTCACCTTGTGTCACTTTAATGAGAGTGTTCTTCAGCAACAGATCCTCCTTTGGGTGAGAAAGAGTTGCTGAGCAGGCAGCTGGGTCTCTGGGGTTCAGAGATGAGGGCCACCTCTTGCTGGCCAGTGCCAGGCTGGCAGTGTAGGAGGTGCCCACAAGAGTTTTTTCAAACCTTCACCACAGACAGTTGGCCTGAGGCTACATTAGAGCCCAGTCTCCCTGGGAGGTAAGGGGTATAAATTGAAGGATTGAGGTCTCTCCTTGCAATGTCCCTTTTGGGTCTGGGCTCTGTGGCTTTAGTCTGAGGCTAATATGGAACAGGAGGAAATAGGATTATGCAGCCTAGCCCTTTCGTTTTACAAATGAGATGTTGAGGCTCAGAGAAAAGAACTTGGTTTTGTCCAGAAATACACAGAATTCCGCTATCTCCTGAATTCCATATGGCTCTTGAGATCAGAACTCTGGTGGGGGTGGACAGATGGGGTGGCCAGGGGAGGAGGAATCACCTCTGCCTTCACCGTACTACCTAGGGATCTGGGTTTCCCCATGGGTCGGCTCCAAGTAGTCAGAGCCAGCCTAGCTCTGGGCCACAAATTAAAGGAAATAACCCCAGGGGAACATCACAGACCTGGGATGCTGAAAACTGTAGCAAAAACATACTTGACATGTTTATGGTATGTTACACGTCTCCGCAGAGTACTAGAATATCATAGTGCTACTACTGCTAGTGGTGCATGTGATAGAGCACTGGGAAATTCTTGAACACTTACCTTTCCCATCTTCCCCACCTTTGAATTGCTGTCATGGATCCAAAATCATCTGACCTTTTTTGTGTCCTCCCTATCCATAGAGAACCAAGAATACCAATGTGCACACCTTGACTGAATAGCTAACTCTCCACCCTAAAAGGTTAGGTAGTTGGGTGTCCCCAAAACCAAGTGGCAGTGATACGTTGTTGGTGGGTCCCCCAGAAGCATCTTTGAGTCAGCAACTGAACACTCTGCCATTGACCCAGTCTGAAGTCAGGGACAATTTGTATCAGGGAATTCAAGCAGTGAGTCCTGTCCATGGTTCTGAATGGTCCTGTCTTATAAAGGGGTTTCCATCGACAGGGAGGTTTCTTTAGGACCCTTGAAGGTCTCCTGAGCCTCCTTTCCACTGAAAATCAAGAGTCCATTCCAGCTCTGTATTTCTGAAGCCTGAGCATAAAAGGGAAAAGGCTCATATCAGACCCAATATCTGTTCCTTTTTTTAGGAGCCAATAGCCATAGGCCACCGAACAGCCTAGAGATGACTGTATCCTGTCTCTTCTATTGAAGGCAAGACCAGTTTAAAACGAGGTTCTTCCAAGGATAAGAGCCCTAAATTGGAGTAAAGGGAACTGGATTCTAGACTGAATTCTGCCATTCACTGGAAATTGTGAAATAGGCAGCCATTTCCCCTCTTTGGTCCTTAGTACTTTCATCTGTAAAGTGAAAGCTGTGCATTAGGTAAGATAAATGATATTTCTCTGGTCCTGTAACTCTCCTGGAATTTAGAGGACTAGTGTTGGGAGTTAGGGTGAGTTTGAAAATATGTTTCCTTAATTTGTTCATCCCCTCACACGTTTAGATCTTCCAGTAACTCAAAGGGTTTAAAGCTCCAGGGCCAGTTTCTAAGATTTCTCCACCACTGACTCAAACCTGTATTCTAGGGGTCCTGGGATGATCAAGCTTCTGGGATCTGATCTCAGGAGAGGGGGGAGAAACACAGAGAGCATGTTAGCTGTGGGAGCCTCAGAAAGCCATCCTGGATTAGGGGATTAGACCTCCTGCCCCAGGAGAAAATCTGGTCCCCAACCGACTGGCGGCCTCATTCCCCCCTCCCCCACCCTGTCTCTGGCCAGCCTCAGGCCAGAGTGCCCTCCCTAGAGGCTGCACCATCCCTGGTGGAAAGTCAGTGCTCCCTGGAACATCCTTGCCCCTGTTCTCCTCCTGACCGCTTCTCATCCCCGGATCATTCTACCATCAGAAAGTCCCAGTCTGCAGACTCCAGAGACTTGTCCTGGGTGGGAGGGTGGTGGGGGCGCTGAGACTCCTGTCAGTCTAAGCATAATGAGAGTGCACTGTAACTAGTCGGGCTCCACCCCATCCATTTTAAGGCAGGATGGGTCAGACAGCCAGCCCAGTGAACCAAACCCCTTCCCCAGGAGTGCAGCGCAGTGAGTGCTTCACTCTGGGGCCCTGGGTTCTACATATCTCCAGCTCCAACCTCCCGAATAGCGATATGGGAAAGCGTCTGATTCTCCTCCCTTCAGGGCTGGCCTTTCCAGCTTTGCAGACAGGCTCCCTAGGGCCCCATATTCCATGCCCCCCTCGCCACCTCATCTTCCCTCTGGGGGTCACCTCAGACCCCCAGTCAGGCAGCCGCTGCGGGGCCGCCTCCCGGCGGCCGCGACCTAGTTCCCTGCCGTTATTTTTAGGGCGCGGGATGGCACCTGCCCACGTGCCGGGCCCCGCCTGCGCTGGAGAGTGGGGGGAGCTGCGTCTGCTCAAGGGACGAGAGGGCCCGTCCCCCGCCACAACCCCTTTATCCCACCCGCTCAGGGCCCCCGTTTTCCTGCAAGGGGGCCAACAGGCGCGCTCTGCCCGCCCCCCGTCCCCTCTCCTCCCTCCCTACAGCTTCCCCCCCAAAAAACCCCGCCAGTGGCTCACGCCTCCTGCATACGGGATGAGGTGAGCAGCGCCGCTGCTGAGAGGGGGCGCGCGCGGGTGTGAGCGTGTGTCCGTGTGCGAGTGTGTGTGCGCCGGGCGGGCGGGCACTGCAGCTTCTTCCTCTGTGGAGCGGAGAGCGAGAGAGAGAGAGCGAGCGAGCGAGCGAGAGAGCTAGAGCGAGCCAGAGAGCGGCGAAGGCGGGCAGAGGGGCGCGAGCTGAGCGGCGCAGCCATCCCCGGCCCGGCGCCGCGCCGCCACCATGCTCAACAACCTGACGGACTGCGAGGACGGCGATGGGGGAGCCAACCCGGGTAAGCGGTGGTCCGGGGGCGGCGGGGGAGGGGGCAGCCAGGAAAGGAGGCAGTGCTGGGGTGAGAGGCGGAGCGGGGGCGGCTTCCTTTAGCGAAGAGCTTAGGACTGACCGGGCGGTGGACGCCGGCGGCGGCCTGGAGCTTAGCTCCATTGGAATGCGCTGTCCGCTGTCCGAGGTGCTGGAATGCGCCGCGCCCGGGGGCAGAGCTGGGGCCGAAGGGTTGTCGTTACCCGCGGCCTGGGGACAGACTTAGGTTAGCTAAGCCGAGAAAGAGGTGGGAAGGGGATGGAAGAGCCAGAATGGGCTGACGTGCAGCTCGACGGGCGGGAGGGCTCCTTTCCCCGAGAGGGGACCCTGGCGTCCTGGCGCAGAGCAGGGACCGGCAGTGCCGGGGGGCGCAGTCTGCTGCAGTCTCTTGCTCTGAGACTTCTAGCTGGAAGATGGGGGAAAGGTAGCTATGAGGATTTGGGGGCATATGACAGCCCCCGTCTGAGCTGCGGCATCCCCTTAAGGGGACACTTGGTGCAATCCAGGCCCCCTCCCCCAAGGCTTCCCAAGGTCCGACCTCAGACTCAAGCTATCTCTTCCGTAGATTTTTCAGTTTTACTTTGCGGAATCTCCCTCTCCCTCTCGCTTCCCCGTGGGTTCCTGTTCAGGACGGGAAGCTAGATCACCCTCCTTTCTTCCCTTCCCCCCTCCCTTTGGTAACCTGGGGCGACAGTGTGGTTTCCAGGGCGGGGCAGGGGGTAGTCTTTTTAGTTAGCTCTGCTAGCTTTCCTAGTGAGGCCTCAGAAATGGGGTCCCAGCAGCTGAATCCCAGGCGCCGTGGCGCGGACACTGCGGACGCGCTGCGGTGGGTGCGGAGACTCGCCAGGAGCGGAGACTCGCCAGGAGCAGAGGGGCTCAGAGCAAGTCCTTTTGCTGCTCCTGCTCTCCCCCGCTCTCCTCCGCGGTTTTCCTGCTCCAAGGTCTTGGGGCCAGCCACCCCCTCGGGCTCGCAGGCCCCCCGCCGCCCCCCAGCGGTCTCAGCCATCCATCACGGCTGTCAGCCGCCCCCACCCCCCACCCTCCAGCGGCGCTGCGTCCCCTGCGCACTAGCGCGCCTCCTGCGCCTGCTGTCTGCGCTCAGCGCCTTCGAACGCCCCCCGCCTCCCAGCATAGCTTGACCCTCTGGGCTGAGACTCCCATGGACCTCTCCGGAGGTTGACCGAAAGGCCCCAAGAGCTGAAAGAGTGGGGTCTTCCAGACTCTAGCAGCTTCGATTCTGAGGTCCTCAATCTTGAATCCCAGTCAGGGCCAAGCGGCCGCAGGGAAGGCTGGGGACACCAGGGTCCCTAATCCTTTGTCTGAGACACCCTCTCCCAATTCTTTACTGGGGGCTGAGTGGTATACAGGAACCAGAGCTACCAGCTGACTAACTCATCCATCTCTCCAGTGACCCTGGGGTCACCTCATTGGGCAACCGCCCCCTCCCCCGCTGGCTTTGGCTGCAGGGGGAGGGGGTTTGGCAAAGTCGAGTTTGCAGCAGTGCCTGGCATGCGGACTCGGTGCTCAGGGAGCAAAGTAGGGGGGGTTCATTTCCATCCGGGATCCCCTTCAGATGCCTCCACTCTGACAGGGGCTCAGCTTGCAAGGTAATCTCTTTTCTCCCCCAGACATGAGATATGGCCCAGTCCCTCGGCACCCACTTTCTTTACGAAGGTTTCGTTGGGCCTCGGGGTTTTCATGGGGTCTTGGGAGGCCTAGTAAAGAGGCATCCTTGTGTTTGAAGCAGGAGTAGGAACTCTTTGTAGTTCTCGCCCCTCCCCGTTAGTTTCTATATGGCGTTATAGCCGGTCCATCTGGAGACTTTTTTCTCTCTATATGGTCCAGGACCTGGAACTAGAGTGGCCAGAACCTGTGTCAGGCATTTGGGTCCCAAAGAGAGAAGGCCTCCCAGGGGCGCCTGGAAAGGTGGTAGGAGGAGGTAAGGACTTTCTGGGCTTGAGGAAAGAGGGACCAAGAGCCCCTGGCATCTCTGATTCTGGACTCTTGGGGCTGTATCGAAGGAGCTGGATGCTGACCTCGGGGAGGTGAGAGTGGCCCGAATAAGAGGGCTCCTCTGGACTAAAGAAAAATGCGAGGGTATTGTCCCTGCGTCCAGATCTCCTTTCCCTTGGGGTCTACGCCCCCTCTCCCTCCTCAAGCTGGCTTGGGGATTCCCCCAGGCCTGGCCCCAGGCCCCGAGGGAGGCTCCCTTAGCCCGCCGCTCGCCTGTTTCCTCCCCGGGAGCTCTGGCCGCAGCAGCTTAATTGAAAGCCGATTCGGGCTGAGAGCTCCCAGGGGGCGGGGGCGGGGGCGGGGAGGGCTCAGCCTCGGTCTGGCCCTGCCTCCCTCGCGCGCGCCGCTCAGCGCTCCCCCATCACCCAGGCTCCTGGCTCTGGGGAATCAGGACGAGTTTCCCCTTAGCTGTCCTGTTCCTTTGAGAACTCAGCAGCTCACTCCCCATCCCCCTCAACTAGTGCGCTGGACGTTCCAGGGAGGGGACAAAAATCAGCCCTTGGCTGACAAGGCCAGGAGCCTGGCGTCCCGCCCAGGGAGCGGGTGGAAAGGCAGGACGCTAGACGAGCCTAGCGAGCCGCCCCCTCCCCTGCCCTCTTCTCCTGGCCGGGATCCGGCCTGGAGTCTGGCTCTGCGCTGCGCGCCGCGTTACATAAGCGGCTGCGGGCGCGTGGCCTGCTCGGCTCGGCGCGGCGCTCTTGGCCCGCGCGGTCACCATGGAGACCGGCGCAGGGCCGCCTAGTTACGGGGTCTCAGGCCAGCATGCCCCTTTCTGGTCTTTTATGGGCCCCTGCTCCTTCCGAACCCCCAGGAAAGGAAGAGGGACTAGGAAAGGGGTAGTAAAAGGCGGATTGGAGGGTCTCTGACGTCTGGTCCTGGTCCTGAGGGGATGCTTCTGGAAGAGGGACCTAGTCTGACAAGAGACAGAGCAACCCCTAAATCTTGAGGCTGAGGGACGGCTCTGGGATGAGAAGCCCCACTGGTAGGCACCAGGGATGCTCATGATCACAACTATGATCGTAGCAGCAATAGCTACGCTTGTGTGCCGGGCACACCCAACATGCATTATTTCAGTTAATCCCCACAAGCACCCTATGAATTAAACACTGTTAGTTATCCCTTTGCAAATGAGAAGACAAGCTTAGAGAGTGACTTGCCAAGGTGAACACAAAGCCAGTGAAACTGAGGCTGGAACCTAGATCTCCCCTACTCCAGCCCTTTTCCTCTCATCCCATGCTCCTCAGCTTCTCTAGTGCTCACCATGGTGTGGTAAGAACAGGAGGCACCTTGTCAGCATTTTAAATAGAAGGGGACCCACCTGACTCTTATTTGTCCTGTTCTGTGGTTCTAGACAGCTCCATTGAGAACCTGGGGTCATAAAGGGAGACCTGGAGAATTTACCTCCAAAGACTATTTTCTGAGCATCTATTATGTGCTGGGCTCCCATGGGGAGGATTGGTCTGTTTTTTCCCAGAAAATCATATGTGAGAAGAAAGCTGGTGGTGGTACTGTATTAGGCAACCTTGCCTTGACTGGTGAGGTGGAGGTGGAGGCAAGAGACTGGGTGATGATGGGTTTCCCTGGAATAGGTAAGACATTACTTCTTTCCTGTGCCCCAGTTTTTAGTCAGGATGGAAGTGGGTTTAGAAGAGGGCCAGGTCATGCTCTGGAAATGGGCCCTGGATGGACAATTGAGGAAGGTTTCCAGAAGGTAAGGAAAAGGATAAAGAGCCTTTGAATGGATGGAGATGGGAAGAAAGGAGTACCAAGAGAGGAGGGGATGGAGATTCCAGGGCCTCAACTTCACTCGGGATTTGGGGAGTCTCTCCAGGGTCCACAGAGATGACTACTGCTGGGATTTAGCCCTGGAACTGGGGAAGGTTGGTGACTGGAAGGAAGGTGCCTGTAGAGGCCTCTGATCTTTCTGAAAGGACCCCTGTCCTGATACCAAGGGACTTTCCCCTTGAGTAATCTCATTCAGGCATATGGCTCAGGACACATGGGTCACCCTGCTCTCCTTTTTCCTGTTCAGTTTCTGTCCTTGGTATATCTGATCCATATATCCAGGTAGCTTCCGGACACATCCACCTGAGTTCCCAAATAGTGCTTCACCCACAACTAAATTCAGCATCTGCCCCACCCCAAACTGCTCCTTTTCTTGTCTCCCAATTTATTAAGGTAGCATCATCACCCACTTATTCACCCATGGTAGAAAACTCCAGGCATTATCTTGGATTCTTTTCCTCTCTCCTTTTCCTAATTATCTGACAGAAAGGTGCCAGTAATTCTTGAGTCTGTCCATTGCCCCATGTCGCTCAGGTCTGGGTCATCATCAGCCCTTGCCTAGATTACCAAAAATCTCTAGTTCCTGTATTCCTCACCTAAAGGCCAGAGCGATTGCTCTAGAACACACACGTCTGTTCATGACATTTCTTTGGAGTTAAACTCTTCTTGATTGCCCTTTGTCCTCCAAATTCTTTAAGATTGTCTGCTCATTGTTTCAGGGCTACTCCACACTGACCTTCCTGGGCTCATCTTTGCCTTTACTTATGGCATGCCCAGCATGCCCCTCTCAGCAATCACACTTTGCTCAGCTTCTCTAGCCTACTCTGTTCACTCTCACCTCTGGGCCATCGGACATGCTGTTCTGCTGTTCTCTCTGCCTGGAACACCCTCCCTGCCTCCCTCCCAGTCTGGCTCTTACTCATCCTTCAGTTCTCATCCGACACGTCACTTCCTCTGGGAAGCCTTCCGTAGCCTCCCTGGCTGGGCTGAGTGCCCTCCTGGGTTCCCACACTGCCTTGTTCATCTTTCATAGACTTTCTCACTCTAGATTGGAAATTCCTAATTATTGCTTCATTTCCCCGGGCCTTGGGCGGGTTCCTGAAGGACAAGGACTGTATCTTATTCTGTGTGTTTCACCCCCCCATGTTGATACCTGCTAGACATCCAGTTGACTGACAGTGGATGAGGGGTGCAGGAGAGATCTACCTCTCCAAGACAGGGAGGATCCTTGAGGCTTCAGAGAGCATTGTTCGCCTTTCTCCCCAGGAAAGAACATGCACCCACTCTGAAACACCAGGATGGTCCTGGTTATGTTCAAGAAGGGAACTCTAGGTGGAATGGTGGTGCACACCTGTAATCCTAGCTACTTGGGAGGCTGAGGCAGGAGGATTGCAAGTTTGAGGCCAGCCTAGGCAACTTAGTGAGACCCTGTCTTAAAATAAAAAATAAAGGGGGGCTGGGGCTGTAGCTCAGTGGTGGAGCACTTGCCTAGCATGCGTGAGGCACTGGGTTTGATCCTCAGCACCATGTATAAATAATAAATGAATAAAATAAAGATCCATCAACAACTAAAAAAATTTTTTTTTAAAAATAAAGGGGCTGAGGAAGTGGCTCAGTAGCAGAGTGCTTGCCTGGCATGTGTGAAGCCCTGGGTTTGATCCCTAGTACCTCAGGAAAAAATGGGAACTCTGGAGAGAGTCTTGAGGTACTCTGGTGAATGAAGCAGGACCCCCTCCCCCCAAAAAAGCAAGGAAGCACTCATGTGTTCACCCTCTGCCAGGCAGGGTAATAGGCTCTTTGTACATTCTGTCCTGCAAAGAAGATAGTATGAGCCTCATTTTTCTAATGTGCAGACCAAGGTACAGAGTTCAAGTGGCCACACAACTGTATGCCCAGATGGATGGAGGACAGACAGTTGGTGGCAGACCCCTGACTCTCTGCCTCCTCAGGTGATGGTAACCCCAAGGAGAGCAGTCCCTTCATCAACAGCACCGACACAGAGAGGGGCAAGGAGTACGATGGCAAGAACATGGCCCTGTTTGAGGTGGGCTGCCCTGGCTGTTGGACTCCCACCTGCCACCTGCCTTCCTCCTTCATAGCTGCTTCCGCCCTCCCTTGGGCACTGTCATTCTCTCCCTCCCTCTCCAGGGCGCCTCTGCCTTGAGTCCCCCCCCCCAGCTCCACCCTCTCTACCCTCTGCTCCCCCCCACTGCAATTCTGCCCCTCCCTCCTCCCCATGTCAGGGATGCCCTTTCCCTGTACCTTCTCTCCCTCTGCTCCCCACCACCCAGCTCATTCCATCCCTCCCCTGCACTCCAGGCTCCTGACACTGATACCTTTCCTCTGTAGGAGGAGATGGACACCAGCCCTATGGTGTCCTCCCTGCTCAGTGGCCTGGCCAACTACACCAACTTGCCCCAGGGAAGCAGGGAGCATGAGGAGGCAGAAAACAACGAGGGCGGAAAAAAGAAGCCAGTGCAGGTGGGGCCTTGGGAGGGAGGGATGGGGGTCTGAAGGCTGGGGGGGAAACGGATATGGGTGGAGGGATGGATGATGGAGGCAGAGGTACGGGCGTCAGGCCAGGGGAGGGGAAGGCATGGGAGATAAAGGATGGAGATGGAAGGGAGGCTTGAAGGATGGATGGTGGGATGGGAGCTGGGGGAGGAGGAGAGGAAGGAAAGAGTATATGAAATCTGAAGGAAGCTGGGCAGGGGCGTGCCTGTAATCCCAGCAACTTGGGAGGCTGAGGCAGGAGGCTTAGGCAAGTTTGAGCCCAGCTTCAGCAACTTAGTGAGGTCTTAAGCAACGTAATAAGACCTTGTCTCCAGAAAATAATAAATAAACAAAAAGGGCTGGGAATGAAGTTCAGAGTGGTAAAGCGCTTGCCTAGCATGCGTGAGGCTCTGGGTTTGATCCCCAGCAACATAAACACACACACACACACACACACACACACACACACAAGGATGAAGGAGAGGAGAGAAAAGTGAAGACATAGAGGAGGAGTGGATGAGGTGTTGGTGATGAGTGGGGGCTCCAGAGACTGACGCTGACTTCCCTGGCAGGCCCCACGCATGGGCACCTTTATGGGTGTGTACCTCCCATGCCTGCAGAACATCTTTGGCGTCATCCTCTTCCTGCGACTCACCTGGGTGGTGGGCATAGCGGGCATCATGGAGTCCTTCTGCATGGTCTTCATCTGCTGCTCCTGTGTGAGTGACACTGCCCTCTCACGGCTGGGGCTTGGCAGAGGCGGGGGGCGGGGTGGGGAGGCCAGAGGTGGGGGGGAGACATGAGACCTGAGTTTTTTATAGGAACCACTGCTGGTGATCTTTGAGAGTGGATTAGGTCTGACTGGCCCTTCCGCAACAGATGGGCTCGTCCCTGATGGCTAATGACCAGGTTTCGTGTGGATCTGAGAGTGTGTTTAATTACACAAGTAAATAAATGCAGATTCATTGATAAAATGATAAGTATAGTGAAGAAAATAGAGTTCACCTAAGTTAATATTTTGGTAGTTTTCAACTCACAAAAATGACATTATATATCACAAATAACGTTGCCACTGGATTCTTCTCGTTCTCTCTAAAAAGTCAAATATTCACTGAATGCCAAATTCTTGACACATTCCCGTGTCCTCAAATATAACCTTGAGACAGCTCTGCGTTCTATGTACCCAGTGGAGAAGTTATTGCACCTATTTTCTAGATGAAGAAACTGAGGCCAGAGGAGCCAAGTGAGCTGTCTCAGGTCATGTGGCTGGTTAGGGGCCAAATTGGGGTTTCCAGCGCGCTCTGGTGCGGTAGCTCCTGCTCCATCCACTCGCATGGTGAATAAGAGTTTTTCTTGAGAAGAAGGACTTGGCACAAATAGAAGTTGGAACAAGCCCAGGGAGAAGCTCAGCAGAAGAGAACCTGTGGGTTTGGCTGGTGTTTACGGGGTATACGGCTTGGCCTCCACCCAGGCCACTGCGGCCCCCAGCAGCGCCGCTCTGATGATCTCTTTCCTCACAGACGATGCTCACGGCTATTTCCATGAGTGCAATCGCAACCAATGGTGTTGTGCCTGGTATGTGACCGGGGCTTCTGGGGAGGGAGAGGGGCTGATGGTCAGAGGAGAGAAGGTGCTCTGGGCTTTGGGGACCATCAGGACCTAAGAGAGGCAATATTGCAGACCAGGAGCTGGGCTCTGGCTGCTTATGGGGTCGGCAGGGGCAGCTCTACTGGGAGTGGGAGAGGAAGGGCACTTCTGGGGTTGAATAGGGCAGTGGCAGCCCACCCCCCTCAGCCTGAGACCCTCCTGGGATGGTGACATCCTGGCTTCTGAGCCATGACCTCCTTACAGAGGTAATTAGCAACATGGCAATTAGTGCTGCAGAATCCACACAGAATGGTTGGCTGGGTCTCCCACCAGTCTGCTTTCTGGGGGCTGCAGCCTGAGGCCCAGAGTAGCTCTCTTCTGCCCTCAGTCACTGAGCCCCCCTCGTCCCCTAGGGCAGCCCAGTGCCACTGTACCCTCTCGCTGATCCTAGGCTTTCTCTGCAGCTGGTGGCTCCTACTACATGATTTCCAGGTCTCTGGGCCCAGAGTTTGGGGGCGCCGTGGGCCTCTGCTTCTACCTTGGCACTACTTTTGCTGGGGCCATGTACATCCTGGGCACCATCGAAATCCTGCTGGTGAGAGGGGCTGAGGAGGAGGTGTGGGGTCCCAGGCTGTCAGCCAGGTAACCAGCACTCCCCGAAACCTCCTATAGGCCAGGTCGCTCAGTCAGGCCCCAGAGGAATCAAGTGTTCGTCTGTCGTGAAAGAGTTCCCAGTCTAGTTGGGGAGACGAGATACAATAATTACGTAACATAAACAGCTGTCGCTCATCAGGCACCCACCGAGCTCTCAGCACGGTTCCAAGTGCTGTACAGTCATTAGCTTGAATCCTCATGAAGTTTAAGTATTATGACACCCATTTTACAAATGAGAAGTTCAGAGAGGCAAGATAATGTGCCCAAGGTCACTCAGCTATCAGGCAGGTGGCAGAGATGGGTTGATACAAGTTAAAATCATAGTAGAATTAATAATAGTAAAGCCACACAATACCTACCATTTTGTGATTTTCTCCCACATGCCAGGGACTGTGACAAGGACTCTAGGAATGGTCATTGTAAAGGGCCAATGGCTGCTGGATGGCAAGGGAAGAGAACCATGTGAGGGACCCCTGGAAAGAGCTCTGTTAGGAGCAGTGGCAAATGGGAAGAAACCAGGTCCTGGGCTGCGTCTGAAGCACAGGCTGCTAGATCCTTGTAGTACAGGTGGATGCCGATGAGGGTTCCTTGGTTTATAGAAGGCAGCGCTGGCATTTCCTAAGCCCCGCCCTACGCAGGCTCCAAGGCTTGCTGTATATCATTTAATTTTATCCTAAGGACTCCATCATGAGCTAGAAGATGGCCACTTCACAATGAGGAGACCAAAGCTCAGAGCTTAAGGGACACATGGAGGGATGTGAACCTGTGTCTTTTGGACTTTCCAAAGTCTGTGTGTGTCCCCTGTCCCTACCACACTGTCTTGGAGAGCTATTACTCAAGGTGCCACAGTTCTGGTTTGGGGGCAGGACAGAAGAAATCAGGGATGGAGAAGATGAATGGGGACTAAAAGATCTGAGGGGCCAAACAGTGAGAGAAGAATAGACTTTTGTGACTTTTAAGAAAGTAAAGGTTTTGGGCTGGGATGTGGCTCAGTGGTAGAGCGTTTGCCTAGCACGTGTGACGCACTAAGTTCAATCCTCAGCACCACATTAAAAAAAAAAGAATAAAAATTGAAGGCATTGTGTCCATATACAAGTAAAAATATTTTTAAAAATTAAAGATTTAAAAATGTGTTTTAAAATAAATTCTGGGCTGAGGATGTAGCTCAGTGGTAGAGTGCTTGCCCAGCATGTATGAGGCCCCAGATTTTGTCCCCAGCACCACACACACACACACACACACTATATATATATATAAAACAGGAAAAATATTTTTTAAAAAAAGTAGAAAAAAATGACCCAAAGAAAATCACCAGGATTTTTTGGTGCATTTTCTTCTAGTTTTTGCTTTTCTGTGTGATATTGTATTCCATCTTTGTAAATATACCTTCACACTATAAGCATTCTCCCTAAATATCTGAAAACTCTTTTATAAATATAAAATGAAGATAACTTTTGTAAGAATATAAACATACTAATGGTTAGCATAGAAATTTTAGAAACTACAGATATGCAAGAAGAATAAATATTATCCATGTTTTAGTGATTCAGGGAAAACCACTATTAACATTTTGAGGTACCTGCAGACACACACATACACACATATGTCTCTTCACAGATAAATTTACAAAAATGAGATCATACAGCATTCTTATTTTAAACCTGATTAAGTTCACCCATATAACATGTATAGCTTTTTTAGTCAGCCTATATAAATCCATGGTTTGTGTGAGAGAGAGAGAGAGAGTGTGTGGGTGGGTGTGCGCTGGGGACTGAACCCAGGGCCTTGTATGCATGCTAAGCACACACTCTACTACTGAGCTATGTCTCTAACCCTCTGTCATCTTTTTTAACAGCTCCATAGTTTATGTAGGAATGTGATTCACTTATCCAACCTCTAGTAATGAACATCCAGTTTCTCTCCACCTTCCTACTAGAAGTAATACAACAATAAAACCACTAATAATTGTAAGAATAATAAAAAATAATAGAAACAAATAATTACTCCTGATATCTTCGCAATGCCATTTTAAATGGTTGCCTCAGAGTCCCTGCAGGATAGGCCACCTTTCCTCAGCCATCCCCCAGTGCCAGATGTCTTGGCACCACTATGCTGTGCTCTGGCGGCCTCATGGGCCCCCCAGCCATGCCTGTGCCTCAGATGATTTCCCAGGGCTGAGTCTCAGCTGGTCGTCACTGTCCTCTGCCTGACCTCCTTGCTCATTTCCTCCAGGCTTATCTCTTCCCAGCCATGGCCATCTTCAAGGCAGAAGATGCCAGCGGAGAGGCAGCAGCCATGCTGAACAACATGCGTGTCTACGGCACCTGCGTGCTCACCTGCATGGCCACTGTGGTGTTTGTGGGCGTCAAGTATGTGAACAAGTTTGCCCTGGTCTTCCTGGGTTGTGTCATTCTCTCCATCCTGGCCATCTATGCCGGCGTCATCAAGTCTGCCTTCGACCCCCCCAACTTCCCGTGAGTGCTGCTAACGCACTGCCATCCCCTCTCCTGGTCCCTGTCTTAGGGTCTATACACCGTCTCTGCCAAGCACCCCTCCCTGCCTCGCAGAATGGGTGGTGTGGGTTGGGAGCACCCTCTCTCGGGAGGAAGATCTCTCCCTGTCTGGGGTGTGTTCTTCAGGGTGGGATCACTTGTATGGAAGTGGAAACAGTTTCCCTGGTGAGGGACATCCACTTGCTGGTGGGCTGGACTTGGGAGAACTGAATGAAGATGACTTCTGAAAGAATCCACACTGTGGTCAGGGAAACTTCCCTGGATAGGACAACCTCCAAGGAGGGGACAACCTTAGTGTTGGACGACTTCTCCAGGATGGGAAAGAACGCAGAACAGAGGGGCCGGGGTTCAGGTCCCTGCTGATTGTGTCGCCATCTCTAGAACAGAGCACCCTCCTGGCCTGGAGACTGCTGTCCAGGGTGCTGAAACAGCATCGCACTGACGCAGTGCTTCTCCACCTTGGTGGCACATTAGAATCATTTGGGGGGCTGGGATTGTAGCTCAGCGGTAGAGCGCTTGTCTTGCATGCGTGAGGCCCTGGGTTCGATCCTCGGCACCACATACAAAGCAATAAAATAAAGACATTGTGTCCATCTATAACTAAAAAAATATTTAAAAAAAAAAAAAAAAAAGAATCATTTGGGGACCTTTGGAAAAACAAAAAAAAACAAACAAGCAAACAAATAAACAAAACCGCTGGTGCACAGGCTCCATGTAAATGAAATCAAGTTCTCCAGACACTGGACCCTGGCATCAGTGTTTTTTTAAGCACCCCCTGTGGTTCCATTGTGAAGCCAGGGCGAGGTTTTGTCCCTGCCCATCTTCCTAGCTTGTTTCTCTCCCTAGGATCTGCCTCCTGGGGAACCGCACACTGTCTCGCCATGGCTTTGATGTCTGTGCCAAGCTGGCTTGGGAAGGAAATGAGACAGTGACCACGCGGCTCTGGGGCCTTTTCTGCTCTTCACGTTTTCTCAATGCTACCTGTGATGAGTACTTCACCAGAAACAATGTCACGGAGATCCAGGGCATTCCTGGTGCTGCCAGTGGACTCATCAAAGGTCTGGAGGCTGTGTCCAGTGGATTGGCTGTGTCCAATCCACTGCAGGGATTGTCAGGACAAAGGGGCCCTCTTTGGGATTCAATTAAATTCAATCAGCTTTAATTGAGCACTTACTCCAGGCCATATTCTTTCCTAGCCTCATGGAGGGGTGGAGATGAAAAGAAGCCAAATATCTCACCACTAGTAGGAAAGAAAGTTACCACTTTAACAGATGTTCACTAAATAGCTGCTAAGTGCCTAACACTGTGCTACGTACTAGTAACACAAATTAAATCAGTCACAGTCCTTGGCCCCAAAATTAGTGACAGAAATAGCTACATTAGCAAATAAATTACAATACACCTAGATGTGTATTCGGTGAATGGAGAACTCTCAGGGGAGGGAGGATTCATGTGTATCAGGTGACAACATGAGGATTCCTATACTCACCTTAGGATGGTTTTGAAGGACAAAGGAGAGACTGCTAGTTATACTAGAGGAATAAGGGAAATACAAACCAAAGAACAGCTAGTTTAATGCTTGCAGACACAGAAGAGCATATTGTGTTCTCCCAACCACAAGTAATTTGGTATGACTGGGGCATAAAGTGCGAAGGAAAGAGGGCAAGACATGATGTGGGAGAGGCTGGCGTGAGCCGGATTGTAGCGGGCCTCGGAAGCTGCACTGGAGGGTTGAGGCTGTGTCCAGAAGGCAGTGGGGCCCAGCAGGAGGAGATCCACTGACCCCCCACCCAGAGAGATGACAGTTTTCTGAACTAGAGTGTTAGAGGAATGATAGCAGAAAGGGACGGGGCTCTTCATCAGGGTGCTTTTGCCACCCAACAGGTATCTGGCCGTGGAGGGAGATAGTTTTTGGTTGTCAAGCCTGGAGGGGTGCGACTGGAAGTTAGTGGGTAGAGATGGGGTTTGCTGCTAACTTCCTGCAGGGCTGTGGATAGCCCTCCACAGCAAAGAGTCGCCTGGCCTGACATGTCACTCATGCTGAGGCAGAGGAACCTGGAATGAAGAGAAAGTCATCTGAGAGGTGTTTAGGAGGGTAATGGGCAGATGTCGGCAATGTTTTGAAGTGGGGGAGGGGAGTGGGAGAAGTTGGGGGCAACGCCAAGGAGTCTGCATTGGCGGTGGTGTCACTGCTGAGATAAGAGATGCAGGAAAGGTTTGGGGGCAGTGATGACATCAACTTGGGACTCATCGAGTCAGTCTGAGTTAGGTCTTCGTGTGTCTACCCCACTGGACCGGACTGTCTGAGGGCAGTGTCTGGGTCTGCTTCATCGGTGAAATCTCTGCACATGGTTTAGCATGAAGCACAAAGTTAGGAAATGTTGGTGGAAATAAAAATGTAGCCAAGACCAGGGAGCGAGGTGTGGTTGGCCTTGATCAATACTTTTGGCCCACCCTACCTCCTGGCCCCAGAAATCTGGTCCCTTGACTCCCAGAGTCCCCTGAGCATCCTATCTCCCCACAGAGAACCTGTGGAGCTCCTACCTCACCAAGGGGGTGATCGTGGAAAGGCGTGGGATGCCCTCGGTGGGCCTGGCAGATGGCACCCCTGTCGACATGGACCACCCCTATGTCTTCAGTGATATGACCTCCTACTTCACCCTGCTGGTTGGCATCTACTTCCCCTCAGTCACAGGTGAATGGGAGCTCCCAAGGGGGCGGCTTCTGCTGGGAATGGATGGGTAGGAGAGAGTCAGTGATGGAAGCAGGAGCCAGCAATTCAGTCCTGAGTGGTCAATGAGGTAGTGAAGGCCAGGACATGGCCAGGACCTCACATGAGTCAGCTTGCCAGGACCAGGTCCCAGGTTCCCATCTGCACGTTGTCTCCTTTCTTCTTGGTCTGTCTGGTCTCCTGTGTCCCTGGCACTTGTCTGAGGTACTCTTCTGTTTGCAGGAATCATGGCTGGCTCTAACCGCTCTGGGGACCTGCGGGATGCCCAGAAGTCCATCCCCACTGGCACCATCTTGGCCATCGCCACCACCTCCGCCGTCTGTATCCTGCATTGCTGGACGGGAATCACCCTGGGTGGGGAGTGCTGGAGGGAGGGCAGCGGAGGTCGCCACCTTACCTGGCTGGTTCAGGAGGGGGTGGGGGCCACCTCCACTTTGGGGATTCTCCTTCATGCTCTGCTGCAGACATCAGCTCTGTGGTCCTGTTTGGGGCCTGCATTGAAGGAGTCGTCCTACGGGACAAGTAAGTGACAGAATTAAGAGTGAACCTGTTCTGGGGGAGGGGTGGGCATAGGAGGCTGGGTTCTGGAAAACACATCTTTCAGGGGTGCAGGGGCCTCTGTAGGGGGCCTTTGGGCTGCTTGTACACTGACCTTATTATATTTCATCTTTCTCGTATTATTCAGTTCAAGAAGCTTGAATGCTATCTCATCTCCTTCAGGATAATGACAGTTTCCTTTTTTTAAAAAAAAAATCTATTAACTTATTGATTCATCTAATATTAGGATGTCTGTAGGTTGGTCACTGTCCAGGGTTCTTGGGGGAGCAAAGATAAATAGCACGCAATTTTGTCTTGGAGGCACTCTTTGGGGGAGGGTAGCCTCACGTGCAAGGAAGCTTCAAGTGCAGAGCCGTAGGACTGGCCGTGAAGGAGGGCACAGGGGCTGTGGGAATGTGCGGGGGCTGCGTCCAGTCCTCAGGGCACTGGGGCTGCAAATGGGTTATGCACCATTCAGTCCTCCACCAACCACAGATCACAAATGTTTGACGAATAATTCCATCTACGCTGCACACGTAGAGCCTTCTCCTCTGTTCTCGTTGCCTGTGCGATGCAGCATAGCAGCGATGTACACAGGACTCCATTGCATTAGGTATCAGAAGTAACCTAGAGATGATTTAAAACATACAAGAGAATGTGCACAGGTTATGTGCAAACATTATGCCATTTTATATAAGAGACTTGAGCATCTCAGATTTTGTTATCCTGGTGGGGGGTCCTGGAACCAATTCCCCACGGATCCCGAGAAGTGGTTGTGTCTCATTCATCTTCCCACTTCCACTGTTGAGTAGAGACTAATTAGGTGGCTAGGAGGGGGAAGGGCATTCCAGGCAATGGGGACAAGGGGACAGCATGAACAAGGGTGGAGGGAAAAATGGCTTGCGGATTTGTTTACCTGTGGCTGTGGGTGGTTCCATGTCCCTGGAGCACCTCCTAAGGGTGTGTGTGCACTACAGACGGGGAGGGAGGAGGTCCTGTCATAGAGTCTCTTTCCACTGGCACCTGGCCTTTGGAGGGTGATGCAATGGGGCCCTCAGAGCTGGAGACCGAGGCTGGAGCCAGGATCGAGGCTTGACTTTCATACCAGGAAATTTGAAGCTTTCTCTACTTCTTAAATAATGGAGGAAACCTGAAAAATGTTACTCAAGGGAGTGACCTGGCCAAATGGGCAGTTTGCATATATCACACTAGTTAGTTTCAGGGTAGTTCGACCTCCATCTAACTCACGTAATCACAGACCACCTGCTAGATTGCAAGAGTTCGGGCAGATCACCCACTACAGCGTTTCATCAGAATCTTGGAGTCCTTCAACAGTGTCCCTGCTTTTTTTGAGCTGGGGTCTCGCTGTGTTGACCAGAGTGATCTTGAATTCCTGGGCTCCAGTGACTCTCATTCTTCGGCCTCCAGAGTAACGGGGCCTGTGGGTGCACACTACCCCACCCAGCTTGCATCTCCCGTTTTAAGATTTGTGTCTGTAATTTTTACACCATCACCACATGATGCAGCCAGAACCCCATTTTCCACTCCATGGAAGCCCTGAGATCCTAACAAGCTAAGAGACTTTCTCAGGATGACATTGTACTAACCCACTGTTTTCTGGAATCACATTGGTGCCATGCTCTGGGTTCCATAGTGAACATTTTACATATTGCGTCTCCTTTAATTCTCTCACTCCTTGTATGAAATAGGTTCATAATTATTCCCATTTTACAGCTGAGGAAACTGAGGCTCAGAGTGGCTAAATGATCTGCTCAGGGTTACACCTGGACAGAAAGTGTCAGGACATTTAGGACTTGCTTTTCCTCTGACTCCTGCAGAGCCTAATGCTTTGGTCAGCCCTGCAGTTTGGTGTGGGGAGACCTCAGCCTGGAAATCCAGGTGGCATTGCTCACTCAGCATCTTCTGTCCCCTTACTGCTTTATTCCAGGTTTGGTGAAGCTGTGAATGGAAACCTGGTGGTGGGCACACTGGCCTGGCCATCTCCTTGGGTCATTGTCATCGGCTCCTTCTTCTCCACCTGTGGGGCTGGGCTTCAGAGCCTCACAGGGGCCCCACGCCTGTTACAGGCCATCTCCCGGGATGGCATAGTGCCCTTCCTGCAGGTCAGTGTGGGCAGGAGAGCAGCCCCACCCAGGAGACTGGCCAGCAGACTGGAGGCTGCAGAGTAGACTGCATAGCCTCCAGGGCCGCCACTAGCCGTGAGCTGTCTCCTGGGCCCTTCTCTTGGCCCTGCACTAAGGGGAACGGGTGGACCTTATTTGGGATTTGGATTGTGGTCAGTACCATCTTTTTGAGAATTTTCTGCTCTTGGGGAGAAAAATGGCCCTCCCCTAGTCCCACTTGTAGGTTGGGGACTCAGAGAAGCAGTCAAATGGCAAGACAAGGGGGGCTTTCTCCATGGTGCTGAGAAAAATGTAGAGCGTGCCAGCCCTTGCCGGGCTCCTGATAGCTCCTCCCCCATCTGCCCCACTCGAGCTTCCTTTCCCGTCAGGGGTCATTGGAACTTCCTTGTACTGAGATGCCAATGTCAAGGTGGGCAAGAGCAGGCAAAACCTGCCCTTCCCTTGGGTGTCCTAGAGGATGAAAAATGTAGCCTCCTCTCCCCACAGACTCACTGTTTATAGGATTCCTGCCTCTACTCCACTATTTTCTGGGTTGTTGTTTTTTTTTTTTTTTTTTGGCACTGGGGATTAAACTCAGGGGCACTCGACCACTGAGCCACATCCCCAGCCCTATTTGTGTTTTATGTAGAGACAGGGTCTCACTGCGTTTCTTAGCGCCTCACTGTTGCTGAGGCTGGATTTGAACTCGCGATCCTCCTGTCTTAGCCTCCCAAAGTGCTGGGGTTACAGGTGTGCGCCACCACGCCTGGCTTCTGTTCCACTCTTTTCTAAGACTGGGGGAGAGAGACAAGAAGACCACCTGGTCTCAGTCCCCCGTGACGGTTGCTCTGTCCCCAGGTCTTTGGCCATGGCAAAGCTAATGGAGAGCCGACATGGGCACTGCTGCTGACGGCCTGCATCTGTGAGATCGGCATCCTCATTGCCTCCCTCGACGAGGTGGCCCCCATTCTGTCCATGTGCGTGCCTCTCTGCCTGCATCCTCCAGCTGTGACCCATGACAGTGCACCTAAGCCCTTTAACAACCCTGGGGACTTTCCTGTCCATCGTAGAAGCCCATCCTTTGTTATATAGAGATACATCCCCCTGTGCATCAGAGTGTGTTATAGGGGGATTTGGCCTTGGGACCCTTTCTTTGAACCTGTTCCTGTTGGCACCTGCCCTGTTTCTTTTCCCCTCCTCCCATTCTTTCCCCGTGTCTCCATTTTTATTTCTGCTTCCCTTTGCATCTGTCCCTTTGGGGCCTTTCTGTGCTTTAGGTTCTTCCTGATGTGCTACATGTTTGTGAACCTGGCCTGCGCGGTGCAGACGCTGCTGAGGACGCCCAACTGGAGGCCACGCTTCCGATATTACCACTGGTGGGCGCCCCGTCCCGCCAGCCCCGCCCCATCCCCACCTCACCCTAGGCCAGCTCCTTTGGTTCTAAGGACCCCAAACCTGAATAGGACGTTCCGTTTTCTCTAGCTTTTGGAGCCCAGCTAGTAAGAGAAAGATCCCGGAGAGGTTTTCCTTATAATTGAGAATAATAATAAAACACAACAGGCAGCAGCCTCCATCACAAGGCTCAGCATCTTACAATTAGCATGGAAATTAGAAGCAGCCTGATGCAAACCCAGAATGTGACTCTACCTCCTGGCTGCGAGATCTCGGGCTGATGATGTAGCTGCTCTGAACCTGTCTCCTCTCCTGGGAGAGGGGCTTGCTAACCGTGCCCTCTTCTGGGATTCTGGAGAGCATTTTTGCCCAGTGCAGGGAGGATCCACACTCCAGGTAGTCTGTGGTTCTTATTCTTTTACTGTATGGCTTTTCATACTCACAATAGGACTCTGGGGACAATCCTGTTCATTCTAGAAAGAGGACTCTGAGTTCAAACAGGGGAAAGGACTGGCCCAAGGCTACCCAGGAAGACTGTAGCATCGTGGGACCTGTACTGGAGTTGCCAACTCCTGTCCCCACGTTCCTACTTTACTGGTGGCCTCTTTGGAGACCCCTATCTCAGAGCCCATTTAGCTGGAGCTGTCTAGCCTGGGCTAAGGCATAGGCACAGGGCAGCCTGGTGACTCAGGGGTTGAGTGGGGCATGGGTGGTGCCCTGTCTGTGGCTGCTTATCCATCCAGAATGCCCCATATCCCCATGGTGCTCATGGTAACAACTGCATGAACTCCCAGACCTGGCCATAGTCACCCAGGTCTGGTCCAGGCCCTGGTCCACTGGACTCTCACTGCCTAAGCCTGGCCTCTCTCCACTGTCCAGGACCCTCTCCTTCCTGGGCATGAGCCTCTGCCTGGCCCTCATGTTCATCTGCTCCTGGTATTATGCGCTGGTGGCCATGCTCATTGCTGGGCTCATCTACAAGTACATTGAGTACCGCGGGTGAGTGGGGGCTGGGAGGGGCCCAGGGGCAGGAGCAGGGGTGACTGGATGATAAGCGGGGATGCGGTAAGGAGGGGAGGAGGGCTGGAGTGAAAGGTGCAGGCAATTGGGGTGGGATTGGGAGATGGGAGGAGGGGTGGAGGCTTTGGGAAATGGGTGGGAAGGGGAGAGCAGTGTTTCTAAGGAAGCAGCCAGGGCGACAGAGTCGGGGGCAGGAGGGACTTGCTGCCTTTTCTGAGCCTGAAGGAGGAGGGAGGGATGCCCTGGGGCAGCCAGTTCTGTGTGGATGGTTTTCTCTGCCACTTCCGGGATTTCTGGCCTCACGTGATCCCCTCCTGGCCCCCAGCGCAGAGAAGGAATGGGGCGATGGGATCCGCGGCCTGTCCCTCAGCGCTGCCCGCTATGCCCTCCTGCGCCTGGAGGAAGGGCCCCCGCACACCAAGAACTGGAGGTCAGTGAGAAGGCACCCAGTGAGGTGCTCAGGGCGGGGACAGGAGGGAGCAGGGCCCAGACTCTTCCCACTCACCTTGTTTTGCTGAGTGGCCTTGTCTGATCACTTCTGTTTGCTCTCCAAAGGCCACCCACCTTGCTGGCCCCTTGACCATGTATTCAGCTGTTTGTTCAAAAAATTTGTGAATGCATGATACATGGCCAGGGCCCTCCCACCCTCCGGGGAGGTAGCAAGCTCGCAATTCTGCAGAGGAGGCACCCAGACACAGGTGAACATCCTATCGTATGGAATTTGCTCCTCACTTTGAGGGGAATGGAGTCTTTCAGGACCCTCTTGACTAGTGACAGTCTGTCTGTTTTATTCACATGAAGGGCAGGGGCCAGAGAGGGCCTCAGGGGTCACAGAAGGCAAAACTGCAGCCAGAATCTTCCGTGCGCACCTCTCGTCCAGGTGCCTGGCTGGGTGCTCTCGTTCTACCTGGCTGCTCTGCAGGCCCAGCCTCTTGTTCACCTGCCTAGGTCCCACTTTGCCAAGAGTAAGGCAAGAACTCTATGCCCAGGACATCATTGGCTTGTTCTTGCCAATGCAGATTAAGCTGGGACCTCCGGACACCAGGGCTTTGCATTATTTGATTTCTCAAATGAACAGCACAGAGTCTAGTGCAGAGCAGGTGCTTGGAGGATGCTGGTCAATGGACGGAGGGAGGACGGGAGGCAGGAATGTGGTGATGAGTACATGAAGGCCAGGTGCGCATGTGTGGACGGAGGGCGGTGGTTGAAGGGGTGGGCGTGAGGCGAAGAGCGCAGAGAGGTGGATGGCCCCAGGTGTGAGCAGATGACTGAATTAGCTAGGCGAGTGGGTGGTTGCGTGGGTAGAGATGAGTGAGGTGGATGGATGGATATTGGGGAGGTGGTTGGAGCAATGGATGGTTTAATGTTCAGACAGACGGGGTGATGGGGCATAGGTGGGTGGGGTACCGAGGGCAATGGGTAAGGGAACTGGCGACGGGTGCATGGTGCGTGGCTGGTTGGGGAGGGGACACGTGGGTCATGTGACTCTGCGCCCTCTGCAGGCCCCAGCTGCTGGTGCTGGTGCGCGTGGACCAAGACCAGAATGTGGTGCACCCTCAGCTGCTCTCCTTGACCTCTCAGCTCAAGGCAGGGAAGGGCCTGACCATCGTTGGTTCAGTCCTCGAGGGCACCTTTCTGGACAACCATCCCCAGGCCCAGCGGGCAGAGGAGGTGAGCAGGGTGCTGGGGGGGTGGGGCAGGCCAGGATGCTCGAGAAGACAGTCTTTGCCCCTCTGTCCTTCCTTTAGCCTTTGGGATCAAGTCAGCCTCAGGTTTTCCTGTCTTTTTCCTTAGAAGAGGAGCCTGAGGGCCCAGGTAGTGAGTTCCTTAGAATTCAAGCCACTGAACCAAAGACCATCAGTACCAGCAGGGCCCATATTGTGGAAAAGGAAACTGAGCCATAGAGAAATCAGGTCACCTGTTTAGGGACAGAAAAAGAGATTCAAATTAGGACTACTTGACTCCTACCTCAGACTTTCCTGCCAAAGGGCAAATATGTCAAATTGTTTTCACATTCATCGAGCATTTCCATCCCCATCCTGCATGAAGTTGGTGTGGTGAGTACCCACATCTGGCCCAGGAAGAAACTGAGGCCCAGAGAGGGAAAGCAGCTTAGTGAAAGTCACACAGCTCCCTGGAAGCTCAGTCAGGGTTTGAAGTGGGTCTGTGACTCTACATCACGTGCCCGTCCCCATCTACTGCTCCATGTCCTCAGAGCAGCCTCCAGTATGGGCCACCGTGTGTGCGTGAGGTGCAGGGACAATGTGTGGAACCTGGTGGGCAGTGGGAACCTGGAGGAAGTAGCTTCCACCCAGGATGGGGCGTTCTCCCCTCAGGGCTGTGGCTGGGAGTGGAGGAAGCAAAAGGGCCCTAGGAAGGGGGGAAAGGCAGGGGAGGAACACCCCTAATGCCTTGTGACAGCTGCTGTTTCTGCCTCACTGAGCCGTTCACACCAATCTGTCAGGGCCCAGAGCTGGAGGCTTCAACTGGTCAGTACAGCTCAACATGCGGCGGCCGAGGATGTGCCGTGTGCCGGGCACCGGGCTGGGCGTGGGGCGGGCTAGATGTTTAAGAGCACGTGCCAGCCCTCGAGGAGGCCAAGGCTGGTGGGAGATGGGACGTTCACAGCAGGCCTCAGACTCATCAGTGGTCGGTGAGGACTGTCAGGGCAAAGGACAGCAGAGGGAGACAGGGCCAGGTCCCAGCATGCCGGGCAGGACACCCAGCCCCTCATGCTTCGTGGCATGAAATGCTGCCTGCTTCCAGATGAGGTGGCTGTCATGATCCCCATTTGACAGATAAGAATACAGGTTAGGGCTGGGCGTGGTGGCGCACACTTGTAATCTCAGCAGCTCAGGAGGCTGAGGTAGGAGGATCGTGAGTTCAAAGCCAGCCTCAGCAAAAATGAGGCGCTAAGCAACTCAGTGAGACCCTGTCTCTAAATAAAGTACAAAATAGGGCTGGGGATGTGGCTCAGTGGTAAAGCACCCCTGGGTTCAATCCCCAATGCCCCCTCCCCCCCAAAATTCTTAAAACAAATCGTTTAGCCATTCAGAGAAGTTTGATTTCAGTCTGGGTGAAGGGTGGTATCCGGGTGGAGGGTGGTAGGGCAAGGCAGGGTGTGACGTCCAGCAGGGGCTGGGGATGGGTTGAGTGGTGGAGGGTGTCGGGCAGGGGACTGTGAGCAAAGCAGGGTGGTGGGAAGGGTGGGGCAAATGGTGACTGATCCACAGGAATGGGGTTTATAGGTGACAGGAGCGAGGCATGATTCTGGGCCAAAGGCTGACGTGATCAGAGCTGCGCTTCAGGAAGATGGGGATGGATAGAGAGGAGGGACGGAGGCAGGGAGGCTGCAGGGGCCTCAGCTAAGGCCAGGAGGGCCTGAGGCTGGTCCTCCCCACCCGCAGTCTATCCGACGCCTGATGGAGGCAGAGAAGGTGAAGGGCTTCTGCCAGGTGGTGATCTCCTCCAACCTGCGTGATGGCGTATCCCACCTGATTCAGTCCGGGGGCCTCGGGGGTCTGCAGCACAACACCGTGCTGGTCGGCTGGCCCCGCAACTGGCGGCAGAAGGAAGACCACCAGACGTGGAGGAACTTCATTGGTAACCTGCAGGCAGCTGGGGGCGAGGCCAGGGGTGGGTGGGTTCTGCTTCTTTGGGCCTGAGGAGTTTCTCAGGCACAGCATGAGGAGGCCAAGCTGGCCATGTGTCAGCCACTGCTAGGTGCTGGGGACTCAGATGTGAATGAGACTGTCCTGGTTCCTGCATGGCTCCCAGGCCCTGAAGGGAAAGACAGGGCAGAGCAAGGGGAAGAGCTATAGCTTTGAAGTCACAGTGACTGAGGTCTACATCTCAACTCTGGTCCTTCCTAGCTGTGTGATAGTGTCTGACTTACCCTCTCTGAACATCTGACTCCTTGGTGATAGTTGGAAATAGCAATAGGATGCATGCTGTGTGCCAGAGAAGTGGAGGCTTTCTCTAATCTCATCAGGGTCCTCTTGAGGACTAGGCGTTTTAATCTCTCTTTTATTGGTGAGACTGAGGCACAGTGAAATTACGGAATTGGCCTCAGGTTACACAGCTGGGAAGCCAAATTTGAACAATCCCAGAGGCTGTACTCCTAACTCCAAGTGGCTCTGTCTCCTTTAAGGATTCAGCGAGGCCATGCATGGTGGGCTCTTAATAATCAGAAAGGGCAGGTGGTGGTCACTGTGATCTGATAGGTGGGACAGCCGAGGTCCAGAGAGGTTGAGGGACGTTCTCAGATCCAAACATGTAAGAAGGCCCAAGTAGATGCTGGTTTTCTGACCACCCAGTCCAAGGCCAAGGCCAGGTGGAACGGGGAAGGGAGCTGGGTGCCAGGAGTCCTCTGGCTGCTACTAGGTTCTGGGAGGACCAGAGTGACCATTTCCCGGGCTGGTTCTTTCCTTGGGCTCCTCCAGAACTGGTCCGGGAAACCACCGCTGGCCATCTGGCCCTGCTGGTCACCAAGAACGTGTCCATGTTTCCTGGGAACCCCGAGCGCTTCTCCGAGGGCAGCATCGACGTCTGGTGGATCGTGCACGACGGAGGCATGCTCATGCTGCTGCCCTTCCTGCTGCGCCACCACAAGGTGCGTGTGCGTGCGCATGCGTGCACGCTGGCACCTCCGTGGACGGGGCCCCAGCCTCCACGTCTGTCCTCCCCTGTAGACTCCCGGGAAGAGGCTCTGATCCCTGGTTCAGGCTGGGAGGAAGGACGCAGTGCTTAACCGCCAGTGACGCTTCCCCGGGGGCCCTCAGACCTGTGCAGGAGAATCTGTCGGGATGGGCCCCGAGGCCCGCGAGTGTGTGCGAGGAGTGGGTGGGAAGGTTGGGGGACAGCTCATCACGTCCGGCTGGACCTTGCTGGGTCCCCTTCCCCCTCGCAGGTCTGGCGGAAGTGCAAGATGCGAATCTTCACTGTGGCCCAGATGGCCGACAACAGCATCCAGATGAAGAAGGACCTGACCACGTTTCTGTATCACTTACGCATCACCGCGGAGGTGGAGGTGGTGGAGATGGTGAGTCCCCAGGAGCCCCTGGAAGCTCTGGAGTCACCAGGGCCTCCTTCCCCTTGGCCTCAGCACCACCTGGGACAACCCCAACTCCCACAGCAGATGGTGCTGGCTCCCGGTTACACACTTCTTAGCCTCGCACACATTTATCCACGTGCGCGCCTCTCTCCCCCTCCCTCCATCCATCGCTCCCTTATAAGAACAGGCGTGTCTAATAATGCTCATTCTGTGCCAGGCACCGGTCTACACATTTCATGTGTAGTAATTCTCTCAACAACCAATGAGATAGTTTTAATCATCAGAATTTCCTTTTTACAGATTAGAACATTGGGGCACAGAAAGGTTAAGTAATTTGCCCTACAACACACAGTATGCTGCAGAGCCAGGATGCGAACCCAGGCAGGCTGGCTTTGGAGCCTGTGTTCCTCATGGTGACACGGTCCAGCCTCGTGCTCATCCATCCTCTCAGTTACTCTGCGCGTCTACCCAACCTCTTTGTGTTCCCTGATTTACCCACATATCCGCGGGTGGATCCATCCACTCACTCGTGCCCTGGTCCTTCCTGTGTGTGCTCATTCACACCCCCCTCCTTTTCCCCTCATCTTCTTCATCCACCAGATAACTCACTCATCAACTCACTCATTAGTTCATCATCACACGCCTGGTCCTGAGCTGCCCACTGTCCTGGGTGGCTGCCCTCTTACCTGGGACAAGGAAGCCCTGGGCTGGTAGGAGGAAGGGGCCCGCCTCCCACGTAGGCCTGGTAGCTGGCTGGGGGCTCACGCTTTCCTGCCCTGCTCTCCTCACGGCACCGCCCCGTCCCGCCTGCCCACAGCACGAGAGCGACATCTCAGCCTACACCTATGAGAAGACTTTGGTGATGGAGCAGCGCTCCCAGATCCTCAAACAGATGCATTTAACCAAGAATGAACGTGAGCGGGAGGTGAGGTCGCCCAGTGGGACTCAGCCTGAAGCTGCTGCCAGCGCCGCGTCTGCCCAGGCACAGGATGGCCTAGGGTTGGCACCCTGGCCACTAGCATCGCTGCCTTCCCCCGTCAGCCTTATTTCCCCAACCCCACCTCCTGGCACTGGGCTCCCTGGCAGTGGGAGTACACACTGCCTGTACCCTAACCACAGGGCACAGGGACTTTGGCATGTGGAGCAGAATGTCCTCTGTAGGTGACTTGGGGCCCAAGGGAGAGTAATGGATGCTAAATATGTATAAATGACGAGTCCTCAGGGATGTGGGCTGCCAGGGTGGGAGACAAGGGTTCCTGTAATAGACTCCCAGAAAGTGAGTGACAGATGTATGTTCAGAGATAGAGTGATCCGTGTGGCTGATGGTTCTCAAGGGTAAGGGTGATAGGCCCCCGGGGAGTATGGATGTAAGACCTCCCAGGTGTGCATCACAGGTCCCAGGACTATGGATGAAAGACCCACCCCAGGGAGTGGAGTCCTTGGGGAAATGAGTGATGGTACCCCAGGACTGGGGAAGAAACTCCTGGAGGTGGGTGCTACGTTGCTTGGGGAAAGGGTGGTGGCAGATGATATAGGCAAGGGTGACCAAACCATGGGTTATGAGTCTCTCAGGTGTGGTTAATACATTTTTCAGAATGGGGTTGATGGCCAGGCACAGAGGCACATGACTGTAATTCCAGCAACTTGGGAAGCTGAGGCATGAGAATTGCAAGTTCAAGGCCAGTCTCTACAATTTAGCAAGGTCCTAAGCCACTCAGTGAGACTCTTTCTCAAAATAAATAATAAAAAGTGCTGGGAGCCGGGTGTGGTGGCGCATGCCTGTAATCCCAGCACTTTGGGAGGCTGAGACAGGAGAATGGTGAGTTCAAAGCCAGCCTCAGCAACGCCAAAGTGCTAAGCAACTCAGTGAGACCTTGTCTCTACATAAAACACAAAATAGGGCTGGGGATGTGGCTCAGTGGTAAAGTGCCCCCCGGGGTTTAATCCCCAGTGCCCCTCCCCCGAAAGAATGTGTTTGACAGATCCTCAGGGAAATGAGTAATGGGCCCCCTTTATCTAAGGAGGGATCTCCAAGGAGGGGGGTGTTACTCAGGGGTGATAGTAAAAATGCTAAGAAATGGCACGTGTCATGCCAGCCAGAACTGACGTGGACCATAGCGCTTGGCTAGAACCTTGCTATGGCAGTGTTAGCCCTTAGGTTGGGGATGGTGGGGAGGTTGGGGGCCTCTGGAGAGGAATGGCAAGGTCAGTGGTGCAGAAGCTCTTGGGACGTGAAGTCCCATGCTGTTTTAACTACTGGTTGGTTCCTGGCTGAACGTTGGCTCTGGTGGTAGCTCTTGGCAGGGCATGAGTGGTGACTCCCAGCAGAGCTGGCACCAACTTGTGTCACTCCCTAGATTCAGAGTATCACAGATGAGTCTCGAGGTTCCATCAGGAGAAAGAATCCAGCCAACACTCGGCTCCGCCTCAATGTCCCGGAAGAGACAGCTGGTGACAGCGAGGAGAAGCCAGAGGAGGAGGTGGGCAGCTGCAGTGGTCTGGCCCCAGCCAGTGGGAGCAGGACCTTCAGCTGCCAAAGGAGTCACCTTCTCTCGCTTCCTTTGCTCCTCAGGTGCAGCTGATTCATGATCAGAGTGCTCCCAGCTGCCCCAGCAGCTCGCCATCCCCAGGGGAGGAGCCTGAAGGGGAGGGCGAGACAGATCCCGAGAAGGTGCACCTCACCTGGACCAAGGACAAGTCTGTGGCAGAGAAGAATAAGGGCCCCAGTCCTGTCTCCTCGGAGGGCATCAAGGACTTCTTCAGCATGAAGCCGTATGGGCCTGGGGGCTGAGGGCTTGGGATGGGGTGAGCCTAAAGGGTCCTGCTCACCATAGCAGAAAAAATAAGCAGAGGGGTGCTGGTCTGCAAGTCCGAAGACCCAGAGGGATGTCTCGTTTCCCCATCTGAAGACGTGCAGGGTTTGGCCTGAATGCTAAGGGTCAGGACGTCCAGGTTCAAGAAGCAGCAAGGCGAAGGATGTGGGGGCTGAGAGAGCAGGACCAGTGTTCATCCAGGGTAGATGATGGTGGATCGTGACCCAGCCTCTTCTTTTTCTGATACCTTTTTTTCTTTCTCTCGTTGCTTCTCTGTTGCCTGAAGGGAGTGGGAGAACTTGTAAGTGCTTCAGCGTTTTTTTCATTTTATCTCCCAGGTAATCTAGGTCTCTACTCTTCTTGCTCTTCCATGCACCCCCCAGGGCTGCCCTTGATCTCTGGAGTCTCTTAATAGCTCAGCTTGGAGAGGTCTGGAATCAGTGGTCACCAGCTTGCAAGAACCAGCCCCCACCAGCCCAGTTCTGCCTGGGAGGGCAACGGAATCCAACTCTTCCTTCCCCAGGCTCACACGTTCTCCTCTCCTTGCTCCCGCAGGAACCAATCCAATGTGCGGCGCATGCACACGGCTGTGCGGCTTAACGAGGTCATCGTGAAGAAATCCCGGGATGCCAAGCTTGTTTTACTCAACATGCCTGGACCTCCCCGCAACCGCAATGGTGATGAAAATTGTATCCTGGATTTAAGATTGTGGGGCTTGGCGGGGAGGTGGACCTCAGGGAATCTGGTCCTAGTCCTGGGATGAAAGATCTCAGCCGGAACCGGGCGCGGTGGCTCACGCTTGTAATCCCAGCACTTAGGGAGGCTGAGACAGGAGAATCCTAAGTTCAAAGCCAGCCTCAGCAACGGCGAGGCGCTAAGCAACTCAGTGAGACCCTGTCTCTACATAAAACACAAAATAGGGCTGGGGATGTGGCTCAGTGGTCGAGTGCCCCTGAGTTCAATCCTTGGTATAAAAAAAAAAAAGATCTCAGCCGGTCCTGCTTCAGGATCAGCACCTCGGACAGGGACGCCGGACGGCGAGTTCCCTGGAGACCCCTGTTCTGCCGGGAGGGAAGGGGCGAGCCTTTCTCCTTGACCAGCTCTCAGACATGGAGTTCCTCGAGGTCCTCACAGAACACCTGGATCGGGTGATGCTGGTCCGCGGCGGCGGCCGCGAGGTCATCACCATCTACTCCTGAGGGCCAGGACCTGCCACCCGGGCCCCAACACGCCCGGCCCGCGGCCCCGGAGCCCTCGCCGCGTCCCCCGCCGCTGTCACCGTTTACATACAGACCCTGTGCCCGTGCCCTGGCCCCTTTCCCTGCCGCCTGAAGCCCAGAGGCCACGCCCGTCGGGGCTGACTCGGAGAGGGCGCCCGGAGCGCGGAAATCACAGCCCCGAGCGCCCGGTCGGCCCCGGCTGCGGCTGCGCTGCCCTTTTTCTAAGCCCGGCCTCGCCCCGCCGAAGGAGACGCTGCAATAAGGGCCGGGAGCAGGTGCGGAAAGGAGAGGAGCTGGGGCCTGAGGACCCCCAGCAGTCCGCGCGGCCCCGCTTCCCACGCCCGCCGGGGCCCTCGCGCCGCGCTCCTCCGCGCTGCTGCCCAGCTCCCAGCGGCCCCGAGGCGCGCGGGCTGGGAGGCGGCGCTCCAAGTCTCCACCGCCCCTTGTCGCCCACCGAGCCGCGGGCGCGGGCCGGCCGAGCCTATACATAGTGTACAGGAGACATCGCGTGTATTTTTAAAGTCCCCATATTTATGTAACTAGAAGCGCAACCGACTTCTCGCCACGGTTCGGCTCTCCCGCTGGCGGCGCCCAGGGGAGGCGGAGGCCTCGGGAAGCTGAGTTTTCCTCGACGTCCGAGAGTTTGAGAGCAAAAGTGCTTTAGGCCCAGGCGGGGGTCGTGGTCCTGGTCCCTCGACACTCGCTCCGTCCGCTCTCGCCTCCTCGTCCTTTCCGTGCGCCCTCGGCTTCCTTCCCTTCCCTCCAGTTCTTTTCGGAGACAAGTGAGACGTGTCCAGCTTCCCCTGGATTCGCCTCCCAGCGGATGTGAGCGTCCACTGTGGCTGCAGAGGCGCGTGCGCAACCTCTTCTCAGCTCTTATGCAAGTTGGGGCCAGGATAGGGGAGGGGCGCTCTTCAAGAGGGAGAAACCGAGAGTCCCGCGCCCCACCGAGGAAGCCCCGCCCCGGTGCCTTCGCTGGGGAGCAGGCGTCTCTCCTGAGTTGGCTTGTCGCCTGCTTCCCCATCCCATGGCTCCTCGCCAAAGACTGAAATCGTGGAGCTGGAGGTCGCACCCTCCCCAGAGTTTCCTCCCTGGGTCAGTTGAGGGAGGAGGGGGCAATTCTGGTTTAGGGGGTCTGACCCACTGGGAGGCCCCAGCAGCGCCCCTGATGTTCCCTCCCCTGTCCCAATCCGCAGCTCCAGCCTTGGGTATCCCTCTGCCTACTCCGTGTTCTGGGGCCAGGTATCCCTGCCTAGCAGCAGCCTCTAGCTACGGCCTCTAGCTACCTAGCTACGTGGCCCAGACATCTGGGCCTGGGGGAGGGCTGGAGTCACATGGGCTTTATCCTTAACGCCTCTATTCTCTAATTAGGGCCCAAGGCCTTTGGCTTCCTCCTACTCCAGTCCTTGGCGCTTCTCCCCACCAGCCCGGTCTGTCCTAGGCGCACTCTGCCCATTAGAGAAAGCGTTTGGCCGGTTCCCTTCCCCCAGGGCACTAAGGTGGACAGGCATTGCATGCTCGTTCCAGCGCCCTCTGGGACTGGGTACAGCATCTCCAGCCCCAGGGCCCTGAACTGCGCACCTAGTTAGACATCCTGCCCATCTTCCAGAGCTGGGGCCACTGGGTACTCCTGACCTCACCTCCTTTCCTTTGAGCCCAAGGCAGAGAGCTGCAGCTGGTGCCATCTAGACAGGGTCAGGTTTGGTTGGGGATAGGTCTGGAGGTCTGCTGGTTAAATTTAATCGGGCATAGGATAGATTCTTCCAGGTACTAGTCAGAAAAGAAGTGTTTAGACACCAGCCCCTTGTATCTTTCTAAAGAACTCCGAGAACCATGGGTCCTGCTTTTTGGGAGCCTGAGCATTCTGGATTAAAGTGGTGGGGCTAGGCAGTGGTGGGTGTCAACACCAATCAAGGAACCAAAGTTGCACTATCTGGGCCCAGACCGTCTGGTTGGCAAGAGCAGTTTCCGTTGATGAAACAAAACATCCCACAACAAAAACCCAAGTTTTCTGTGCTACATGTGCAATATTTGTTATGAATGTTATCACGTCATTCATCAAATTATCTTTATAATCACTGTAGCTAGATGTTTCATGTCCATTCAAGTGACTTTTATTCTGAGTGCAATATTTCAATAGCCTTGTAGTGATTAACTAGTGTTGCTTTTGTTTTAGAAGATCTATGTGCAGGGCAATGCAATGAAGTTGAAAACCTTGTAAATAGGAGAGGTTGCAAACCAAATCAAGAGTATTTATTACTATTATTACTATTATTAGGCCTGCCTTTAATTTTCAGTGTTTCAGTATTCCGCATCCTGCCTCAGTATTGATCTTGTGTTCTTTGTGCCAATATGAAAAGGAGAGGCTGCGTTCTTTCCTTTACTGTTGAATGCTCCCATTTAATGCTTTAAGGCTTTTACTGTATTAATTTTTTAGACTCCCGTCTGCACAAAATGCAATAAAAATAATTTTATTATACCCTTCATGGCCTGAGGTGTGCTGTTTGGAACTCCAGGGGGCCCTCCAGGAGGAACCCAGACTTTTGTCAGAAACACTAAACTCCGCTGACAGAAGAGATGAGTGGATGCCCCAGGTCTGGTTGTCCAATTTGTGTGCGGACAGCACTGGGGCCGTCCCGGCAAGCACTGCACCAAGGATCAGCTCCTGTGCCTGGAGGCACTTGTACCGGCTAGGCGCCAGGCTGCACTGGCATCCCCTAGGAGGCAGTGAGCCCACCTCAAGGGAGGCAAAGCGCTGCTGGAGTGTTGGTTCCTAACCCACCGGAGGCTTGTCACTCACCCCATTTATTAAGGGCTCTCCAGAGCTCTTTCAGGTTTTGATTGTAGGATACACCAACTACCTGCACAATAGTGAGGACAGAGCACCGAGATGAAATCAAAACAAATGTCTCCTTCCCCTTCAGCCAGAGAAGACCCCCTCACAACTGTCTTCCTTTCCTAGAATAGGACATGACTGTTGGCACCGCATGTCTGCCGGAAGCAGGATGTCCAACAGCGTGATTAGCCAGTGGGCTTCTGCCCTGAACGATCCTGAGAGCTTCTTACTAGGTGAGCTGCATGTGGAGGCTCGGGCAGGATGAAGAGGTTTCGAGGCCTGACCTTAGGTTGAAGACAAACAGTGGCAGACCAGAGTCCTCAAGGAAAGGGCCCCTCACCTTCTAACCCTGGCAAAAAGTGCCCTGCAGAGAGGTGCTGCAGAGAGCCATTCACACCCAGAAAAGATGAACACAAGTTTTGACTTTTTCATTTTAATTAAAAAGTAATCATTCATTTTATTAACAACACAAGAGTTCCAAAGAGGGAAAAAAAAAACACTATATAACACAAAACAGGTCAGAACATAAAATGCTGTCATTTGGGGACTTTGAGTTTTGAAACCATTGTTTGCTCAGCCACTGGCAGGGACTCAGCTGAAGTCTCTGCCCTCAGCCCTGCCAAGGGCCCCTTGAGACTTGATCCACAGGGCTCTAATGAGCACAGTCCCTAGGGAGAGGGTGGTTCCTTTTGGCTCCATTCAGAGCAGCAGCCAGAAGCCCTCCAACAATCTCACTCTGGCTCAAAAGTTATGAACACCGTCTGCATTGAGAACATGTCCAGCTACCAAAAGTATGACATCAAAATGGTCCCTACCTCCCGCTGCTCAGAAAACAGAACAAGAGTCCAGATGAAAACAAAAGCCTGGATTTTTGAGCCAAAGGCTCAAAACAAATCACTGAAAAGATGGGAGTCCATTGCCAGAGTCTAGAGCTGCCTTCTCAAATCTGACTCCATGAAGTGCCACTGGAGAGGGAGGTGCTGACAGAGATGTCTCAGGGAAGAGTGGTGGGGTCCAGATTCACAGTTAGTGCCAAACTGCTGGTGACTGGAGCTGTTCAGTCCTCCACTGGGGATCCTCCAACAAAATGAAAACAAAACAAGAAACAAATATCCCCCCAAAACTTCCAATTCGTTGTCAGCCTGCTGTAGGCAGGAGACCCTCCTTCTGTGGCTGTCATGGCCATTCTTCACCAATCCTGAGTGCTGATCTGAGCCTTGAGCAGGACCCCATACACATGGGATGGGGCATGGTGACAACACGGTGCCTGCCAAGTCCAGGCCACTTCTCTGTGAACACTGGCAGGAGCTCTGGCTCTGGTCAACACGTGCAAGGCAGAAAAGACTTGGCAGGTTCAAAATAAGCAAAGGTGGTGGCTATTGTCATGACAAATGCCAACAAATGCCAGCTCAGATGTGGCTTCTTCCTTTCTCCTACAAATCCAGCAGACAGAGGAACCAGGGAAGCCCCATCAAATATAAACAGCCCAGACACCTATACTGCCTAGGTGACCCCAGAGATATTTTCTACCAAAAAACAAAATAAGATACACCCCCAAATGCAGTATAAACTCTGATCCTGTATGGAGTAAGCAACATAGCCTTGGGCAGAAGAGAGAGCAGGTGTAGAAACTTATGACATTCGGTGTAGACCTGGAGCCGCAAACAACATCCTCCAAACAACTCTATTTAGAATGAAGTGGAAGGAGGCCAGGGGGTGAGGGAACTAGGGATGGTTGAACAATTTAGCCTCAGTAATGCCTCTGGTAAGATCCCATGGGGCCCTGGGGCCGCCCCACCTGTGCTGTGGTTTGGCTAACCAGGTGAGAGAGAGCAGGGCCACTCTGGATCAGAGTGTCCAGAGCCTTCTGTACACTTGGATTGTCAAAGTTGATACCTGTGGAAGACACGGGCCTCTGGCTAGCCATGTTGCTAGCAGGTGCCAGGCGATTGGAAGGCTGACCAAACAGCCCTTGGGAAGGAGCCCCAGGCCTGGGGCCCATGTTCCGAGCAGATCCTGCCTGTCCCAAAATGTTTGGAGGCTGATTGCCAGAGGCCTGTGATCTTTGCTGAGGCTGGTTGTTCACTGCTGTGGAAAAATTCTGGTTCGGGGTGCTTCCGGCAGCAACTGAGGGGGATGCAGAGCTGCTATTGGCCGCTACCGTGCCACTATTGAAGAGGCTGAGGATTTTGGCCTGAAGCTCTTGCTGGGAGGTGGGGGGTGCAGCTGGAGTGGGTGTAGCAGAGGGGAGCACTTGGCCGCTCTGGAGCGGTTGGGAGCTTGGCTGTGTCTTCAGCGAGGCACCCGAGGTCGGCCCGAGTGGCTGGCGGGAAATCGGGCCTGGAAGACAGAAGAGGGAGGCATCTGGTTGAAAGTACCCCCCAAGGGCAGGAGGCCTAGCAGCCCAGGGAAGAAAAACAATCACTGAATTACATCAATCACAAAATACACAGACAATGACATCAATTTCCCAAAGGGGCCACTTCAAGGTACATATATGCTGTTTATAAACAACAGCCTAGTTCCCAAAGACAACTGGGGAAAAAAAAAAGAAGAGTGGCATCCATCTTGACTATTGGGGAGCCAGCAGTATTAGCCCACCACAGTGATTACAGGGGTCAGAATTCAGTACTTCAATTGTAAGTTATCATTAATCATATTAGCATGGGTAGCCCATGAGAGAACCCCAGGGATGGGTTCATCTCCCGTACCCACCCTGAGGAGCCCTGGGCCTGACACCCTCCCAACAGAGCCTGGGGATTAGAGAAATGCAGAGTCAGAACTTCACCTCGGCCCTGCCACGTAGCTCACCAGGCAGAGAGTCGGTGCTGCTCCTCATAAGCCGCTCCTTCCGCTCTCTTAGGTAGTTGATGATCTTGTCAGTTTCTTCGGCAGTGAGGTACCTATTGTCTGCCAGCAGGTTGATGAGGCTCTGGATGGCTGGAGGGTGGCCCCCACGCACTCCCTCCTCAGGGCCGCCTCGCTCTCTTTCCTGGAGGATGGCTTCATCAGCCATCTTGGCTGCCTGTCTGGCAATCTCCTCACGTTCCTTTTCCCGGCACTCATTCTTGTAGCGCTCATAATTTCTGGCCACCAGTACCATGGCATCTGCCTGGGGCATGTTGCGATGCTCTGTAGGAGGGAATGACATGAGTTATTTTCTCCCATGACAGATCTGAGTGCCCACCTGCTGTACTCTACCAAGCCTTTCTTAGCCTCAAACTAGCAAGAAAACCATTTCAATGACAAAAAGCCTTGAGACTGGGAGGGGGGTGGGTTGGGGAGGCTAAGGAGATGAGAGGGGAATGGATATCTTTGGTGGGGAATGCACACCTTTGTATTGAGCTCTGTCTTTGGGGAAATTCCTAGATCACAGACTTGTAGTAAAACCCAAAAAAACATGACAGCCTCCCACAGATTCAAACAGACCATGTGGGGAATAACCATGGGAGGCAGGCCGGCAGCCTCTAGACCAGCAGCAGGAGGCCAAAAAGCCCTCTGTAAAGCCTGGCTTTCCACTGTGCTCCTCAGGACAGAGCTGGCCTACTGTTTTTTAATTCATCAATTCGAAAGTCATGGATTAAGATCAAATTGTGACCCTAAATAACCTCTTACTCTACCAGTGGGCAACAGCTTTGTAGGATGGAGAGGAGACGTCTCAAAACTTTATGTAAATGTCCTCACACATCTTAAGGCCTGCTCTTTGGAGGCAACTGACTCACTAGAGATCCTTGTACATTCTGAGGCCATGAGCATAGCTAGCCTGGCCAACAGAGATCCTGGGTGTGGTGGGAAAGGGAAAAGTCCAGGCTCTAAGACCCACGAGTAGGGCATCAATACTTGGGCCTCAAAGCACTAAAAGCTACTTTGGAGGAGGACTTGAAGGGCATCTAGGGGGATCAGAACCTCCCTGTTCTCACAACCCGTCTGCTCGCTTCTCCAGCATATTAACAGGATCCTGCCTGTGATATTCTCTGCTCCCCATTAGAAAGCAGGTGAGAGCAAGGATTCTATTGCCTTCAGCGCAGTGCACACAGAGGTCTGCTGGAGCCAGATCTCACTAGCGAGAGCTCACTGGACGCACTTCTTTCCAACTCTCCTTTCAGTGCTTCACCTTCATGGCTCGAAATGGGACATACTGAAAGCATTTACACCACAGGAATCAGTGAATGCTACAAACTGTTCCCCTTCACCTCAGAGCTGATTGAACATCTGCCAGTATATTCACTGCATACACCTAATGGCTAAGTCGAAAGAAGACCCAGAACTGTATTGCTGAAAGAAAATAAGACTAATAAATGACTACGCAAGTCTCCTCCATTAAACTTAGGGAAGGGCCCTACTGTGTTTGAGCTGATACAGGAGTCATCTGCCCAAAACCTATTTCTCAGAAGTAAGGCATAGAAGAAGTAAAGCACTAGCATTGGCCCGCTGAGATTTTGGCCTCTGTACCTTGTGGAGTTCCAAACATGATGTTGACTGTACAGGAACGGTGAATCTGGTGTTGCTGAGTGATGACAATAGCAAAAGGAGACCCTCCCCTGCTAACATCCTCCAAGGCTTGAGATAGTGACACTTCTGTGTTGAGGAAGATCAAGTCCACCACCATGCCCAGGTCTCTCACCTTCCGCCCTACAGATTCAGCATAATCTCTGCAAGAATAAACAGGGTCCAGATCAGTGCTTCCTGACCAGCTCTCAGTCTGCACACTGTTACACCTCAGTAAGCTGCACATGTGCCTGCAGAGAATTCAAATTCCAACCTCAGTGCCCTCCTGAGGTTCCAAGGATCTAGACCACCTTCCTTCCACTGGCTTTTCCAGAATGGCTGTGACCTACTTGAGGTCACACAGGAATTTGAGAGTAGTCCATATATGATACACTTCTGTTAATTCTCTAGTTCAGTGGTCCTTCCTTAACATCATCCTGCTGCCTAAGACTTGCAGCAATTATCTGCCTTTGGGAAGTCTGTATAACAATGGGAAAAACACGGGCTCTGATGCTAGAAAGACAGGTTTGAATCCCAGCCCCAACATTTGTTTGCAAAGTTGTAAACGTTTAAGTAAATCCAATTACCCGTACCAATCTGCTTTTTTTTAAAAAAACCAATAAAACAGGAATAATATGGCTCAGCTCCTGTGTCACTTCCTTGAGTTTCCTTCCAATTTGAATTAGATCTCTGACATTCTCCTTTCTCACAGGACTCATTACCCACATATTTTTTTTCTTTATTTTCCAAATAGGCTGTGAGATCCACAAGAGGAAGGGGTTGTGTATTTGCTTATTGTTGCTATTAGTCCTTGAACCTAGCATCTACACTTGAATAAATACACATGATTACTGTGAAGATAAAAAATAATTTATGTAAAGCACCTAGCATGGTGTAGTACAAAGTAGGTGCTCAGAAAATGATAGCTGTTATTATCATGTATCCAGAAAAAGCTATAGTTAAAGCAGCATCTCTGAATAAGCTTGCCCAGAGCCTGTGAACTCTGCCTGCTGCTTGGTGTCTCAACACTCATTTCCCTAGTCACTGACTTGAAATTAGCTCTTTAACCCCAAACTACTAGAAAATACATGATGTCATTTACTAACCAACTGGGGAAAGGGAGGGAACACAGCTACTGTCAAGACTGAAACTGCTATCTCCCTTTCTGTTTCTCTGCTCTGCCTCTTCCCAGGTGAGAATGTAAATAGAGGTGAAATAGAATTGTGCTATCAACTCTGGCTCGGCTAACATGGTCATCTAACAGCTCTGCAAGGCCAGGGCCCTTCACAAAGCAGGTGTAGTTTTTGGTTCGAAAACAGAGACATGTGCTTTCCAAAGTGTTAGGGATTTGGGGCTCTCCCATGAGGAGGATCTATTGTTTTGCTTGATTAATATCAACTTCCTCTCCCACTCTCAGTTCACATGGGTCCACAGGACTAATCCCACCTCTAGCTTTAGGATAGGCATAAGACAGATGTCATTCTAATACCCCTGGCCAAAGTGACAAGATAGGGATGGGGAAAGTGAGACAGGCCAATCTAGTGAGAATAATCCAGGACTTCAGGTGGAAGCACCATGAAAAAGAAGCTCTCTTTCAAAGGGGTTGTTAAGCTCAGAAAACACGTATCTAGCTATTCTGCTTTTTCTAGAAAACCTGAATGAGAATGAAGGCAACACCAAGGGGAGCTGTGCCGAGACACCAACACAGAGACCAAGTCTTAATAAGCACAGTTTGATCGTGGATGTGGCCACATCTGAACTTCCAGTTAAGCAAACTAAAAATTTCCCTTTGGTATTTAAGGCAGATTGAATTGGGTTTTCTGTCACTCACAACTCAAAGAACTCCAGCTAAGCCTCGTAACAATACCAGAACACACAGCCCAAGTTCAGTGGGTAGAGTGGCTAAGCAGGAGCCTGAATTCCTCTTCTGACCCATCTCCTTATTAGGGAGAGGTATCAAAGGGGTCTTACTTAGTCTGCTTGTTGACCACAATCACAGAACAATCCACAGGTCTCTCGGCATCAAAGCGTCTCTGGATTTCCTCAAAATATTGACGATAAAGCTCTTCTCTACGTCGTTCCTCACGTTTCAAACGCTCTGCAAGATACCACCAGGGAAATCTAAAATAAGGACTGTCCTTCTATAAAAATAAGTGAGAGGATTCTCTAAATTAATTCTTACATCTACCTCCTAAAAATAACTTTTAATAATAATTTTTTTTTTTTACTATTAAGTTCATAAAAATGAAATGGATTAAAAGGCACAGACTTTTTGATAGTGGTGATTAGACCCAGGTGCACTTTACCACTGAGCTACATTCCCCAGCTCTTTTTATTATTTATTTTGAGACAGGGTCTTGCTAAGTTGCTTAGGGCTTCACTAACTTGCTGAGGCTGGTCTTGAACTTGTGATCCTCCTGCCTCAGCCTCCTGAGTCTCTGGGATTATAGGCATATGCTGTCACCACACCCAACTTTAAAGTTTAAAAAACTTTAAAGGTGTATTGAGAAAAGTCCACTTCCTTTCGAGCCAGCTCTCTCCACATTCCCCTGGAGTATATTTGTTTTCACTAAATAAACCCTTTATCCTTTTTCTAAAAATAAATAAACAAATAAAAAAAATAACTTTGTCTTTACCTAAAAAAGGGAGATGTGATCAGGTAAAAATGATAAAGAAACAAACAAAAATCCATGTTGTATAGATATTGTAGACAGTCATAGTATTCTAGTCAATGAGCAAAAAAGCAAGCATTTAATGTCTTCTGCTTCAATCTTTTTTTTTTTTTTGGTACTGGGGATTGAACTCAGCGGCACTCGACCACTGAGCCACATCCCCAGCCCTATTTGTGTTTTATGTAGAGACAGGGTCTCACTGAGTTGCTTAGCGCCTTGCCGTTGCTGAAGCTGGCCTTGAATTCATCATTCTCTTGTCTCAGCCTCCCAAAGTGCTGGGATTATAGGCATACGCCACCATGCTCAGTTTTCTGCTTCAATCTTTTGTTCATTTCTCATTTCTGGAATTTTGTATTTCTTGATGGATGATAAAACTAGATGAGGGTTTTAATTTGAACTTAAAAGTTACTTTCAAACTGAATGTTCTCTAAACATTAACAAGCCATTTATATTTCACTTTATGAACTGCCTGGCCAACATATTAGCCCCTTTTCAATTGGAGTACTGGTTATTAGTGTCCTCTTGTAGTGTTTTACGGTAGTAACAGAATTTCTATTTTATGGTAGTAATAGACTTAGAGTGTTTATGCTGCTTTACCTTTTGCACGAGACTGACTTTCTGGGCCAGGAGGGCCTCGTCCATCAAAGCTGTCTCTGTAACGGTCAAAGTAAGAGTCATCCTTTCTCCTGCAATAGTCATCCATCCGCAGGTATCGATCATAAGAGCCTTCTCTCCTGAAAAGTTAGGGAAGTTTTCACCAAGTTAAAACTCTGTCCTATCCTGCAAAAATCAGATTTAGAAAAATTTTCAAGACCCAGGTCCCTCTGAGTAAGGCACAGGACTGTGGATTCAGAAAAAAGATTTGTATCTGGAACTCACGGCCTATCATCTCTGTGGCTGTGACTAAGTTAAACCATCTCATAAAAAGCCAGAGGGATTAACAGAGATGATCCACAGGAAGTACTTAGTCTAGTCCCTGCTATATAGTAAATGCAAAATACCCAGAAATAATTATTATTATTTTTTTTGGTACTGGGGATTGAACTCAGGGGCACTCAACCACTGAGCCACATCCTCAGCCCTATTTTGTGTTTTATGTAGAGACAGGGTCTCAATGAGGTGCTTAGTGCCTCGCCATTGCTGAGGCTGGCTTTGAACTCGTGATTCTCCTGTCTCAGCCTCCCAAAGTGCTAGGATTACAGGCTTGAGCCACCGCGCCCGGCTCAGAAATAATTATTGATATTAATATTTAAAAACAATTTTATTGCCCCCACCTCTTTTCTCTGTACTTTGTAGAAGTTATAGTAACTATATAATAATAATTCACCACTTCAACCATTTCTGAGTGTACAATCTGGTGGAAGGAATTACAATGTTGTACAACTGTTACCATGATCTATTTCTAAAACTTTCATCACCTCAAACAGAAATTCTATTCATGAAGCAGTAACTCCCTGCTCCTCCCTCTCCCTAGCTCCTGGTAATCTCTATTTTCTGTCTTTATGAATTTGCCTATTCCAGATATTTCATATAGGCAGAAGTATACAATAACGGGATTTTTTTGTGTGTATGTGTGTGCCTGGCTTGTTTTACTTAGCATGTTTTCAAGGGCCACTCATGTTTTAACATATGTCAGAACTTCATGAGTTTTTACGACCAGATAATATTCCATTTATGCATATAACATTTTAAAAATCCACTCATCTCTCGACATTTGCATTGATTCTAGTTTTTATCTTGTATGAGTAGTGCTGCTATGCACGTTCATGTATGAGTCCCTCTTTTCAATTCTTCTTTTTTTTTTTTTTTTTGGTACTGGGGATTGAACTCAGGGGCACTCGACCACTGAGCCACATCCCCAGCCCTATTTTGTGTTTTATGTAGAGACAGGGTCTCCCTGAGTTGCTTAGCGCCTCGCCGTTGCTGAGGCTGGCTTTGAACTCGCGATTCTCCTGTCTCAGCCTCCCTAAGTGCTGGGATTACAAGCATGAGCCACCGCGCCCGGCTTCTCTTTTCAATTCTTTTGGATATATACTCAGGAATGGAACTAATGAATCACATAATAATTTTATATTTAACCTTTTGAGGAACTATCAAATTTTTTCCCATAGGGGTTATATATGATTTTACATGTCTACCATCAGTGTAAGAGGGTTCCAATTTCTCCATACCTTGCAGATACTAGTTATTTTCTGTATAAAAAAATTATTATGTGGGGCTGGGGATATAGCTCAGTTGGTAGAGTGCTTGCCTCACATGCAGGAGGCCCTGGGTTCAATCTCAGCATCACACACACACACACACACACACAAAGTTATAACCATCCTAAAAAATATGAAGTGGTATATCTCACTGTGGCTTTCATTTGCATTCCCCTGATGACTAATTACATGGAACATCTTTTCATATATATATATATATATATATATATATATATTTTTTTTTTTTTTTTTTTTTGGTACTGGGGATTGAACTCAGGGGCACTCGACCACTGAGCCACATCCCCAGCCCTATTTTGTGTTTTATGTAGAGACAGGGTCTCACTGAGTTGCTTAGCGCCTCGCCATTGCTGAGGCTGGCTTTGAACTCGCGATTCTCCTGTCTCAGCCTCCGTAAGTGCTGGGATTACAGGCTTGA
>CM053401.1:167805648-167832447 GCA_028644305.1 Xerus rutilus
TTTTTTTTTTTTTGGTACTGGGGATTGAACTCAGGGGCACTCGACCACTGAGCCACATCCCCAGCCCTATTTTGTGTTTTATGTAGAGACAGGGTCTCACTGAGTTGCTTAGCGCCTCGCCATTGCTGAGGCTGGCTTTGAACTCGCGATTCTCCTGTCTCAGCCTCCGTAAGTGCTGGGATTACAGGCTTGAGCCACCGTGCCCTGCTTTTTCATATATTTATTAGCTATTTGTGTATCTCCTCCCTGGGTTTTTGCATTTCCAACAACTTTGTACTCTTTTTCTGTTTTCATTTGTACAGTGTTGTCTTTTACAGGACACAGAAAGATCCAGATTCATTCACTAAGCATAACTCATTAATCCTTCACACATTTCAGCAAAATCTATTGAGCACCACCATCATGTCTACCACTTGGCAGTCACAGAAAATGCAAGGCTGATGAAGTCACTGTTCTTACAGAGCTTTCACTTAATTCAGCAAAACACACAAGGGCTGTTAACAAAAAAGGAAGCATGACAGCTATGCAAGTACCTGTACATAGGCTCTCGGGAGTCTCTCATGTCTCTGTATCTGTCATACATGGGGTCCCGGTGATCTCGGAAATCCCTAGAGTCTCTTAGGTCACGAAAGTCTCTTAGATCCCTCATGTCCCGAGCATCGCGCATACTTCTGCTGTCTCTGTGATCCCGAATGTCTCTGCTGTCTCTGTGGTCCCGCAAGTCTCGGGGGTCTCGAATGTCTCTGCTATCACGGGCATCTCGGCCATTTCTGCCATCCCTGGGTTCTCTCCTTGGACTTCCTCGGATTGGAGATCTATCACGTCTTGTATCTCGACTATCTCCAAAGCCGTATGGATCCCTGTGGGAGGTAGTAAGAAGATGCTAAGACAAAGAAACTGCAGGTAGCCAACCCTTCAGCTCTTTACAGAAGGAAGCCCCCACCCTCTAGTATTTTTTCCTAAAACATGGATGATAAACAGAACATGACTTAAATTTTAAGGACATTTACATCTGGTCAGCAACTGGTTTAGAAGGTTTGAGAAGATTAGGACATCAAAGGAAGAATGTATGATCAAAAGCCAAAAGTTTTGACTGAGGTAATAGTATTCATCAGACTTTAGGGAGCAATTTGATATTCCTTCCACATGCCAAACTGTTATCTCAATTTCAATGGGTTTTCAAAGTGAAAGTGCCTTTCTCCAAAATCTATTTTCTCCCATTGGATTTCTTCAAAAGAGACTTTACAGGGGGGAAAAAGTAGAGGGGACACAGTAAGGGCCAACGCTCATGATGAAAAAGAAAGCAAATGGCACAATCTCATACAAAGTGAAAAAAGAAAAAAGTACAGAAAACCTCACTGAAAATATATAGCAGGACAATCAAATTGAGGGGGAAAAAAAGCAAGCACAATATGATACACAGAGCAAAGAACCAAGAACCATCAGTTTGTCTGTCTTGCGGAGCTACAGAATAGTGGCCTTTCTTAACCTAAGGGTTTATACAGACTCTGATTTCTTTTTGCCCAAGGTTTTGCTTTTAAACAGTGTTCAAAATTACAAATACACTTGGCCTGCTCTGACTCAATGTTCTGCATGAGACATTTTACTCCACTGTACACCCATCCCTAACATAATTAAAATCAAAAGTTTTCTATTCCAATTAAGTCCCATTCCCAACCTTTTTCACTTTGGCCAAAAATCAACTAGCCAGTTACCAAGGTTTAAGTTCTTGAAAGGTAACTTTGTTTCTCTCCACCCCCATTCCCATTAAATAACCCAAGTCTTGTTTACTTTTTCTTTTCATTCCCTCTAGACTTTTAAATCCAATCAAAGCCCTTACTTTTTTTTTTTTTTGGCACCAGGGATTGAACTCAGGGGTACTAGACCACTGAGCCACATCCCCAGCCCTATTTTGCGTTTTATGTAGAGACAGGGCCTCACTGAGTTGCTTAGTGCCTCACAATTCTCCTGTCTGAGGCTGGCTTTGAACTCATGATTCTCCTGTCTCAGCCTCCCAGAGTGCTGGGATTACAGTGTGCACCACCGCGTCTGGCTAAATCCCTTACTTCTATGCTGGCACTAATAAGAATTTCCAAAAAAACAAAACTGAAACAAAAACCAAAATTATTTTAATCCATTTGACACATAAACCCCATACTAACCACCCTAAAATGCCAATATTCATCCTTTACAATCTCAGCTTAACTTTCATGCCCCTGGGCACCCCTATCCCAAATAAATAAACTGGGCTCCTTTCTTTTTTTTTTTTTTTTTTTTAATATTTTTTAGTTATACATGGACACAGTGTCTTTATTTTGTTTATTTATTTTTATGTGGTCCTGAGGATCAAACCCCGTGCCTCACATGTGCGAGGCAAGCACTCTGCCACTGAGCCACAATCTCGGCCCAAATCGGGCTCCCTTCTATTACCTCTTTTTTGTTTCCTGGTTCAATCTTCTCTGTTCTACTTAAATTGTTCTCACAACTTAATTCACATAACATGCCTGTCTTTTTTGTCCGTATGGTTTCTCTACTTGCTATTTTTTTCCTAGACTAGTCCAAGTACCATCTACTCCTCACAGGTAAATTCATGTCCCATGTCTTCCAAGAAACCTTCCTAATAACTGCTGAGGTCTCTTCCTGTTTAACGCTCAGAGCACTTCTCATCTATTTTTCTCTGTAATAGATTTACCTTTTTCCCCCCTTTTCACAATGTTTTATGTCTGACCCACTTTAAAGATTACCTCCTCCATAAAACCTGCCCTAAGTTTTGACCCCCCCCAAAGAAAACACCCCAGGTTATTCCTCCAGGGAATTCCCACTTCAGTAAATGGCACATCTAAATACTTAGTTGCTCAAGCCAGGAAAATAGATGCTATTCCTCGCCTAAGACTGCATCCACTCTTTCATCCACATTGTCTGAGGTTGGAATCAGTTCTGCCCACTTTTAACTCCACTGGTAATACTGAAAGCCAACCCATAATCACTTCATCCCCAAACCACAGTAAGAAAATTTCAAAGTACCCTTCCCATTTCTGCTCTTTCCTTTTTTCTTTGTTGTTTTTGATTCTGGGGATTAAATCCAGGGGCGCTTTACTACTGAGCTACATCCCCAGACCTTTTTTGAGAGTGTCTCATTAAGTTACTTAGACCCTTGCCAAGTCTTGCTTTTTTCTGATCTTTCTCCAGAAAGATCATCTAGAATGATCATTTTTTTAAATAGGCAAAAACCCTTCACTGATTGATTTTTCACGGTATTCAACTCCAAATCTCTACCAAGGCTAGAAAGGTCCTGCTCAATCTTGGCTCCAATCTATTCCAACCCTGCCACACCCTCTCTCTAGTTCATCACTTTTTGGCCATACTAAATTTTCATCTACAACTAACCCAGATCTTTCCTGATCCTATTACTTGAACAACAGGAATGAACCCAGGTTTATTTTTCAGGGCTTAGTATAGAAATAACCCTTGTTACTGTTTTTATTAGTTTAAAAAAGTTTACCTGTGCCCTGAAATTTTCAACAACTCTGGTGTTTACTTTTGTGGTACTGGGATTGAACCTAGGGCCTCCTTCATGTTAAGCAGGCATCCTACAGGTGAGCTACATCTGCAGACCCCCAAGCACTTTTTTATTTATTTGCCACAAATTGACATTATATTTGCTTAATGTCCCCTGCCCTACTAGATTGCAAGCTCCACAAAGACAAGGACTATGTCAGTCTGATTCTCCTTTACGTAGACCAGTGTCTGGCACACAGCAGATGCTCTATAAATATGCTAAATCTTGCTCTAGTACATACTTCTATTACTGAACGTATCAACCTGTTCTGTAATTACAGTCATGCACCACATAACATTTCAGTCAGTGATGGACTGTGTATATAACGGTGGCCCCATAAGATGGCCTGGTGGCACTGTAGCCCTTTTAGTTTGTGTAAGTATACTACAATATTCACAAAGCCTCACAATCACCTAACAACACATCGCTTGTCCACATAGCTTCCCTACCAAACAGTAAGCCCTCTCGAAGGCTTTGTATCCCTAGGACACAACATGGAGTTCAGTAAATGTTTAACGATTTTAATTATTCTACTTAACTATAAGCCTTTCAAAAGCAGGCACCATATTTTGTTTAACTTCTATCATTTACCATGATTACACGAGTCATCAATCACAATGCCATTAGCTTCACAGAAAATCTCAATTTCACTTCACCCTCATGGACACAGCATAAACAATTTAAATATCTATTTTGCTTCTATAAGAAGTTCTTATCTTAAAAAGAAATACATGTGTGTATGTTTTTCTTTGAGATGAGGGTCTCATTATGTTGCTCAGGCTGGTCTTGAACTCCTGGACTCAAGTGGTCTTCCTGCCTCAGCCTCAAGCAACTGGGACTACAGGCATGTAGTCTTATCATATATCTTTAAAGTTCACTGCTACTCTTGATTTGTGGGAGCAATCATATGGTAGATTAGGAGATGTAAATGAGGACAGCTAAACATTAGTTTTTATCAGAATGAAGTACAGACTAACCAAAATTTTCAATTTCACCTATTATGTCACATAATCCTCCTAACATGAATAACATCAAATGTAGTGTACAATGTGGGCCAACATTCAGGATCCAATAGAAAGTTACAACTGCAAAGTATTTTTGTATTATGAACAATCGGCAGATAAACCTGCCTCAGGGAGCAGTTAGTAGTCATTAGAGGTGGAATCAGATTTCGAGTATTCTTGGCAATCAGGACTGAACTATCATGAACCTGACAGACCACAGACCACGCACTAAGCCTGAAGCTGGTGGAAATGGCAGTGGGAATGCAGATAAGAACACCATGTCACAGCATGTTATTCAGACTTAGGACAATAAATGCTGTATTTTCTTTTTTGGTACCAGAGATTGAACTCAGGGGCACTCAACCACTGAGCCATATCCCCAGCTCTATTTTGTGTTTTATGCAGAGACAGGGTCTCACTGAGTTGCTTAGCGCCTCGCAATTCTCCTGTCTGAGGCTGGCTTTGAACTCGCGATTCTCCTGTCTCAGCCTCCCTAAGTGCTGGGATTACAAGCATGAGCCACCGCACCCGGCTTGTATTGGGTTTTCTTTTTTCTTTTTCTTCGAGGTGCTGGGGATGGAACCTAGAGTCTCACATAAGGCAAGCACTCTACCGCTGAGCTACATCTCCAACCCCATGGTTCTCATTCTTTTGAATCAACTGAAAAACCTTACTTACCTGCCAGAACCCATCCCTGCAGTTTGACTATAACCCTGTTTTTTCAAAATCTGGGTCCATGCTTCCAGTTTGAGACAGTAAGTCCCTCTCCCTCCCTCAAAGAATCTAAAGTCTTTCCACAACACAACTGCAAATTCCCTCAACTGCCTGTTGTAGAAAAATATAGGAGAGGTGATATTCACAAGAGGGAAAAGAACCAAGGGTAAGGCAGTAGTGGAAGTAGGGAGAGAGAAGATAATAATGGTCTGAAATGAAAAGGTAGAGTTTTCCCCCTATATCCAAAAGATGAACATTATAGCAGACTGTTGTTCTTCTGGAAACAAAAACAAAACAAAAAAAATCACTTTAGGATTCAAACAAAGAACTCCTTAGAACAAAAGGGCTCCTGTTGCTGGCCCCATCATCTTTCTCAAAACAAGAACAAGGCTCACAAAAGGGTGGTACAGTTTACAAGACTCAGAATGCAACAAAGACAAAGCCTTCTGCAAGAGAAGCTTGACCTCCGATAATTAATAAATTACAAAGAGGTTTCTGGAGCAAAATAAGGTTCACAATATCATTGCATGGCACCAGAGGCATTTTACTAAGGGAAACCAATGCAGCATGTCCTCAGGTACCATGTCACTAATGGCTAAAAAGAAACTGAACAGTGGTTAAATAAATTTCAGTACCAGAGTCCACAAACTGAAGGTGACATACAACTAAGATTCTGCTGTTTTATCTAAACAGCAGGGATTGGGGTGGGGTGGGGATGGCTCTTTGCCTTGAGAGAAATAGTCATATCATTTGGAAACATTTTAGAGGAGAGGGACGGATGGGTGAAGGGAAAAACAACCATGGTTCACATGGCAAGCACTGTGCTTCTAGTAGGAGTACTTCTTTTGCTGGGGACTAAAGGAGCTTGGAGAGCACTAGGCATCCAAGAGCCTCTACAGCATGAACTGATAAATGATGATCATCTCAGAAGACTGATGAATCTTGAGCTGCTCTTCACCAGAGACTGAAACCTTAGATCCAGCATGGTGCTCTTTGGCCTTGGCTGTACATGTTAGGGAGAAAGGCTAGTCTTTTACTTCCTTTTTTGCAGAGGCTGGCATTTCCTTTCTTCCTTTCTGTTCACTGGACTCTTTTCTTTGGAAGGGCCAGCCTTTTGACCCTGACAAAAATCCTTCATCAGCTCTTCAAACTCTGTCATAGATAACTGTCCACAAATATTTTTAAATGACTTGTTGTTATGTGATGCTGATCCCTCCTCACAATGGCTCCATGCTGTTAGAAATAGAAAAGACTTGTGTAGAATTTTGCCATTAGATGCAGATAGGATATAGAGTACAATGAGATGCACATCTCGCAGATCCACATTTTTCAGTGTTCACGCTTCTCTCTAGGAAACAGGCTGAAGATTTTGTCAAGCACAGGTATGAGTATGACTTTTCTATTGGTAGAGGTGGCACTTGCTGAGAACTGATGACTCCTCTTCTTTGAGTGTTAGCATTAAGGTAATAATAGCCCGGAATCTTTGTGAGGCCCATCTAGAGCTACAGCTGCCTCACCCAAGGAGCACACTTATCAAAGGAATTAAGGCCCCATGGACAAGGAGAAAGCATCTCAGGTCATATAGGAAACCTACCCGTAGCCAGGTTATTTCTGATGAGCCAATCCCCAATCTCTTCACCAAAGAGGTACCAGGCTTAACATCATTCACAAATATAAGGGGGAAATCCTCTGCAGAGCATTTGGTGTAGACCAAGTTAAAGTTTAGAAAATACCATATAGTCTTAACTTCTAACACTTGGAAGCTACAACTGCATAGTGGGATACTTCAAGGCTTAATTTGCCAAGGTGTTATACTGAAGATAATTCCTGAAAACAACTAAGGCACAATCGGAATCGTGATCCAGTCTTTGAAGGACTAATGCCCAGTATCAATGCTAGACAACTTGTATGGTAACTCTGCAATTTACTCAAAGGAGTCCAGTGAAGCGGCCCAGGGATTAAATGACAAGATTCAGGCTGAACTATGATCTGGGTAGGGATCCCTCATGCAGAATTCTGTGCTTGGCTGGGTCAATACTGCCAGAATTACACATTGATGGCTGGAGTCATTAGGGAAGTACGATACTGAAACACAAAGCAAAGCCAGCAGAACTGTTTCACAGAGACATTTGAAGAGGTGATAATGCTGTGAAATTTCCAAAGATACTGAGGTGTTTTGATACTCAAGGTTAAAGTCCAGCAAAACAAGGTGTTATAAAGGTCTTGCCAGCATGCTTAAAAACAATTTTCTTATTAAAAGTAGACAGCACTGAAGACATAAAGGCTTTGTCATAGATGGTGGTTGTTCCCTCCTGCCTTTCCTGTAAACAATATGTTCACTATGGCTGGGGGCACACAGGGCTGTTAAATGCCATTTGTTTGTTGTCAACACACTGGTACATTTAGGATCACCTCAAGGCTTTGACTGGAAGCCAAAGAGAGAGAAACCATCAGCCCCTTCCAGGTTGATCACTTACCCATCTAACCTATTTTTCACATTTTACTTCTGCTCTATTGGCTAAGAAAGAAGGCACGATCAGGGCAATGGTCAAAATGTTGATGCTTTATTTTGAATATGATGTTCAACTTGTCTGGCTTTTTTTTGTTGTTGTTGATAAAAACCTAGGACTCTTTGCTCAGGATTTAGATGCTCAGGATTTAAATGGGACTTGGAACAAATTTTACTAAAGGTGGTCATTCTTCTCTTAAGTAAATAAGCATGACTGTATGGAAATTCATCATGTTAAATAACATGCTGAGGAACCCACTTAGAAACCTATCACCAAGGGGAAAATGACTGTTAATCGAATTTGAATTAGCCTAGCTGTCTGTCCAATTGAGTTTAAGTAAAGCAGGAAGCCATTACCCTACCATATTCAACTTCATTTTAGAATTAGGTCTGAGGACTGTGATTTTATATGTGTGTGGTGTTGGGAATTGAACCCAGGGCCTTGTGCATGTGAAGCAAGCAGTCTACCAACTGAGCTATATCCCCAGCCCGGAATGTGATACTTTAAAGAGGTATATAAAGGTGACTTTTGTATTTATATATTTGGTAAGGAACTCATTTTATTTATTTTTAAATTTTTGGTCAAGGGTTTGAATTTAGGGATTTTTAACCAGTGAGTCACACTCCCAGCCCTTTCTATTTTGCTAAGTTGCTGAGGCTGGCTTTGACCTTGTGATCCTCTTGCCTCAGCTCGAGTGACTGGGATTGCAGGTGTATGCCACTGTACCTGGCTACGAGCTCATTTTAATAGGCCCTCTCCAATGCTGTTTATGTTTTTGGTTTTTTTTAAATATTTTTTTTAGTTGTAGATGGACATAATACCTTTATTTTATTCATTGATTTATATGTGGTGCTGAGAATCGAACCTAGTGCCTCACACATGCTAGGCAGTACTCTACCACTGAGCAACCACCCCAGCCCATCCAATGCTATTTATGTTTGTGGAGGGACTCTTACAAAAAAAGAAAAGAAGCATAAAATTATTTCTTCCCTTAAATTATGGAGTTGCATTTTAGGTTGGGATGAAACTAATCCAGCAATGGCTATGCTGGATTCCAACCAGGGAAGTTGGTGATTTCCCCAGCACTGTAGTATGTGTGTTGAGTATCTTATCTACACTCAACTGGAACTGTTAAAAGCATTTGGTTAAGTATTATAAGGATCATATAAAATACCCTTTCAATGCATAAAAGAAACAAGAACTAGTCTCTACTCTGCAATGTGTGTTGTGCTTTCTTTTCTTTAACCTTTAGAAACACAGATATCACTACCCAGAGATCACAAGCATCATAAAGAAACAGGTAAGAGGGACGATTTTACTTTATAGTTACAAATTCGTACTCCTTCTGATAAGCCACTTAGTTGAGAAACACACATCAGAACTCTTTGAAAATTAGACACACACACCATGTTTCTTTTCAAGCCATCTGGCAACTATAGTTTTCAATGGGATCCCCATATTTCTGATCATTAGATGCAAACACTTAACCAACCCTCTTCCATGATTATTGGGGCAATGTGGAAAATGATACAGATGGGACTGCCCAACATCTGCAGCATAGTTGGATAAATAAATCCTAATGGAAGCAGACATCATATGAAACTGCTGAAGTTCTAAGGATTTATTTATGTTCTTCAGGCTACTCACATACTCACAAAGCAACCAACACGGTATTTACCTGCAAGCTGCAGGCATTCTTTATGATGTCTGAGAGGACAGACAGAATACCAATGTATATACCCACTTCTGCAGTGAAACCAATGGATGGCCAGGGCATCTGCATGACAGTTGTGGTGTAACTGTTGTGCTGGATTCAACTCCTCTGCCCAGGCAGAATGGACAAAAATATCCAACCCAAAACAGCAGCAACACCTTGCCCCCAGGGTCTGCTTGAACTCAGCAGAGTAGACACATAACCTATTCCTGGTAGCTAGAAAATATCCTCCCTTCACATTCAAGTAGGAGTATGTACATAAAACACAGCAGCCATTCTTTATTATAATAAAATATGTAGGTGTTTTTGCCCCAAAGCAGGGTAGTTATGTTATGTTTGAGAACTCAATTAGTTGAATATATTCCTGGGTCCCATGGAATTACCAGTATAGACTACAACTCACTGTATTCAGCAATGTTCATTCACTATAGGAAATGTAGTTTACTGTGGGATGTAGTTTAGTTATGTAGTTTCTATGGGAAATTGGCATTACCTAGGGGCAAAGGCAAAATCCATATTGAGTATCCACTTGAGCCTTGAAGAGACACGAAATATGAAATATATCATGTCTGTCTGCATTCTACACAAAACTGCACACACTGCATCCACTTGTGTGTTGTTATGGAACCAGAAAGCTTGAATGTAATATGCTCATCTTTGGTGTAAATGGTAACATTTTAAAGCTCTTCACTGAGAAGGGACCAATTTAATTCATATCTTGAGGGAATACATCAGGACTATCTCTTTAGTATATACTGGAAAGAATACATTGGGAAAATGTCATCTATTTCCAGGAAAGCTAAGAAAAAGGGAGACTTTTGAGAGGTGAAGTGTTTTGCCCTTTTTATTTCCCCTCAAACAGGAAACCCAAGCATGCGAGCAAACAGGGGATCTGTAGCACAGGCATAGCAGCAATCTCTCAAGCAGCTCTTCCCGTAAACCTGGGTTAACATCTGGACCGGCAGCCATTTGGAATGAAGAGTCGAATCTTTGCTGCCTGCTGCAATGCAGCATGGCACACACCAACGACCCTGGGGCACTCCTTCTGCTCTGGAGCCTCCCACTGACACGTGTGCTGGGGAAAGACAGAGGTTTATCCTCTTCCAATTGCCTGCAACTCATGTTGCAAACTGAACTTGCTGGGTTTGCCACCGAAAACACAAAGCTTCCTCTGCATCTCCTGATGTACTGTTTAAAAAAAGCAGCAAGGCCCTTCACACAAGGTTCATATTCTTATTGTTTGCTTGAGCGTTTCTGATTTGTTGGGGGGAAGAAAAGACCCTTGATGTATGAAGTTGGGCTTAACTCCCCAGAGCCCAACTCTCCCAAGGTAACTCACTGCTTCAGGGTACTTTACCTTCGTGTGGGGCTGGGTCTTGATGGAGCCGTATTCATATTTCTTCTTTCCGCTGCCTTATTAATATCTGAAAAGAATAATCAACCCATCTGTTCAATGCTACGGAATAAAAACAAGATCATCAGCACATTTTAAATGAAAGCAACAACAAAAAACTACAATGACAACCAGATGGTATGAGAAAATCCATTCAGCAGAGAGACACTGTCACTTGGGCAATTTTTATTATTAAGTTAAGGCAGTACATTGTCACAGCTTGGTAAAGAATGTCCCTCGGTTTTCTAGCTAACACATAATTTGTATAAAACTGATTATATCATTGCTTTAATACCCTGCTAAGCCCAAAACCTATCATTCCCCCCTCCAAAGGAAGGAAAGGTTGTTTTCTAAATTGCTAAGGAATCAGTGATAAGATTTCTTTGTAGGGAAGAAAACGGAGAAAAGGAGTTTTAAAAAAACAAAAACAAAAAAAAGTAAAGCAAATAATTCTATTTTATGTTACAAAGAAGTAATAAGTGGAAACGGAGGTCTTAAGACTTTCAGCATTTAATGAAGCAGAGCCTCCTTTTAGTGTGCCTTGTGTTGCATTCCATCAAATAGAATCTTCTGGAATGACATGTAGGACAGAATTTTTTTGTTTTTGTAATCAAAGAATATGACCTGTTAACATCTATAAATTTCACAGATTAAGTACTTTAAGAATAAGAATTGGCATTTGGTATAGTAGAGTTAGGCAATAAAAGACTCCTCATAGTAAGTTTTAATTAAGACAAGGCCAGCATATACAACTAGATAAGGAAATCTTATAAGTTTATAGGGAATCTTATTACCAACTTATGCAGCAAAAGCCTGCTTTACCAAAAACAAAGCATACCTGCTTTACAAAAACTGAAGTGAATAATAAAAAACATCATGCTTTAAGAACTGATGAGACCTTCTAAAGAAATATGCCAATCTATACTCAAATAATACCTGACAATTTTTATATGACTTATATATAAATAAAGATTTTGTACTTCAGATGAATGGAGAAATAAACTGCTGCTTGCTGCAGTGTAGTTTTGTTCCTTTTGTTCCACATTAAGCAATTAGTAGCATATCTAATGACTCAAATGGTATTAAGCACTCACATAATTAGAGTGCTTTAAAATAGTAATTATGTATTTTAAAAATCTCAGAGCAGTTTCCTATCATGTGAGACTACAGCAATAACAAGAAACTTAGGGATCTGTTATAATAGACTTTATCCTGCTACAATACCAGTTTTTGAATTCCTGTTCAAGTGAGAATGATCCTCAATTCCACTTTATTTTTTTTATTTTATTTTTTTTAAATATTTATTTTTTTTTAGTTGTAGGTGGACACAATAGCTTTATTTTATTTTTATGTGGTGCTGAGGATCGAACCCAGTGCCTCCTGCGCGCTAGGCGAGCACGCTACCACTGCGCCATAATCCCAGCCCTCAATTCCACTTTAAATTGGAAGTCTCTATGACACCTAGGAGAGTGATGGCTTTGACAAAACTGAAGAAAACCTGTCTAAATAGAGAAACACAGTTCACCTAGACTGCTTCTTATCTTTTTAATTAAGCAAAGGATACAATTCTTTTTTTAAAAAAATCTCTATATAAAACTTAGCCAGTAATTTCTGACCATACCTTTGGTATTTACAAGTTACAACTTTTTTTTGGAGGGGAGGGGCAGTACTGGGGACTAAACACAGAGCCTTCCACATGCTAAGTTAAGTGCTCTATCACTGAGGTACATCCCATCCGTTTTTATTTCATTTTGAGACAAGGTCTCACTAACTTGCCCAAGGATCTCACACTTGGGATCCTCCTGACTCAGCCTTAATTATATCTTTAAACCATTTTTTTTTTTGGTACCAGGGACTGAACTCAGGATACTCGACCACTGAGCCACATCCTCAGCCCTATTTTGTGTTTTATTTTGTGGTATGTAGAGACAGGGTCTCACTGAGTTGCTTAGAGCCTCGCCGTTGCTGAGGCTGGCTTTGAATGCACGATTCTCCTGTCTCAGCCTTCCAAAGTGCTGGGATTATAAGCGTGAGCCACCGTGCCCGGCTCTTTAAACTATTTTTGAACTATAATTTGCCTCTTAGTGTCCACTTTCATCAAGTAGTCCAAAGCAAGTATATTTGGATGGTGTGGTTTATGTTTCATCTACAAAAAATGCCTTTTAGAACATTTTCTTCATTTTTAGAGGCTAGCATACTTTTAGTGTGGTATGTCAAGTGTCTATTCAGCTTTACTTAAGAACTCCTTAAACAATATAGAGAAAATACAAGTGGAATTAATTATTCTGTGATAATAGGGACTGACCCAGAGTGTTCTGCATGTTAGGTAGTGCTGTACCACTGAGGTGTATCCCTAACTCAAGACCTGGTAATTTTTTGTTAAGTCTCATCTCTAGCCAAGAGGATTGCCCAGATTAGAGTAGGGCTGGGAAGTTTTCAGTGAGCTATGAAAACACAACCACCAACCCTCATATACGAAAAATCCCAATAGATGGGCACATAGAACTTTTGGAAAACCTCTGGACTTCTATACTTTAGAGGTAGGGCATTCATTTAAACAAAATTTTCTTTGCAAGTACTGTGACAGGTAAAGGGACCTTTGTATTCATTAATCAGATTATTAAATTCTTAGAGCACTATAAAATTGACAGCAAGGAAACAGAAGCGAAGTTAATGTAAAGACAGGAAAAAGGGTAGCAAATCTAGAGATCTTTCTAGATATTAGATGGGGAACTATGATTGGGAAGAAGTTAATCAACAGGAGGTAACAAGTAGCAACGTAGGAGTCTTTCTAACAAGAAGTGAACGCCTCCTTTGTGTAGAAAAGGGGAGATGGTGCTTCTCACTCCTTCTGCTATACTTTATCCTGCCCAACTGCCTCCAAGACATAGTCGGTCTCTTAGTATTTTCTCCACTTTAGCTTGGGAGGTACTTCTACAGTTTTAAAAATTATATTAGCAACATGAATGATATTTAAAATCATCATAATCACTGAGATGCTTAACTTTGGCCTGAATAGCTATAATTTCCAAGTGGTCTTCTGAAAACTGAAAGTTTAAGGCACTTTTCAGTTAAAGATTGTTAAGTCAAGAAAAATAGCACCAGCTCAAGGGATTTCTACAAAAGGAAAAAACTGGGAAAATAATCTAGAAAAGATGGTATTATACAGAAAGCAGCAGAGCTGTTTATAAACCATAAAAGAATGGGGTGAAGAGCTCCTAAAGAAAGACACAATATCTAATGTACAATTTTATTTTAGTATGCCAGACAGGGTTCACAAAATGGTCCTTGAATAATGTTATAAATAAAAAGAAATGCAAGTTTCAAGAACTGCTTTACTCTACCTATTTTTTAACTGTACCATCATAAAACAACTCTTAATCTTAAAACCAAAATTTATACTTCACAGGCTATTGTAATAGAAAACAAGGACAAGAAATTAAGAGTAATATGAACTACAATGCTTAGTGACAGCGCCACTATGGGCTGTCCAAAGAACCCAGAAGCCTATACAATTTCAGTAACTACCTACGAATGAAATAAAATTTCCCAAAAGACTGAGCTGAAAACCAACTAACAGTCAGGAATGACTAAATTGGAACTATAAGATAAAGATAATGCCACTGGAAAACCGCACTGACAAAGACAGCAAATATCACTTATTAAATTCCCTAAATTAGGAGGAGAAATGAGAGTACTTCTCAATTCATGAAGATTACTTTGATGATATATTGTGACATCAGGGATATTGTAATGAGTTAAATGTACAAGTTAGGTATAAGAAAATGCTATGCTTGCTCTGTTTCTAAATCAACCCTTTAAGCTAGTTTGCCTCATATTTGATTTTCTCCTTCATTCTCAGTTAAAATAATTATTTTTTTTGTTTTTTGTTTTTGGTACTGGAGATTGAACTCAGGGGCACTAGACCACTGAGCCACATCCCCAGCCCTATTTTGTGTTTTATGTAGAGACAGGGTCTCACCGACTTGCTTAGCGCCTCGCCGTTGCTGAGGCTGGCTTTGAACTCACGATTCTCCTGTCTCAGCCTCCCACAGTGCTGGGATTACAGGCTTGTGCCACCGTGCCCACTTAAAATAATTCTTATATCTTTTTAAAAAAAAAATCTTTTTTTTTTTAGTTGTTGATGGAGGTTTATTTTATTAATTTATTTATATGTGGTGCTGAGTCCTGAACCCAGGGCCTCACACATGCTAGGCAGGTGCTCTACCACTGAGCCACACCCCAGCCCTAATTCTTATATCTTTAACTGTATTAGCATAATATTCCTGAGAATGGCGATGAAGGAAATGAAAATGTACATTTACAAAATGTTTGCTCTGTTCCTGGGCCTGTATCAAGAACATGATGGGCATTTATTTCATTTAACCCTTTCTAACTCTAGGAGTTTAGTACTATCATGATCTCTTTTTAGCAAATATGGAAATCTGAGGATTAGGTAAAGTAGGTAACTTATCTGAGGCCACATTATTACTAGGAGGCAAAAATGGGACCCACACCCAGGACCCTCTCACACAAAGTGCTTATACATTATGCTACACTGCCTCCAACAGGGAGTGGGAAGATGTGGTTTCCATTTGCCAACGCTCTGGCTAGGACTCCCAGATGAAACGCTGGTGGAACCTGGAAGAGGCCCAATCTATGCTTGCCAGTGTTTAAATGTCTCATAGACACTCAATAGGGTAGGGCCTACTTATTTAATTATTCACTACAATTTCTATCACCTCAAACTACAATATTTCTGGTTCATGCTACTGACATTCTTTGCAATTCAATTCTTCAGACAAAAATTCTTTATCAACATTAACTTACTGTCCTTTTTACTATTATTATTTTGTGGTGCTGGGGATTGAATCCATGGCCTACTACATTCTAGTTGAGCAGTCTACCATTGAGATACACATCCAACCCTCCTTTTTTGAGTTTAATTATTTCATTTTTTGATATATTATCATCATATATAATTATAGGGTACACTGTGATGTTATGACATACATTTGTATACACACATTATGTGTATATATACAGTGTAGAATAACTGAATCAGATTATCATCATTATAAATTTTTATCATTTATTCTTCCTAACTGCAACTTTCTACCCATTTACCATTATCTCCCCAATCCTAGCCTGTTCTATTCTCTGAGATTGTTTCAGATTCCATATATAAGGAAGGAAATGCAGTTTTTGTCTTTCTGTGTCGGGCTCCCTGCAAACCCATCCTGGTGACAGAACCCAGGGGTCCTCTATCACTGAATTACATCCCTAGTACTCTTTTTTCCATACTAGGATTTAACCCCAGGGCCTTGTATGTACTAGGGAAGCAATCTATCATGGAGGTACACTCTCACCCCTTCCCTAGTCCTTATTTATTTTTGGTACTGGGGATTGAGCCCCATTCCCAGCCCTTTATAATTTTTTTTTTTTTTGAAACAGGTCTCACTAAGTTGCTGAGGCTGGTGGCATCACACCCAGCTCTTTTTATTATTTATTTATTTATTCATTCATTCATTTATTTTTTGAGGCAGGGCCTTGTCAAGTTGCCTGGGCTGACCTTGAACTTTTGATCCTCTTGCCTCAGCATCCTGAGCAGCTAGGATTATAGGTGTATACTACCATGTCCAGTGTGCCTGGCATATTTCACTAAACATAATGTCCTTTCTTTTTCTCTTAAGGAGCATTTTGCTAGGAATCAGCAAATCTGAGCTACCTCCCTACTCTGGAGAATTTAATCAAGATACTTAATTTCTCTGAATCTACATGTCCTTCTTCTTCTTCTTCTTCTGTTTGTTTGTTTTGGTACCTGGGATTGAACTCAGTGGCACTCAACCACTGAGCCACATCCCCAAACCTATTTTGTGTTTTATGTAGAGACAGGGTCTCACTGAGCTGCTTAACACCTCGCCGTTGCTGAGGCTGGCTTTGAACTCGCAATTCTCCTGTCTCAGCCTCCCAAAGTACTAAGATTACAGGCATGCGCCACTGCACCTGGCTTACATGTCCTTCTTGATAAAACAGATACTCTACCTGTGTTGACTATATTGATTCAACAAGAAAAATCAACCACAAGAAAAACTCACTAGTTTGGATTCACAAAGGTTAAGCTAATATATACCAATAAAAAATTCTGAATTACAAAAATTTTAAAGTGTGGGTTTAATTAAAAACAGGCAAAATTTAAACTGAACTGTACAAGTAGAAACTGAGCGTTCCTAATAAACTAAGCTGTTGAAAAGGACAGCTTACAATCAGTACACTAAATGCTTCATTGATTCACCTGCTGCCAAATGCCTACTATGTGTCACACCTGTGCTAGGCCTTAGAAATGTGGAAATAACGAGGCTTGAGACTCTAACTTAAAAGAGCTCACTGTTGCTGGGTGCACGCTAGGAGGCTGAGACAGAATTGCAAATCCAAAGCCAGCCTCAGCAACAGCGGTGAGGCGCAAAGCAACTCAGTGAGACCCTGTCTCTAAATTAAAAAATAAAAATAAAAAAAAAGGGCTGGGGATGTGGCTCAGTAGTCAAGTACCCCTGAGCTCAATCCCCAGTACCAAATAAAATAAAATAAAATAAAATTGAGCTTACTGTTTAATAAAGGGGAAAGGGTACACACATGTATACAGATAATTAGAATATGAAGTATGATTATTGCAGAGATTAGAAGAACTAAGCGCAGGGTAAAAATTAGACTGGGAAGTGTGTGTGTGTGTGTGTCTGTGTGTGTGTAGGGGGGTGATGGAGGAGGCAGTGAAGACCTAAAAGAAACATTTAAACTGGGATGTAAGGAATAAGTAGTTTACCAGAAAGAAGAAATTCATTTCAGAACATGCAAAGATAAAGACAAACATAGTAAATTGAAAACTATAGGAAATTTGGTTTTGGGAATGTGGGGAAAGGATATAGGAAAAGAGGAATGATAAAGGAAGCCAGAGTTAGACTAGTGTGGACCGTAAAGCACTTTGCTGTGGAAAAGGAAGAAATTAGTGGTAAGTGGACCTGTTAGGAAGTTATGAACTAACTACCATCAATGAGACTCTCAGTGAAGTCAAATTAATGAAGTTTTACCGTACGCTATCATCCTAAAAGGGGGGGGGGGGTATTTAAACCTAAGACATTCAAAGTATTGCCCATTATAGTAATGTTCTTCAAAGAACATTGGTTTAACACTGAAAGGAACAAGTGGGAAAAAAATTTAAAAGATCACGATTCCCTTCGATAAAGGGGTATAAAATGGATTGATGGCCAGGAGTCAGTAATTAATATTCACCAATCTACTAATTCAATTCACTGCTCAGGAACAGGTGATAAACTATTCTTCATTTTTTAAAAAATCTTTAAAAAAAAAAAAAGATTGTAGTATAAACCACAAAAAAACTTTCTTTTTTGGTGTGGTGCTTAGGACCATGCTAGGCAAGCTCTTTACTACTGAGCAGTATCTCCAGCCATTTTAACTATTTTTAAGTGTACAGTTCAATATGTCAAGTATATTTATATTATTGTGCCAGAAGAGTGTCACATTTTTTTCATCTTGTAAAACAGAAACTCTATATCCATTAAACTTTCCCATTTCTCCTTTCATCTGTAATTATTTTTTTCTGTACATCACATTCTTTCTTTTCTTTTTTTTGGTACCAGGGATTGAACTCAGGGGCACTCAACCACTGAGGCACATCCTCAGCCCTATTTTGTGTTTTATGTAGAGACAGGGTCTCACTGAGTTGCTTAGCACCTTGCTGTTGCTGAGGCTGGCTTTGAACTTGAAATTGTCCTGTCTCAACCTCCCAAAGTGCTGGGATTACAAGCGAGAGCCACCGCAACCGGCTTCTTTCTTTCTTTTTGGTACCAGGGATTGAACTCAGGGGCACTTGACCACTGAGCCACACACCCAGCCCTATTTTGGGTTTTATGTAGAGACAGGGTCTCACTGAGTTGCTTAGCGCCTCACTGTTGCTGAGGCTGGCTTTGAACTTGGAATTCAATTCTCCTGTCTCAGCCTCCCAAAGTGCTGTGATTACAGGCATGTGCCACCATGCCCAGCGTGTACATCACATTCTTTAATGAAGATATGTCAGCACCACCTGTAAAGATAAGTAAAAATTTGGCCTGTCTCAAACTTATAGAATCTTAGTATTGAGCCCAGGAATCTTAACATATTTCGTATTTTAACATATTTCTCAGGTGATTCTTGGCAGGTTATGGGGGACTATTACTCCAATCTATTTATTCCTTCAGCTTTAACAGCACAACATATACTTAGGCCCTGCGTTTAGAAATATTCTTAAGCCTGTATTCAAGGGGAAATAACCCATAAACATAACCTGTTACAAAGAAAATGTCATGACAATGGCTCAAATCTATAAAAATATAATCCCTGAAAACAGTATAAAAAGTCACAATGCTACCTCCAAAGGAAACTGAATCATCAACCCAAGTTTCCAGAGTGCTAAAGTTAATAATATGCAATTATAAGGTTACTGGCCCCCTTCCACAGGAGGAGTGTGCAATCTACCACTTTTAATTTCATCTGATCATTTAAAAAGTATCCTCAACAGTTAAGCTTTTCTTCTTCCAATTACCTAGTTATAAAAAGGCAGGAAATACACTAACTACTGAGATTGTCACTTTTCAGTAGCATGTTATTCACTTCTTTGGCTAATGAATTCTGCAAACTAGAGTTGTCAGTATGGTTTCCCCGCTGGGGTCTAGAAGTTTTCTTCTTTGAGGCATTTTGTTTTCTTTTTCTTTTTGGTACGGGGGATTGAACTCAGGGGCACTCGACCACTGAGCCACATCCTCAGCCCCATTCTGTGTCTTATTTAGAGACAGGGTCTCACTGAGTTACTTAGCGCCTTGCCATTGCTGAGGCTGGCTCTGAACTCGTGATTCTCTTATCTTAGCCTCCCAAAGTGCTGGGATTACAGGCGTGAGCCACTGCATCAGGCTTGAGGCATTTTGTTTTCGTACCTAAAAGCAACTCTTGGCAAAAAGAGAAAAAAAGGTCACACGTATAATTTCACATCTGCACCACTAAAAATAAAGTGGAAAAAATTTAAAGTTAATAAACAAATACTATGGGGTCTTGGTAGATACATTTTCTTTGTTCTGAAAAAGGTGAAAGCATTCTAATACTGTGAAGGGAAGTAATTAAAATATTTAAAGTTTCACAGATATTCTAAATATCCTATTATCTTTAGTTCAAACTACACACCTGATCTTATCCAAAAGGCCAACAAGTGATCTAGTTCAAATATGAAGCCAAACACATTTTATGGTCAAGTTCTTTTTATGTTTTAAACTCTTGCTTAAAGCAAACCATAAAACAGAGTTGTCAATGCCAATTAGTGACCTGGGATATGACTAAATTAGTCCTAGAATCTGTTTCAACCTCAAGTTTTTTAAAAAACTTGTTTTTAAAAAAGTACTGTATTGGGAATTCCCCAACTGCAAGATACATAAATCCTCCTCAGGGTGGCTTTTGAATGATGGATTCCTGGGGCCCTACCTCCAGTCAGTTAGGAGTTGGGGATAGGGAACAGCATCTAAGAATCTATTTTCAACATGACTCAGGCAGTTTTTTGGGATCCGATTTTTTTTTTTTTGAGTGCTGGGGATTGAGCCCAGGGCCTCATGCATACTAAGCAAGAGCTCTATCACAGTATGGCCCTAGCCCAGGGATCAGATTTCAGTAAATGTTGTCTTTTAATTTTTTTTGGTTGTTGATAAACCTTTATTTATTTTTATGTGGTGCTGAGAATTGAACCCAGCAGCACAGACGCTAGGCAAGCAAGCACTCTACCACTGAACCACAACCCCAGACCTATAAATCTTGTCATAAAGTAAGTTTCCCAAAGCCTGAGTTTATAGTTCTTATAGTTCTAAGTTTTAAAATTTTATTAAAATCCTATTTTCCTAGATTTTTCTTTTAGATATCAAAAATAGTTTTGGAAGAAAGATTAAAAATAAACTTTTATCACCTGAAATACATGTCCTTACTTTCTTATCCAATTATATAATAAAGTATACTCAAAATCAAATTACTTTTAATTCAAAATTCTCAATATTTTGTCCACTAGGCTGCAGGATCAGCTTAATCTTCAGTAATTTAATCATCATCAGAGCCAAACCAGGCTCTAAAGCTAAAGATGTAAGATCCACAAACGCTACAGACGTTAAGACCTTGCAACGTAAGCTGCACTGATTCTTGCTCGCAGTTTCCTAGTCTTTTTATATAAGTCAATAGTGGTCTGAACATGAAATAAGGGGAAATGAGTTCAGTCCTATGGTCCGGAAAAGTTCTGATTCTTATGAGGGAAATTATTTTAACAATACAGTAACTGGTCCAGTTGACCTATCTTAGCTCTTAAATTTTAGTGACAGAATGAAGAATGAAAATGACCATCTTCTCCCTATAAATATTCATATCTGGTGGTAATAAAACTACCATTTAAAAAGCAGCAGGCATGTTGGTATTATATATTTAGTTGTCAGTATGCTCCATATTTCCTTAATGTGCTGCTGCTTCACACAGTAGCCTTACCCTGATCCTTTCATTAATAAGAGTAACACAGTGGGTAATTTTCTGTTGGGTACTGCCCTTTTGACTCCTTGACAGTTTAACTCTGCTTAAGCAAAATAGTCTAAACAAATGTGCATCATGTGCACAGGAGAAACCTTTTGGCACATAATAGTTGACACCACACTTTTTACATATTTACCTTGAAGACACATGACAATCATTAATAAACTACAAGGTACAAAGAGGAAACACAGTAGAGTATAAAGTAGTTGGTTTGGGGGAACATGATTACCTCAAGATGTTTGTGGGAGGATTAAGAGAAAGGCATAATGAAATCATCCTTTCTTGGACATCTACATTGCACATGTTTAGCATAAAAAAGCCCCTGAGAAGTTCTGGAATACCTTAATATTTCCTAATTTTGCTCAACTATGAAATCTTTTATCTCCAACAATAGCGTGTGTTTTTTGTTGTTGTTCTTTGGACAGGGGATTGAACCCCGGGTGCTTTATCACCGAGTATTCCCCAATACCTTTTATTTCTTTAAACAGGGTCTTGCTGAGTTATGAGGTTGGCCTTGAACTTGGGACCTTCCTGCCTCAGCCTCCCAAATATTTAGGATTACAGGAATGAGCCACTACACCCAGCTCCACCAGTACCTTGAATGTGATCTTGGGTAAAACAATGTTTGAGCTGTTCTTCCTTTAATGCAAAAACAAAACAAAACAAAACAAAACACCATAATAATAATAATACTAGTCTATCTCACAAAATGATTGGCAGGGGCAAATGAACTGGTACTTGCAATATGTATTGCTAGCTATATGTTACCATTACTACTAATAGTAGCAGTGAGTTTAGGAAAAGAAGTTATATGCTTCAGATGGGGAGTAAAAAACAAGAAAACAGTGTAAACTGAGGGGAATAAAAAGTTAAATGTATTTCCTCCAGAAATTTTCCATTCTTTTTTTTTTTTTAATAAACTTTTCCATTCTTTTTTCTTTTGGTTCCAGGGATTGAACTCAGGGGTACTCAACCACTGAGCCACATCCCCAGCCCTGTTTTGTGTTTTATGTAGAGACAGGGTCTCACTGAGTTGCTTAGTGCCTCGCTGTTGCTGGCTTTGAACTCGAGATTCTCTTGTCTCAGCCTCCCAAAATGTTGGGATTACAAGCTTGAGCCACCACGCCTGGCTTATAAGCTTTTCCATTCTTAAAAGCACAACTAAATTCCAATAATTCTCATAGTAGTAACAAGGTTACAAAGGCACTGCCATCTGCAGGCCACAGACACTGAATGCTTGCAATACAATGAGGTTTCAAACCATCAAACCTTTTCTCATGAGACTTCTGAAACCTTTCCAAAAGATGTTTATTTTTAGCTTTTGAGTACCCCATAGATGAAGCTCCATTTGCTGAAGTTCTGAAACTGACTCCTAAGTAATATTAAATTTTCCTTTTTTTTCTACACAGGACTGCTGCCTAGAAATTTGAAGATGATCAGCCCTTACGTCAGTTCTATACTGTGCTCATACCAAGGTAACTCCTAAAGAATATGGATTTTTTTTTTTAAACACAGCCTTGGATGGGTGGGGGGACTTGAATGGCCACAGCTGACTTTTCTGTTTCCTCTGAATGAATTAAGTAAAATGTGCTCTCACTTAAAAACACAGAGCTTACGAACAGACTATTAACTTATAAATAAGTTGATCTGTCAATGCCTCCTTTAAACACATGTTGTTCACAGGCATGCAACACTGAGCAGTCTGCAACTAGAAAAATTCCTTCCACTGGGCCTTGTAATATGGTTCCTCTAGCACATTTTACAAGGAAAAATCAGTGTTTGTTTTAGGTTAAGAGAATGTGTCAGAGGTTTCAAGTAATATCTGGAGGGTGACAGATGAACTAAAGAAAAGGCAAAAAAGGAAAAAAAAAAAAAGAAACCAAATCAAACCAAACAAAAAACCTGAATGAAGAAACAGGTTAACAAATAGCCAACTGATCTCTAATCTGAATGCAAAGCTTGCGTTTTACTGGTTCCAAAAAGTTGACACAAAGTTAGTTTTCACACTCTGACTCATATAGAAAACATTAAATCCAGAGTTGTCAAAATCCAAGAAAGCTCCACCAGCGTTTGCAGAAACATCTTTTTATGAATTGTCAGGTGACTACCACATCACAATGCTGTAAGAAAACTGAGGAGGCACATCGAATGCATTGGATCAGACAGTTCTTCAGGTTCCTTGTAAGAACAGAGAACAGTTTACAATAAGAAAGCTTCTATTATTACTAGCCCCAAAGACCCCAGGGCATTTTATGGGATCTTCCACGTGCACAGAATGAAAGCCAGGACGACAATGAACCCCGCACTTCTAGGGCAGCGTTTCCCAAAGCGTGGAACGCAGAATAACTTCGGAGGAACAAGGACGCGCTGTTTATTTTAATAGACAGGTATTTATTTTTTTATGAGCATTAGAAAAATAACTGGCTTTCCATTATACGGTTCGTGATTGAAATTTCCGCCTTGAACAAAACACACTTCAGGATGAGGGGGAGTCATTTTAAAGGAAAAAAAATTAACATTCGGTACACGGTACAGATGGCACACACGGACATAAAGGAGCGGGGCTGGGGCTCGGGCTGGGGGACTCCGACCCACGCAGGGACCCTGCCGCCCTGTGGAGCGGAAGGCGCCCCGCGTCAGGACCCTGGAAAGCCAGCGGGCTCGGCCGCTCTTCTCCGGGTCTCTGGGCCCGGGGTCCAGGGCCACAAAAGGGGTGGGGTGTCACACGACAGGGAAACGCCTCGAGGATGTAGCCAGGGGCCGCCAGGCAGCGGCGACGCGGGACAACGCTCCGAACGCCGCTGGCGCCGCACGCCCGGGAGAACGCCCGCCGGGCCGCGCCGCCTCGGCCCGGGTTCGAAGCCCGACTGCGCCGCCCACTGCCGAGGGCCCGCACGCCGGCGCGCGCCTTCGCCGATTCGACAAGGGGGCGCGGGGCATGCGGCCCCACCCCGAGAGAAGCCGGGCCGCTAAGCGACGGTTCGCGACAGACAGGCGGCTGCGGCGCCGAGCCGCCGATCACAGTCCACCGCCGGCCCGCCGACCAGGCCTGGGCCTGACGGGAGCCGGAGGCGGCCGCGCCCCACACCGGGCATGCGCAGCCCCGCGCGCTCCCGGAGAGGAGAGGCCGCGGCCGCGCGTCGAGCGGGCCCTCCCGCCTCAGCCTCCCCTCAACCGCCTGCCCCTTAGCCCTACGCCTAGGCGGATGGCCACCGCTTCCCGGCACTCACCGCTACCAGCGCGGCGGGCTCCCGGCCGCTCCTTCGCCTCAGGCCCGCCGCTGCCCCCTCCGCCTCAGCCCACCTGCCCGCCGTAGGACAAAGGCGCCACCAACCGACCGGCGCGGGCACGAGGCAATGGCGGCCGGGGCGGAGAGTGGGGATGGGGGCAGAGGGCGCGCACGCAGCGGCGGGTGCGGCGGTGTCGCAAGAACGCGGGGGTTTACGGCAGGGCTGAGTTGGAGCGTCGATCTCCTTGGCAACGAAGGCGGGGTAGTGGCTCTGGGACGGCGGTTGCGGACATGGGGGTTGCCTAGCAACAGCGTCCCAGGTTGAAGATGGGCCCCAGGCCTGCTCACCCCTCAAAGGACTTCAGTCAAGCCCTTTTTTCTGTCTCCAGAGCGCTCACCTTCCTCCTTCACTGTAGAAATGGAACATTAAATCCCCAAATACTTTAGTCTAGTCTTGCGTAAAGCTAGAAACAGAAAACAATCCCCCCACCACCGAGCACCTACGGACGTGTTGGAGAATAGGACATTTAGTCCTGCAAGGAACAAAGAGAGCAGAGAGGCAGAGAAAATGTTTTATTTAAAAATTTACATTTAAATAGGTTGTGTGCCCTATTAGTTTCACTGACAGGAGGCGAAAGTCTTCTGGAGATATAGTTACAGGTTCTTCTTGAGTTATTTATTTCTTCCTGGAATATTCTTCAATGTCAAAAACAAATTTCCCAGAATGTAATTGTCGACTGTGAAGCATGTAAAATGTTGCATTTTTTCATTTAATCTATGGAGTGTATTTGTCACAGGGAATGGAATTTGCTCACATAATTTTAAACATACTCTATTAATCACAGCCATGTTATACGAATCAGGTAGGCTCTTTTATTAGGAAACTCCTCAGACCCCCCGTAGGGTCTAGTCTTTCTCTGTAGTTCGTGCTAAATAAAATGCTGGCCGTGGAATTTTAAACACTATGAGAAGCCCAGCTTCTTTGACACCTGTTCATACGTTCACCCACTCACTGAATGTGTACACCTAGGTGTCCCTGAGACCTGTTGTATACCTACTTGCTAGGCTTTATCCTAAGCAAATGCAGACCCATCTCTACCCTTGTAGAGAATACAGTCTAGTGGAAAGATAGGATTTAGGGGAAAAAAAGCAAAAATCACAAATGTGCAATAACAAACAGATATGTGCTATGATGAAAAGAAATGGGGATTCTCAGAGGGTGTAACTGGAACCTCAGTTTACTCCAGGCAAAGTAATTATTAAATTCCTGCTTTATAAGATAAATACCCAATAGTGGGATTGCTAGATTGTATGGTATTTCTATTAGCTTTTGTAGGAATATCTATACTGTTTCCCATAATAGTTGTGCTAAGTTGTATCCCCACCTACAGTGTGAGAGTTCCCCTTTTTCTATGACTTTAGGGATAAAGACACAAAGTATGTCAAATAATAGATACCCTCCAAATGTTCATACTTGTTCTAAGTATGTCCTAAAATATGAGAATTTAAAAAGAATCATGCTAATTAGACTATTAAGATAATTAAGCTAAAGGGAGCATGTTGGTTGTAGGTTTTGGGGGTATATGGAACTTTTTTAATCCTGGACTTGAGTTGGATGTGGACTTAAGCCAAAGGATGTACTCACTGATAATTTAGCAAACATTGAAGGAGTGTTTACAAGGTGCTTGGTTTTGTGTATAATGGAGAATAAGATGGATGAAATTTTTGTCCTTGGGGAGCTCACAACTCATTAGGGAATACACGTGATAAACAAATTATAACAATATAATATATGATAAGTTTTTTTGTGATAGAGGATCAGGTTAATTGCATAGAAGAGAGTCTTATATAAGATAGTGCTCAGAGCTGGGCGCGGTGGTGCAAGCCTGTAATTCCAGCACTTAGGGAGGCTGAGACAGGAGAATCGCGAGTTCAAAGCCAGCCTCAGCAATGGCGAGGCGCTAAGCAACTCAGTGAGACCCTGTTTCTACATAAAACACAAAATAGGGCTGAGGATGTGGCTGAGTGGTCGAGTGCCCCTGAGTTCAATCTCCAGTACCAAAAAAACAAAAAAAAA